>VXBP01007260.1:0-65107 GCA_013400115.1 Rhinopomastus cyanomelas | reverse complement strand
ATCTCATGGTCGCTGCAACCAAGGCAACCCCCAACCTTCACTGCTTCAACCAGACCCACCTTGTTGGTGAGTACAAGATCCAGCAGTGCTCCTCTCCTAGTGGGCTCTTCCACCATCTGCATCAGGAAATTGTCACCAATGCACTTGAGGAACCTTCTGGACTGTGAGTGGCTGGCTGAGTGGGTCTTCCAGCAGACATCTGGGTAGTTAAAATCCCCCACGAGAACCGGGGCCTGTAGCTGTGAGGCTGCTGCCAGATGGCTATAGAAGACTTCATCAACTTCCGCATTCTGATCCAGAGGTCTGTAATAGACACCCACAACAGTGTCACCCATGCCAGCCTGATGGCATGAAATTATGGAATGATGATATTCAACGTGGGCAAATTAAAGTACTGCAGCTGGGAAGGAAAAACCCCAAGCAGCAGCACAGGCTGGAGACCAGCTGGCTTGCCAGCTGGGGACATTGGCAGCAACAATCTGAGCCAACAGTGCGTCCCCAGAGCAAAGAAAGTCAACAACATCCTAGGCTGTGCCACCAGGCACAAAGCCAGCAGATCATTAGAAGTGATTATCCCCCTTCACTCAGCATGCTTTCAACCACACTGTGGACACTGTATCAATAATACTTCAACAGGTTTGGGGCCCCCCAGTGTGAGAAAGGTGTTCATAAACCAGAGTGAGTTCACTGAAGGACCACCAAGATGATCCAAGAGCTTGAGTATAGGCTGGGTGTGAAGATGCTGAGGGAAGTGGGCTTGTTCAGCCTGGAGCAGCAGTGGCTTTGGGAAGAACTAATAGCTGCTCCCCAGTACCTCTAAGGAGGTTATCAATAAGACGAGGCCAGGCTCTTCTCAGCATTGCATGACTGAATAATGACACACAAGAAACAAGAAAGGCTCCAACTTGACATGAGGACAAACTTTTTCAGCAGCCAAGCACCGCAGGTGGTTGTCCAAAGAGGTTGTGTAATCTCCATCCTTGGCAGTACTCAAGACCTGACTGAGTAAACCTCTGCACATGTGCACACGGGTGCCATTGCTTGAATCCAGTTACTGACAAACACTGATGGGTTCTGCTATTGAAAGGTGCTCAAAGCCCCACATCAGCACGGGCAGCTCCAAAGCACAGCCCTGGTCACTTGAGGTGCAGAGTTGGAGCAAGTAACAGTTGGAGGGATATCACCTTGAATGTGATATGTGACTTGGAAATCTTAGTGCTGGCACAGTGGTCTGAGTGAAGCTGCTTTGCAAATACCTGAAGAATGTCTGGAATCTTGTTAGAGACTTCTCTGATCACTGCTGGCGGGTCTATTTTCACACTTCAGTATGATTTATATGCCCTAAAATCCATGTCTCAGCTTAACAGGAACATTTGGGACATAAGTCCTTTTGATTTTATAGCACTGGTGAAAGAGAAAACAAGTGGAAGTATCAGGCTGGAGAGGACCCGTTAGAGTAACTCCTCAAGTATCTGCCTTGGGACAAACTCAGTATTTTCCCTTGTGACCTTGGCACAGACATTAAGTCTGTGATAAGCTGTTAGCACAAAGACTGTATTCCACACCAAAGGAGAATGGGTAACTCTGCAGTAACAAACAGAAGGAAACTAGAGAAAACAAAGCACATGCTCATACATACAGGAGAAAGAATTCCTGCGACATACTGGAAACAATAAATGAGGAGAAAGAAGAGGATGCATTAATCCATCAGAGGATGACTACGAGTGAGCACTGTGATGTGGCACAGACACCACTAAGATATTCTGGATGAGATGTTGCCAGGAAAGAGAGAAAAGTATTAATACCAGGATACAAAGAGCTCCTCGTAGTAAAACATCGTACATGTGAGGTCTTGCCACTCATATTCAAGAAAAATTAAATCAAAGTACAGCAGTTACAGGAAAGTTTGCCTTGGGCTCCCAGGCAACACAGTGATAAAAAATGTGAAAGACGCAGATAAGATGTCTGTTATGAAAGAAAAGCCAGATCAAACCACTAACAGGTTGCCAAAATTCACTACTTTGACGATTCCCTTTACAATATCCATGCAAACAAAGTTTAAAATGAGCAGCACTGTGCACTGCTTTGTTTCTCCAGACATCAGTTTCAGCAGGTTTTACTTCTGGATACCTCTTTTCCCATCTTCTGTCGCAAGCCTATGGCTAGCAATAACTTGGAAATCCATGGATCTGCACAAACACAGACAAACTTGAGTTACTCTCTGACAGTTCTTGGAGAAAACTTTGAGCAGAAACCAAGGAGAAACAGAAATGACGGAGTTGGATTTCATTATTACAAGGAAATCTCTGCAATTGTGAATCCAGATTGTTGGAATTATTGGGAGTCTTAGTGTCATTCTTCAGGCAAGACTGCTGAAGAAACACCTTTCCCCCCACTAACATCAAAGACTTTGTATCTAAGTGTTCTTAAGCTCCGACATAACCTTAAGCATCACATGGCACTTTGCCTGTACAGTTATTCCTCATGACTCTCCTGGAAGGTAATTTCAAGACCTGCCTGCAGCCACAAAGGTAAATCAACTACGCTAAGAACACAGCAACATCCATCTCCCAGGTGTGCGCTGACCATTAGACCATGTTCCTCATCTAGGAAGGGATCCTGGCATATTCCAGGCTTTATGGGAAAGACGTTCTATTTAAAACTCTAAAGCACTTACTGGAACAGAAAAAAGGAAATGGAAATAGAAGATATGAGGAATTCAAGTTGATCCAAGAAACACGATAGCAATTGATGCAGTCAATACAGAGGGGAAGAAATCAAATAAAGAAGTTACTGCTTCAGTGAGTGGATCAGTCTCAAAACGCAGCTGGGGTGATTAATTTGTTGTCACCCCGACTGTATGCTGAAAACTAGAAAGCTAAACACCAAGAAATGTCATCTAATGACAACGTGTCCCTTACGACTGTGTGAAAATGGCAAAAAAACAAGCCTGAATTGCTATTAGAAACGTTATTTAGTGCTTGAGAAGTGGCTTACTCACCAAACAGGGGTGCTTACTCACTGCAATGAGTGTCTTGATGCACTCCTGCTCCCGGAAAATGATGTTAACCTCAACATTGTCCTGACTTTCAATGTTTTTTTCCAGATCTGGTATTGATATTTTGATGAGGAATGGATATCAGCAATATCAGTTTGTTCCAGGAATTGGCAGTGTAACACTGCTAATGAAAATGATGCTCACGTTTTCAAAGTTTATGATGTTACCGAGCTAGACAAAAAGAAAGCACCACACAGGCAAATATTCTAAATATTAAGAAAACACTGTTTTTATTTAGGGAACAAATTGTCCTGAGTTTTTAAAACATTTTATCCTTAATGAGTGACTGAAGCCAGGTCAGCATGGTCCTATATAGGCCTAGAGGACAGTAATGCTATTTCGCTGTGCAAATCAGACTCTTTCATTAGAGAAGAACTCCTGAACAATTTTTTAAAGACAGAAGTAAACTTGGAAAGCTCAAGTGTCAAAATCAAGAGCTCAAAATGCTGTGGGACATGGTTTAGTGGTGACCTGGCAGCGCTGGGTTAATGGTTGGGCTTGATGATCTTAAAGGGCTTTTCCAAACTAAACAATTCTATATTTTCTTGAGTTTTAATTCTAATTTAATTCTAACATAAAGATTCCTGTCTTGAATTTCATTATTTACAAAGTTTTTATTAACATTTTCCCCTCAGGATTTCAACACTTCCTTCTTCCCAAGGCTTGGATGACGCTGTGAAATGAACGCTGTTTCTTTAAAGCCGACACGGTGAGAACGCGCGGGCTGTCTTAGGACATTTCATTTCTCCTAAGCGTGCTATCACTGGCTATCTTTAGGCGAATGAATTATATAGATTGGTTCAAATCAGAATTGTGACCTGGTGGCAGTATGAGATGTCTGCTACAAAGCATCACCTCCTCATTAATCTTTCATTAGACAGCATGATCCGAGAAGCCAGCAGCAGTCACACCACGCATGCTCTCTCGAGTGATGCCACTACAGAGGGCTCCCTTATTGGATCACAGCAATTACTGGCCTTAGACCGCAGATTCTGAAAGCCTTATTGAATTTCCTCCTGGATATGGCAAGCTTACAAATAATCATGTGCTGTTTCTTGAGTGAGGACACCCCAGAATTACACTAAAATGCAGTAAGCTCGAGTCATTTGCAATTAAACATGTGACTCTTAGTTCTGAGATGACATATTTGCATTTACAGCAGATGAGATACTTTACAGAAAGCTGAAATATGTAAAATTAGAGTGACTTGGAAGCTTCCAGTCAAAGAATAGACAACTGCCAAATAGGATTTCTTTATGGGAGAAATGAAGCAGAATCTCTGCTATCTGGATTGCTGGCATCTCAGTGCTGTCATTTAAAGGAACTGGGCAAGAACTGCAGTTGAAGAGCAGCCATTATGAGTAAGAAGCATCTCATCCCTATTACCTCAGAACAGAGCCCGAGAGTGGGATACAGGGTTTTATTTTCAGCTCAATAGCACATCATAACAAGGCTTGGGTGGGGGAAAGTCAGGAACTGTGCAGCTCTAACAATACACAATTATTTGCATGTAAACACAGAAAAGGTTAGAATTTGAATGTCTCTGAGTGGAGAAAAGCCTTAATACACAGTAATTGCCTTGTACTTCCAGGGATCCTCAGCCTTACAAGTAGAAGGGTTGTATCACCAATCTGTTTTTTGCAGCCATATAAAGATGGACATGGTGCTTAGGGACATGGTTTAGTGGTGATCTGGCAGTGCTAGGTCATAAGGTTAGACTTGGTGATCTTAAAGGCTTCTTCCAACTCAAGAGATTCTGTGATTCCATATGATTCTGCATCCCTAAAATATGTCACCCCATTAATCTCAGCAACCATTAAAATAAAAAGATCTAGGTCTTTTTATTTGTCCTAGCAAAGGACAAACAACTCTCCACTTAAAAATGCAGACTACAGAAATGTTCTTACTTGTGCAGCTTAAAAGAATTACTCCAGCTAAGTTACCAACTTTTGATTAGGGATATGGAAAAGGGACACACAGAGCACACAGTGATGTAACATAACCATTTCATTGTTGCCTCAGGTGAGGTGGTAAAGACCTTCCAGTCCCACAGACATTACTCCTACTAGAAACATCACCCACAGCCACACTCACAACAGACCTGGTAGAGTCATCCACTATCAGTATGACCGTATCCATCTTCATGGAAAGGGCCATCAGGCCTTGGAACAGGCTGTCCAGGGACAGGGTTGAACTGCTGTCCCTGGATGTGTTTCAAAGTCATGCAGATCTGGAGCTTAGGGACATGGTTTATGGGTGGCCTTGGGACAGGTGAGTTAATGGTTGGACTGGATGATCCTGAAGGTCTATTCCAGTCTAAACAATTCCATGATAATTTCCATGATAAAAAAATCAGCCTCTGGTCTTTTACACCTGGGTTGTGACAACAGCAAAAAGACAGACAAGATGAGTCAATTCAGAATAACTATTAACTCTTCCAAGCCCACTGCTGAACCATATCCTTAAGCTCAATGAATTTGCATAACATTCATATTCATCAATTATACAGTGCTCTGACTTTTAAACTCCATATAATTAACAAACCATCCTAAAGAAGTCCCACATGTGTGAAGGACAAGCTGGTTACATCTAGAAGCACCAGTGAAAGGCTTAAGTTCATTTTCCAACATAACAAGCCTTAGACTTCCTTGATCAAATTGCTGAAGATTGGTAATGAACTGCAAAAATGGACAGATAAGCCCATTATAATGAAGCCAGAGGCTATTTACATTTTTCAACAAAGCAACTCATGTCATCCAAGAAGTCACAAGTGGATCATTTCCATCAGTAAACAATAATGAGACACACGAAACACATCTGCCATGCTAGTAAACCAGACCACATGAAGCCAGCTGTGCTAGAAAAACAGGACAATAAAGTGGAAAATTAAAAGACCTGGAATAACAGAATGCTGCTTTTCAGTGGAGCAGCTCTTCTGTCTCTCCCTGGGAATGTTCAAGGCCAGGCTGGATGTGGCTCTGAGCAACCTTGCCCAGTGAGAGGTTGCAGCCCATGGCAGTAGGTTGGAGCTAGATCTCTGAGGTCCTTCCCAACCTAAACCACCCTATGTTTCTATGATTCAACAAGAAGACAAGAGTTCTTCTCATTGCCAAGAAAACATTTTTCATTTGAAAGGACATAGTTTCTGACAACTATCCTACCAGAAACCTCATTTCACCTGTCCTAATTCCATTGATTTCACCACCTTGGCTTTCATTGCCTCTTCCCCGCAAACCACATGCCCCTGTTTTTCTGTTCTAAGTGAAGGCTTCTGACATTCTTTGCTTGATCACCTAGGAAAGCTCCATGGGTTTAAGATACGTGAAGTAAAATCAAATGAACTTTACAGAAACTAGGTTTTTCATACATAATTACAATCAGTTGGACACTTCAGAACAATACTGAGGACATGCCTTGAAGTTCAGGACCAAACAGTATGGCTTAATTAAAAATTAAGGCACTTCTGTAATCAGAGAAATGTTAATGTCTTGGTGTTAGACTTTGTTTTGCTCAGCCAGCATCGCTGATATCATTCTGTTGGATTAATTAAGCAAGCTCACTGCAAGAAGTAAATCTTTTGGAAAGCCTGTGTAACGATAATCTTCCTAATATGCTCTCAGGGCAGAAAACAGTGATAAACCCCACTCTGGATATGAACTGAAAGACCTGAGTCTCTTATTACATAAGGATGACAGATCCCTGCATGAAGGAGGCTGTGATTTGTTTGTTTAATGCAGTGATTTTAACATCAACTGTAGAACAAAACAAAATCACAATATTTTATTCTATTCTGTTCTTCTATTTGCAGACTTTGATCCTGCTGCCTTCTTTATGTACTTCACAGAAAAACCCTGGTTTTCAGTTCCTTTCAGAAAACTCTCACAGCTTCAAACAGGAAATGAAACAGAGAGGGAAAATTAACATGTCTGACTACCATTAACTCATAATTTTCATCAGTAATAGAGAAACTGCCTTCCTAGTGTTATCCAGCCTAGTCACTGGCTTTTTTTAATCTTATGTGTGTGATGCAATACTTAAGTGTTGTAAAGGATTAAATCCTTAAAGCCTGATACAGCAAAGCATTTAAGCAAGTAAGCTCAATGAAGTCAGCACCTAAATATGAGATGTGGCATCCGTGGAGACAGTCACACTATGAGAAGTTCAGTAAAGGCTTCTATAGCTTTCAAATATATAGAACTATAGGAAAAGGAATAACCCAGACAAGGCAAAATCAAAGCAAATGAAAAATAAAATAATATTAGGTAAAGTAGATTATAAGAACCTATTTTGTACATTCACCTATAAAAAAACCTGAAATGTTTCTGTAAATAGCAGAGACACTTCTAAATGTTATTGACTTTGGGACAGTTGGTTTAATGCTTGGACTCTCTGAGCTTAAAGGTCTTTCCCAACCAAAGTGATTCTGTGATGCTGTGACAGAGCAGAGCCTGCTTTGAAATAATACCCACACAGAATCTTAAATGGTGAAGTACTGTGCTGAAGCCAAAGTAATGAGACTTGATAAATTCACACATGAATAAATTTTCCAGAGGAAATAACTTACCAGTACTAAAGGATGATAAAGCACATGTTTATGCAGCAAACATCAACACTGATCTGGAATCTCGACTGTTTAGATTAGAACACATGGTATAAGAATGATTGGTAGGAAGAGGAAATACTATGAACAAGTTTACAAAATCTAACATATATCTCATTGCAAAACCAGACATTCTGCTTCAAGAAACAGAATTTTCAGCAGGCTTAATGCAAAAAATCCAGCTGAAATAATTTACCGCGTTCAACATCAGAAACACACACTCTGCCGCATGCTTGTGTACATTCATCAGCTCACATTTTCCAGGCATCCACATCAATAATAACAGTAACATCCTTTTGAAAATCTTGCCAGCATGGATGAGCCCTGTTTACATACAGAGTACATAGCAAACCATGAAATTAGATGTGTTTTGTGGGGGGTTGTGGAGTTTCCTTCCCTGGAGACTTTAAAACCCGCCTGGATATGTTCCTGTGCTACTTGGTCTAGGTGATCCTGCTGTGGCAGGCAGATTGGACTAGATCTTTTGAGGCCCCTTCCAATCCCTAATGTTCTGTGATAGTTACCGGTTTTTGAAATGCATTTGATTAATTAACTAACCATATAAAGATGAATAATGGATAAGGCATTGTGCTGAGGAAAATCATAGAATCATTGTTTAGAATTTTAACTGTGTAAAGTGTGACTCACATACTATTTTTTTACTAAGAAGTGTTCACACTGGCTTTTTTTCCTCCATAAGAGAAAGAACTTCTGTGCTCTTTCAGTTTGGGTGGCTTTTATCTTACACCAACAGAAACAATAAAATCAAAGAGAATGAGAATTGTCTCCAAGAGTTGTCCACATACAGGAAAAAATTATGTTAACTGACAATAATTAAAAACGCAGTCATAACATTGGCTGTGGGATCACCAAGGCGTGCCTGTTCTAGCTCCAAAAGAATTTGCTGGGATACTTGCAGGGATGTAGGTGGGGCAGCACAAAGCACAGCAATGGATAGCGAAATGGTCTATTTTGGGCAGTCAAGGGAATGTAAAGTTTTACAATAGCAATACAAAGTGAATCCTTACATGAGATAAGCAAATCCAATGTCTAACTATGCTTCCTTGTAGCTAGAGCATGTGCTTGGATGACAAGAGCCCTCATTTCCCTCGGGTCTGCCTTTCTGTTTATGGGAATGAACTGTCATTCTTCAAAAGGCCCATACATGACTAAGACTGGCACTTCAGATCAACTGCTACTTTCTGATCTAAAAGCCACTCCTGTATGCTTCTTTAAAATCTGATATCAGATTTGGTTTGTTGTAATCTTAGCTCCAGTTGCAAGTTAAATATTGATTTGTATTGACTTAAGTCCTATCGATACTTTAAAAAATAAATTAAAAAAATCCCAAATCCAAGCTTGATATGACTCTAGAAAAATCAAAAGACAAAGGTCAATTTACACAAGTCTCACGCCACCACTCCATAATGTGGACACCAGCTTACAATGCTGACGTGCTACTGGTGTTTTACAGATGTCCACAAGTACTTCTGTGTCTCCAGAGCAAACAATCCAGTAATAATTCAGAGAGCAGCCAAATCCACTGTAATAAAAGAATCCAGGAAACAAGCATCTGAATTCACCCTAGCAGACAAAAATGTGTGGATTTCTTGTACAGACACATGATTCTACCCATTACTCTGCACTGTGGTCCCAGTTTAGGCTAACTTGATGACATGAGTTACACAGCAGAAAAAAAAAATCAAACAAAAAATCCCATTGTCCAGAGATAACGAGTTCACAGTGGCTGCCCTTACCTTCTGTTTTCTCTCAATACCCACAGATCACCCACATCAGCTCAGATTGATCACTGCTCTTATGCCAGCAGCAGTACAAGGACATAAGATAGGTCACTTACAGCTTTCTCTGTCAGGGTCAGGGTGATGCAAAACCATCAGCACAACTTAGGGCAGTTCTCCAGATTCCCTGACTCGTGCTCCTGATGCAGTCCTTATAAATTATTACAAGAGCCTTGGCTTTCTGTACACAAAAGCATTCTGATGGCTCCCTCCCCTCAAATGACTCCTGAGCTCAGAGGCTGTAGTGACTGTGAGAAGAGACAGAGAACCAGTGTACTGGGAGGCAAACAAGACATTTTTGCTCTTGTTGCCTGGCTATTGGCACACAGGACCAGAAAACCTCTGGCTTCTAAATGTAGAATCAGTACATAATCATGTTGATGTGTTAGTAAAATATTACACTGATTTCCTCTCTTAGAGTTAGTACCAATTTCTTTTTTCTCAGATAGGAAATAAGATTTTCATAAAGAAAAACATTAACACCTAAGGTGATTAAGAAGCTCCATCAGATAATTTTCCTTCTAAAAATTTAAACCCGTGAGTAGAGATGTCACCACAATCTTCTAAGATGCGCTTTGTTATCGTACGGAAGGTAACCCTGCACAAACGAGACACAGAGTTGACTCAGACCTTGGAAATGATGGAAGAGATGACCCATACTTTAAAGAATTAGTAGAGCAGGGCCATCTATAGAGAAGAGCAGGTACAACCCAGACCAGGCTAGAGCAAAGAGATATTAAGAAATTATTCACCATGAAAGCACTCAAACTGTGGAAAAAGATACTGAGAGAAGACTCAGAATTTCTATCCTTGGCAATGCTCAACACACAACTGGACAACGCCTTGAGCAAACTAATCCAAGTAGGCCACTTCTTCAGCAGCGGTTTGGATTAGGTAATTTTGAGACCATTTCCATCTTGTGATTCTTGACCAGGCATTCTTCTTACCAGAAACAGAAAATAGGACAAAGACTCAAGAAAAGAATCCTTTTAATATGTGTTGGGTAACTTCTGAAACACTTTTGAAATCTAACATGTGCTATGTGTACCTCTGCTCTGTTGTCTTGGGGCAAAAATTGAAGAAAGGTGTAGGGGCTGCTGTCATGGAAGCTTTGGAATTATTGTGGCATGAGAAGCAGAATAAAAAAACATGGTCCACAGTAACATAAAGAAATCAGAGACAAACTTAATGAAGAAGAGTACTCCCACAGTCCTTCCTATTTAACACTGTGCTAATTTACATTACAGAGGGTTGTTCAAGGAATGTAAGAGCACCAGTTCTAATCCACATGAAAGACCACAGAATCAAAAAATGGTTTAAGTTGGAAGGGACTTCAGAGCTCACCTAGTTCCAAACCCCTGCCACAGGCAGGGATACCTTTCACCAGACCAGGTTGCCCAGAGCCCCATCCAACCTGGTCTTGCACATTTCCAGGGATGGAGCAGCCACATCACAGAATCACAGAGTCACTACGGATTGGAAGGGACCTCGAAAGATCATCCAGTCCAATCTGCCTGCAACAGCAGGATCACCTAAACCAAGTCACACAGGAACTTATCCAGTCGGGTCTTGAATATCTCCAGTGAGGGAGACTCCACAACCACCCTGGGCAGCCTGTTCCAGTGCTCCGTCACCCTCACTGTGAAGAAGTTCCTTCTCGGGTTGATGTGGAACCTTCTATGTTCCAGCTTACAGCCATTGATATCACTACATGGCACCGAGAACAGTCCAATTCCACCCTCCCTGGGCACCCTGTCCCAGTGCCTCAGCACCCCCACAAAGAGGAATTTCTTCCTAAAACCTAATCTAAATCTCCCCTCTTTTAGCTTGAAATCATTCACTCTTTTCACATCACTATACACTCCAATACGAAACCCCTCTCCAGCTTTCCTGTGGCCTCCTTCAGGTACTGGAAGGTTCCTATAAGGTTCTCCCCATAGCCTTCCAGGCTGAACAGCCCCAGTTCCCTCAGCTTGTCTTTACAGGAGGGGTGGTCCTGAAAGAAAGGTCAGAAAGCTCTGCAGGAGAAGAATGCCCATCCCATCCTGATTTTTCGAACTCTGTTTCCTGTGGTCCCTTCTAACCTAGACTGACTGTATGACTTGGTCTGGGTGATCCTGCTGTGGCAGGGGGATTGGACTAGATGATCTTTCGAGGTCCCTTCCAATCCCTAATGATTTTATGATTCTATGATGTCTGAGACACCCAGATACCAAGCATGGAAAACACATGTGCTATGATTGGAAGAACTTGGCTTAGGTCTTCCCAACATACTTGTGCACCTTCATAGCTGGATGGTATTAGAATGTCCAATTTGTCCAATGTTTTATGACAGCTATGTAATAGAAGTGACCAACATTTGGCTTCGAAGACTAGAAACAGCACAGTCAAATCAGTATTTCCCAGCTAAGAAAAAACGCTGCTAATTCCTGCTGCACTTTTCAGCAGTTTGCTATTTCTAGAAAGATTTGAAAGTATTTTTTAAACAGGCAGTATTTCTTTACTCGGGTGCTGTAGGGCATGTCTCGATAATCAGGAGGAAGTAGGAGAAATGAAGCAAAAGCTGAGTCACAGTAATATTTCACTATGCAACACCCTGTCCTTTGCATCCTCCTGCTTAATGGCTGCAGCAGCCTTCAGCTGTCTACAAGTTGAAAGTCATGTTCAAACACCAAACAATGATATCAGCAACTCTGGTAACGTGTCACATGGATCTGAGAGTGTGATTTTGGGAAAGTTCCAATATTAGTAAATGTTGCTCCTACTGTTCTCAAGATGTGGCAATCACTTCTTGTTTACATGGTTTAATTTTAATCCTGTGTAGGGTCGGAGGTTTCAGACTGAAAACACAAATGAGATATTCCTGGAAAATGACACAGAGTGACAATGGCCACTAAAGATCCTCCATTACATGTGGGTGCATATTAAGAACTGTGGAGAATTAGTCAACACAGGCTTATTATGTCATGATAATAAGCTTGGTCATCAACTAATTGAAGTCAATGAGGAGACTTGTACTTTTTCAATAGTACTTGGATCAAACAAGCCATGATGCAAAACCAACTCAGCCACAACACAGTTGATATTGAACTCTTGGGTACATGCTAAACAAGGACCAAAGTTCCCAAATTGGCATACTGCCTGTGAATAGTCAGATTCCCAGGCTTCTGAGTACTCACAAACAAAGCTATCTGATAGTAAATCTGGCAGCTGTTTCAGCTTCAGGCTGGTTAGGATTTATGTACCCAGGTTCCACAAACAATGCAAGAAACCTTTGTCACTGTTGGAGACCTGCATGTGTATCTGCTAATACTTGTGACCTACTCAGCCAGCAAACTGATGCTATTTAAGATGCTCTTGCATTTCTGAAAGAGGTTAATGCAGAATCATAGCATGGAATGGTTTAGGTTGGAAGTAACATTAGAGATCATCTAGTTCCAACCTCCCTGCCATGGACAGGGACACCTCTCACTAGACCAGGTTGCTCAAAGACCCATCCAGCCTGACCTTAAACACAGTCTTCCAGTTTGAAGCCATTGCCTTTCATCCCGTTACTACACGCTCTTGTACAAAGTCTCTCTTTAGCTTTCTTTTAGGCCCCTGTTCAATACTGGGAGGCTGCAATAAAGTTTCTCCTCTTCTTCTGGCTGAACAACCCCAAGTCCCTCAGCCTGTCCCCACAGGAGAAGACAAAAAAAAAGTGTAAGCAAACCTAAAAAAAAAAAAGCTGCCTCAACATTTTGATAAGTGAACATATCTTCTGTGCACCTGAACTGTGCTGACAAAGCTACATCAGCATGTAAACGCCTAACTGCATCTTTGTCCTATGTTTTACCCATCTACAGTTCAGTGTGTAGGGTCAAGTTATTAAATTTGTATGGCCTGTTTATATTCTCATTGAATTTATCTTAATGCTCACTGCCTCTATCCTCTTCTAAACCAGAACTTCCCAGTTTCAAAAATGTTAAATATACCTTAAATATAAATTTATGATATGCAGTATGAGCTTGGCTATTGTCTCAGCCATAGTTCCAATGTGAACTCAATGACAACAGCACAGGGCCACATCAAACACCTAAACTAGATGCTATGTCATGACACACGGCTACCTTGAGCTTACTCAGAGCAGAGGCATCTCTGCATGTGCATGACTTGATGGTATAGACAGCCACAGCCTAATTCACAACAGGAAAGGGCCCATGTGATCTCTGTGAAGTCGGCTCCCATCTGCACTCAGTGCAATATTATGTGCAGCTCATACTCTGCATTATCAGGGCATCAATTATCAGAAAGAGAACACCATAAAAAGGAGGTTCTCAGAAAGCAGAGAAGCAAGAAGGCAACACTGGCACCTTTGAACGTTATGCAATGCTTCACTAACATAAATGTCACTTGCAAAACCTCCAGTCATCTCCAGAGTCAGATGTCACAAGACTTCTTCATAAACCGCTACATTTTGGAGAGAAGGTATCAGAAGGTATCCAGGAAAAGGTTTCAGAATGTTCTCTGCATATTGTATCAAAAAATTAAAACAAAAGAAGACTATGAAGAAAGAGTAGAAAACGTTTCTTCCTCTGTGCAACTGCCCTCCTTTAGTTCACTGCATTTTGTTATAAATTTATAATCCGGTTGTGTGAGAAATAAATACTCTTACAGATCTAAAAATATAGCAAAACCAAGCAAAGACCAAGACAGAGTCGTCTTCCCAATCCTATTAACAGCAAAATTCCTGTGATTAAATGAATTAACACTACAACAGATTAAAGGGGTTGTTTATAGCAATAAATTGTCCAAAACGTGGGGCCGATCTTTAATACAAGTATCATCACAATGAAATGTTTGTTACAAATGTCAGACCACTATAACAAACCAGAAACTGTCAGGCTCATCACTGAGAAACAATAAGAGCAGAAAAAGAAGTAAAACCCACTCCAGGTAAGATCCCATTACTAGAAGTAATGTAAATCAAGACCTATGGCACTGACACATTCCAGTGTGTGGGTGCAGCTAACTCGCTCTAGTGCAGAATGGTTTCTAATCAGCACTGTCCCACCTCTTCCTTGACCTCAGGAGCGTATTCCTGAGGGGTGAAGTAGAAGACTGTAAGAATGGGGCCACACATTATCCCTTGGAAGGTTTACAGGAAGAGAACGAGCAGCACAGTGTAAGTTTCATAACAATAAGGCACCCCCAAACCAACGTCCAGTCCGGCCCGCCGGCACTCCCCCCACCCCTCCGCTGCCAAGCAGCCGCAGTTCGCCGCTTCCTGCCTACTGCGAGGCCAGGCTCCGGCGCCTGACACGGTCCGAGGACAGGGAACCGGCCCCATGTTTAAAACGTTTGAGGACCCCTGAGTTAAACAGTACTGAAGCTGAAACTATTTTAAAATAGTAGTTGTTTTATCCTGACATCATGTATTTCCTTTTATACAGACAGTCATTCTATTTTGTACCTGGATTTTCATGGCAGCACTTAATATTGCTATTCATATTGCCAGCAAGACTGCTATTTGTAACTGGACAAGAATCTGCAAAGTAACATTGAGAACACGTTTGCTCAAAACAAACCCAGGAATACAGAAAAATATCACCTTGTTTTATGGTTTGAATGCACTATAAGAAGCACTCCCAAGAAACACCTGGTTTGTATTCACACCAGTTTGGTTTAAGCACACATGTCATCAGATATTCCTCATACTCTGAGTCTGTGTGAAAACAGAACTTTTCAACAAATGCAGGCTTGCCCCAATTTCTTCTCAAATAAGCGATAATTTCTGTTTTACTGGGTGCACAGCATTAGCCACTAGTGATAAAATGAACTTTAAAAAAATCCTACCTTTAAAAAATTCTTTAAAATGAACTTTAAAAAATTCTTACCTCATCCCATCATGACTGATCTCAGTGACACAGAAGCATATTCTAAGGGATAATTAAACAAACAAGCAAACTGTTTTAGATTTGAAATGACATTTTCAAAGAAGTGACAACAAGTGTAAAAATTAATTATCACTGCTTTTATTAGAGGCTCTTTATTATTGAGAGCTGAAGACTGTTTCTTTTCAATGCTACATAACATAGTGTTTAAGCAGAACAACCACAAAACAACAAAAATGCTGTGGTAGTTAAGAAGTAGGAAAATAATAAAACCTGCATACTCAGGCTCTTTACAAAGATTACACCAGAGATGGCTTAACTGCCAGGAGGTGGGCAGGACACTACCCTCTAATCACAGTTGTTAATGCAATACAAATTATAGAAGGCAAAACCAGACTTATTTTGAAGCAGTGTGTACAGCACAGACATTAAAAACCATTATTTTTCCAAAGTGGGAGTTTAGGACACAAACTACCATGAAGAATTACTGCAATTAATTGTTCTGAAATGGACTAGGTGATCTCTTGAGGTCCCTTCCAATCCCTAATGTCCTGTGTGATTCTGAGAAATGTAAATAAAACAAAGATTGCAGAGAGGTGGGGTTGGTCTCGTCTCACAGAAACAAGTGACAGGATAAGATGAAATGACCTTAAGTTGCACCAGGGGAAGTTTAGGTTGGACATTAGGAAAATCGTCTTCACAGAAAAGGCCATCAGGCCTTGGAACAGGCTGCTGAGGGAGGGGGTTGAATTGCCATCCCTTGATGTGTTGATCTGGAGCTTAGGGACATGGTGTAGCAGTGGGCTTGGGACAGCTGGGGTAATAGTTGGACTGGATGATCTTAAAGGTCTTTTCCAACCTAAACAAGTCTACGATTCTATTAAAAACTAAATACAAATAAGTTTTCAGTAGAAGCTGGAATAACATTAAATCAGTATGCAACTCAATCCTTAAAAACCACCGCATTATTTGTAACATACTTTAAATTAAGAAGGTTAAAACTAGCTGAAAACTAAGGCTATTGTATCACTGAACTAAATCTTCAAAAGTCAGTGATTTTACTAGGAAGAGGAAGGAACTAAGCTGTTGTGGGAAACCTCTCTTTTCCAGAGAGTTTGCAAAATCAGACAAAAGCTAATTAGAAATCCTTAGAAGATCCTGCTTGTAGCAACAGAGATACAGGAAGATATCCAGTTCAAACACATACTTGATAACCAAAAATACAATTTATGTGCCTGGTACTAGGGGAGTAAACAGGACAAAATCAGGACATTGAAATAATCTAGTTACTGAAAGGGAATCAAACACACTTTAAAACCATATTTGATTTTATTATTGGGTGCTTTAGCAGCCAAGCCTGTGGCTTTTGGTCACTTATTAATCTATATGAGCAAAGGAGGCTAAGGACGAGCAAACTCTCATATCCAAGACCCTACACACAGTCTTGCATCACATCAGTTAGCAAGAACTGTCACCAGGCTCAAGAGGGACAGGACCATCACCCATGGAAAAGAGCTTTATCTTGCATTGCTTTGAAACAAGGCAGAAAGGTGGCACCATGCTCAGATTCATTCCATAAAAACTGACTTTTCTGCACATTAAGTTTTCAAATATAGGAAATGAAAGATTAAAATGCCCATAAAGCAGGAATTCTCTCCCCCAGTGTAAGTTGTACAGAGCATTTCTGTTGATAAAGTTCGAATGTACTGCCTTGATCATTTGTTTATGCTGGAGTTTGCTTCTGCTGAAGCATCTAACTGAATGAGTAACAGATTAAGGATTTCTTCTAAGCATTTTGCTCACTTAAGATAAATGTTCCACAGCACATGGTGCCCTGTTTTTTATGGAAGTTTCAAAACTGTAGTCATGACCTACTGAGTCCATTCTGAACTCCTCACATTTGCTAAGGCATTCCAATGCAAAAGACAAGTTCCAAAGAATGTCTGAGCCTAAATAGTTATAAAAACAGGAGCCCTTGGGGAAAACAATGTTTTTTTTCAGCTTGTTTGAAACTGCTTTACACAACTGTTCCTGCATTTCAGAATGTATTTCCCATTGTGATTTACAGCATAGTACAGCTGGTTCTTTGTGAACTTAATTCAGTTATCCACAGTTGAAAACCAGGGTTCCAGACCACCGGGAGTCCTAGATGAAGGCAAATACCATGCCAGAGCAAACAATAAAAAAACGAACCAATGGATATAGAGGAAGTGACAAGAAGTTTTGGAAGAAACAAGCAGAACTGAAGTTTCAAAGACCCCAAGTTGCATCAGGAAGATTTATGTAAAACACTTTGACTTTACAGTCTTGGAAACTTTTGATTTGGAGGTGTGGAGAGAGGCAAGGGCAGGAAGAATCAGAATGGAGAACACATCTATTTCTGAACTCATGTTTAATGTAATGTAAAAAACGTTGCTCATAAACAGTGGTAGAAACAAGAAGTTCATAAATTCTGTAGTTCAAGACTGTCATGATTGCAGGTCACAGTCCTGCACTGTTGCTAGTTGGCAAAATGTCCATTAGAAATTAGTAATTTATGAAATAATTCAATGTAAATCTAAAGCTCTGCTAACCTTATGACCCAAGTTAAAGCCTGATGCAGGTAGCTTTTGCAAAATTTGTTAGAGCTGAATACTTTGAACTCTTCCCAAGATTCACAGAAATTTTAAAAAGAGACATTTTGGACAAGTTATTCAAATTTACAGTAATGTAACAAATGTCACAAGTGGAAAATAGGGATTTGCGATACTATCAGAGTACAGCAGACTATGAAGAGCTGTACTGTCTCAGTTCATACAGATGCTGCCGTTAAAGAAACAGGTGAAGCCTTTAGTGTGGATTTCCTATCTAGCTTAGGCATTTACATGAGTAACAATCTTAGCATTATGGTAACCACAGCACTCTAGTTGTCAGAGGGCATTAAATGATTTACCCAAATCACTTTGTACAGTTTGTAATGTTCTTGCTCATGTCTTAACTACTGTTTTCTACCTGAAAAGAAAACTGCTCAGGATGACTGATAATTCTGCTTACACTTGCTCAGAAAAAGGAAGTTATTGCCTAAGGGAAAGATAAAATAATTTCTTCATTTGTCAAGAGACATGAATTCTTGACTTTGGTGCTGCTAGAAAAACAGGAGATTCCCACAAGGAAGAAAGCAACAGGATACTATCTTCAGTCAAGGGCTGTTCATACGTGTCAAAAGACATGTACACACTGAGTGACTTACAAGCTCTTTTTATACTCTAATTTTCTCATATACCTTCATAATCCAGACTATACTCACTTCCATAAAAACTTCTGTCATGCCTCTTCTTGAATCCCATCTTCACTCATTAGATTCACAACCACAGTAATAAATAGCTTTAAGGGTAACTGCCGTCTTCCACCTTGCATAACCTAACGGTCTAATGAGAAAACAGTATTTCAAATATGTTTCAAATGTATCCTGGTTTCTCCAGAATGAAAAAGCCAGGCTGCAAGAACTGACTTGACACTCAGCTCTGGTTCATAACAAAAGGAAATCTTTATGGTTGTGAAGGAGAGTTTAAGTCACAGACCTAACTCCCCCTTACCTTTTTGGAGAGCTCCCACAGTAAAAAAAAAAAAAAACCCAAAAAAAAAGACTACAACCAGAAACCCTAAGGGTGACACAGCCAAACCTCCTCTATAGCCGCAGGAAAAGTACAATTCTAATTTAGCAACAAACCAGCAACTCCTCTAGGCAGAACTAATTCACAGACATTATACTGAGAAACAAAAATCACTCCTTCTTTCCCTCTACCCTCAGGCTTATAATTAAAGGAAACTCAAAAGACATCCTCTTTATTTCTATTGCTTTAAAACAAAGAGCCCTGTTGAGTCAGGGAATAGGTATCTCTGAACTTCCACCAGAAACTCCTTCTAGTCTGCCCTGAAAATGGATTCCAGACATTGAGGGCAACAAAAAAACCCCATCTATTTGTTTTTAATCTGACCAGTAGATCTAAATTGGTAAAACTATGGGGACTTTTGTAACTCTCACAAGAATTAAAACACTCTGATTATGTTAAAAAGCTAGAGAAAATGGTAATTAGCATTTAGAAGAAAGGAGGGGCCTTAATCATCATGAAAATTAAAAACCAGATGTTAATTACTGCCTGTGGGAAAACAACAGCCTGACAGGAAGAGTTACAACAAAAATTAAATACCAAATTTATGTTTCTGTTGAAACCACATCTTAAGTGTCCACCCTAGTTAAAGATAAGCTCTGGGCTTGTGTTTCAGAGGCACCTTATCAGTCCTCCTGGATTGCTTCATGAAAAAGTTCTCCAGTAGCTGACTGGCCATTTCAGCTTGTGAGAGCTACTCTAATGCCTGGTAGCTGTTGGGCCTGATCCCAGTAACTTCCATAAGGATGTTTGGTACATTACAGATGAGAATGAGTAGGGTCAACAGATCTTGGTAGTTCTGCCATAGAGGGCATTTAATATGTGAGATTTACAGTCTGATACTGTTTGGTACTCACTGACTTCCAGGAAGGCTGTTTATGATGGGGAGCCACCTGAAAGCTAAGAAAGACAAATGGAAAATTCTGGGAAGGCCTTACTTCAAAGCACGGGATGTTTTCCAGGACAGGAGGTTTATTTAATTATTACCCAGGGAGGTGGTAGTATAGGACAGTACATCATAGGCAGAGATGCACTTCAGAATTACAGTAAGCTTTGCAATGGTATTCTGGTAGCTCATTCAAAAGCCTGCTGCCTTGTCAACATAGAGTCATCCTTACAAAAGTGAGGTAAGCATGCAAATACCTCTCCTCAGAGGGGATGCTGCCTTATCTCCAGAGCTGACATCATCTACTGGGGCTGCTCTGCTGCACTTGACTGATTAATTGTGCAGCTACATGTATATTGGTCCAAACACCACCCTGCTTGACAGGTGTTTTCACAGCAGTTTTCACGTAACCAGAAAGAACTTGACAAAAAAGTATCAGCTATTTAAAGTCTATAAGCTAATGAAGGTATATAGGGTTTTGATACTTTTTTCCCCTGAACTTATGAACTGCATACATTTGTTGATACAGGTATCCTTAATTACTTTTTCAAAAGCAGATAAAGGAGAAAGGCTGGTATTTCTGAAAGCTGGTTCACTTTTCCTTTGTATCATTCAACCTAATTGAAGACAACCAGTCTTAACTAATGACACCACCTGCCCATGGAATGCTCTGTGGCAGCAGTATTCCGCTTAAATTTGCGCTGCACCATGCTAAGATCACACTGCTCAATAAAGCCCTTCAAACGGGATATGCAATTCTGTGCACATATGCTGCTCTATCACAATGGAAGAATGAAAAAGGACTGCAAACTTATTCAATGACCTTTCCTAGTGCACTGCCACCACGCACCAAGGACTGAATCCTTCTCCAATTTTCCAGTCAAGACCATCCAAAACCACTTGGAAGTTATTTCAAACTAACCACTTGGTTAAATCATGGAATGAAAATATTCCCATTTTAGATCTAGCTCAGGTTAGTCTATTTATATCACTTCAGATTTAGATCATTACCTTTGTCTTTGAAACACAAAAATTACAAGAGCTTGTACATGCCAGTGGAGACACATCAGCCACACGGGACAGAAGGCAATACATTCACTTTGCCTTCAGGCAATTTCATCTTACTTTATGGCTCTTCTAGAGACATTTGTTGTTATTGTTTTCTAGGTTTACCTGCTCATAGTCACTAACAGACTAGAAGCTACTTACAGATGAAACAGCTCAAGTTCCCAGTTTGACACAGCCCACTATATTTTCCTTGAGCTCAGACAATCTGCGATGCTATCTCAAGTGAAAGATGTCTTTGCTACTTCCTCTGTCTACAGAAAGCAACAAGTCTGGGAGACAGTTACTTTCACGCACAGCCTCTGAAGAAAAGTCACACAGGACACAGCAGCTTTGCCAGTGGGTAAGCCGTGCCTACCAAATAAAAAGACTACACAAGTGACCCCACAACCTTTCAAACATACATAACTGTAATGGGTTCTGCTTCTGTTGAATTTTAATGTTGAATAATTCAATTCTTAGAATAAAGACAGAAAAGCCAAGGCCAGCTCCCACAGGCCAGTGTACACACACTGCTAGGCTTTGGTCTTTCACAGAAGGCACACAGAGCCATAAAGGCTACAGAACATCCTCAGGCTGTTCTCTGCAGAGATGGACTTGGCAACTGGAACAGAAATGAAACAGCATCCTTATAAGCCTCTAGATATAATCTACTGCTGTCATTGCTGTAGTTAAAAGAAAGACTGTAACATAAATGGCATCCCCTGCGTGGTATTTATGTAATAATTAATTGTGGGGAATGTCATGTTCCAGTGGGCGTAGAAGCCATGCCCTGGGGCGACGTGCCACTTCGCTAGGACAGCCCAGCGCTGGAACAACTGCCCCACAGAACGGTGCTTCCCGCAGCACCACGCCAGCAGCGGCGCCGACTCAAAGGCAAACGCACAGCAGCGCACACGACAGCCTCGCTCTGCTTGAAGAGCTGGTGATCCCTGGGACTCAGAGGGGTGACACCGCGCAGGAATCAGCGGCCTAACAACGCGGCGGGGGGCTGAGGGGAGAGCAAGGCCACATCCACCCCACCCCACCCCTCATCTGCTCAGGCTCCCCGCCCTTGCCCACCAGCGCGCCCAGAGCCCCAAAGGAGGGTGGGACCGGGACCCGGACCCTGTCGCCACGCAACGGCCGCCAAACACCGCCGCGCACGTGATGCGACGCATCACGCACAACCTCACCACATGACGCCACCGCGTCCGACGCCTGCGGCGCCTATAAATAAACTGAGAGGGGGAGCGGCGCGCACAACGTCACTGCAGCCACGCCCATCTCCGCCCTCTTCGCCCGTCCGCACCTGCTATTTTTACTCTTTTGTTTCCAGTCCCCGCCTCCCCCCCCGCCCCTCCGGCAGGCGCGGCGGGAGGACGCGATGACGCCAGCCGCTTCCCGGAACGATGACGCGGGGGCTGGAATGCGCGCGGGACTTCGCTGCCTTAAAGGGACAGCGACACTCCCCAGCCCATCCCCCTGACGGACGGGGGCAGCTGCTGGGGGCGTGAGGGGGGAGCGGGCTGGGGTTTGAATCCGGCTCCTCCACGGAGACCCGGTTCCCCAGTCGGACCCGGAGCAGTTGGGCGGCAGGAGGCTATTGGGGGTCTCTCCCGGCTCTCTGGGGATCATCGTGGGTTTGTGTCCAGCGGTTCTTGCTTCCACTTGGCTTTGTGGAGCCGGTCCCCGAGGCCTGGCCCTCCTGCCCCATCCCCTTTCCCCCATTCTCCCATCTTCTTGGAGGGCAGAGGGCAAACGCAATGGCCGGCACCATCCCAGGAGCAGAAGCATCACTGGTCTACGTCTATCACTGCCATGACTTTAATAAACCACACTAATTTCCGTCTCTAATGTATTTTCCGTCTATTTCTAGCTCAAACATAGGCACACGAAACACCACAGTAAAGGTTTTCCACCTGAGCATTAAGCTTGGATGTGTTTGCTGTAATAAATACAGTTCTAACTGATCTGGGGTCAGCGCTGCCCGTAGCAGGTTGTGCCCGGATCAGGGATGTGCTCCGAAGTAAAGCCCCTCACTCAGTATAAGGTCGAGATGATGCTGTGGCATCATATTTAGATGATGGCTCGTAGGGCAATCTTGAGGGTATTTAGTCACCTATGGCATGACCTTATATTGCCACTCAATTTAGTAACAACAGTTGGTTTCTTAGGGGCATGTGAGATTTAATTTATTAACTGAGTTTCTAGAATCAGGAGAGAGAACGGCATGAGAGAAGTCAGCAGACGGAGGAGGAAGTGCTCAGAGAGATGTAGCTCCCAGAGAAATGTAAGTCTTGCCTCCTACTCTTCTCAAATAGGACATCTATGTAGATGCAGTTACTTATCAACAAATATTTTGGATACGTTGACCTGAGTGTATTTTTCCTGACTTCTAAATTCTCTAGTTATGGTTTTCATTTCATCTTCTGTCTTTTGTATGGTTTTGAGGGGTTTTTTTTACTGAATAACATCATGGGATTTTTCAGAATAATGGAACTTGTGTTGCAAGAATGTTTCAGCCATTTGTAAAGTAAAAACAACCCTCCGTTTACATTCAGATGATGGATCTTATTCATCAGGCTGGCATGTGGGAATATTGATATATGTTTCAGCATGTAAAATCCTCATAGGCAAATACCAAAGTAACTTGCCTCTTATATTGTTTTTAAAAAATTAATGCTGCAGCTGAGCCCTGAGTGTGTCACATTTTTATGTCGCCAAATCTTTTAACTCTGCAACAAAATGTGCTCTTACTGTACTTTGGCTGCTTTAAGTTAGGACAAGATATGCCACAATAACTTTCAGCTTCTGGAAGAGCTTCTGGCTTTTTGCATTATGATCTAAATGTGAGCCAAAGAGGTATGGGGGTTTTCCCTTAATGATCACTCTCATTAACTACACCAAGAGCAAGGTAGAATTAGTAAAACTTCAGAGCTGATGGACTCTGAAATGTAATTTAATAGATATGTCAATTTAAATAAATCACTGCTGTTGGAACTTAAAAAATAGAATGTCAAAAGCTGTTTATGTACAAAAGATATCTGTCTGTGAAGTTTTCCTGGGAAAGTCATTATTTTAAAATTCAGTGTTTGTCATTCTCGCTTGTGTAAATAATCAGACTGCTATTCTCCTACAATTTTATGTTTTGGTGAATCTGAATTTCATTGTCACGCAACCTTCCTCATGAGTCATTATCATAATTTCACATCACTCATTAAATGAAAGTTGTTTTCCCCCTAAATCTCCTAACCTACTTCTATTATGCCAACACAGGAGCTTTCAGAAACTGGCACTAAGGTGCAGCTCTGATACCAGTTTTCTGTTTCTCTGTGACTCATTTGACATTAACATAATTATGTTACAGGAGTCAAAGTGATTTTCCAACTATGAGTAATGCACAATACTAGAGCGAATGTTTACAAGATACCGAGGCATATCAGCTAGCTGAAGTAACCAGCTGCTGATAACAGCTGAAGTAAGTTGGGGAATTAAAATGTCTTATAATACAATTATCCTTCTTTGGCACTCAGTGTCTTGTTCGGCTGTGAGGTAGGTCATGTGCCCTGTGAGGAAGGATCCAGAAGCTGCACTGTGCCGCAGTGGAGAGAAGCCTGAGCCCGTGGGTAGTTCACACAAGAAGTCTTCATAGTTTTCTACCCACTTGCATATTTATGGCAAAGTTGTGCTCAAATGAGAGCTGTGATCTTTTCAAGAAGCGGCTGCATTTACAGAGCTCATTTCAAGACACTAGTGACACGCAGCCCCTCAGCCAGGGAAGCAAGATCAAAATGAAACAACAGAAAGAAGAGGTCACCTCACAAATAGCTTGAGCTGTGTGTGTGAACAGCACAAAAGAGAATCTAGTAAGGATAAGGCAAAACTAAATGCTGTTACCACAGTGAGAGATCTTTCACTGTAATAAATACCTACCTATAGGCTAGTGATAATGGTGCAGAGGAATTACAATGAATGTGATCTGAATGAATACCAGAAGAGCGAACTACAAAATGTATAAGCTGTAAGAAAAAAGAATCCAGCAAAATCCTAGTAGTGATGAGTGGTTTCAGATGCTCTCAAGGTTTTAGAAATCACTGACTGACTTCTCAGGAAGTAGTTGAGAAACTTCTCATTAAAGTAGTTTGAGAAATAGGTTAAGTTCTTCCTACTTTGTTTACAAGTAGGTTTCAGATGAAACTGGGGCACTTTCAATTCAGAAGTTTGTGAACTTTGGCTGGATATCCTTCCAACGAGGCCTTGTTCAGTAATGTGCTGAGCACTCACAACATCACTGCTTTCGTAAGAGCTGAGGACATTTAGTTCTTCCTGGGATTAATCTGTGAAGGTAGAAATACCATTTTGAAATACCAACACAAACGACAAGTTACTGGAGTTCTGGGACTGGAGATAACCAGTTAACAAATTTCCTATAAAAGGCCAGAGTAGTTGAAATGGGAAAGAGAATCAAACGCAAAAAATGCATGCTGATAGCAGATCTCTTAGCAGAAAGCCCATTTGCCAGAAGACACATCCAGAGCATTCACCAAAAAAATGAACGGGGTGTGACATGGAATTTATTTCATGAGAAAATCTGCGGAGGCCAGACACTTGGGATGCTTGAATTATTGTCACTGCCTCTCAGAGCTGGATGAGGACCAGAGCTAGTAAAAAAATTGCTCTTGGCTGAGGAAGGCTGGCGAGGAAATGTCTGTTATAGTACCTTGCATTGACAACACTCCGTTTGCTAGGCGAGTCGTGATTTGGTGGATTTCTCTTTTCTCTGGTGTGGTTTTCATGCAGCATGACCACAGACAGACTTTATTGTCACTCGTCCCCCTTCTTACTTACTAGGAGTTGTAATGTACCTGTTTTACGGAGATGGCTTTGGGTGGCAGCTGCCACTGCAGTGACCAGCGTGAATGGACTTAACACATGTTGATAAAACACAAATAAATCAAACATAACCAAACATAAACAGAACAAGCCAAGCCCCATCAACAGAAATACATTCCCATAGCAGAGCTTCTCGGTCTTGTGAAATCTGATTTACTACATTTTGTAGTTTTATAACTGCAAATATCCACCTGCATCACATGCTGTGCCACAGAGTTTACATCTATTTTCACTGATGTTAACTGCCAATATCCCGAACTACCTACTCCACTATTACCAGGGCAGCAATACCAATACTCCAGTATTCCTGTACTACAGATGTACACTGACTTCTTTCTTATGGCAGTGCATAGCAGGAGATGCTTGGAAAATATATTTTTCAGCTCCATACCTACCTGGAATGCCCTAATGAAGTGGTCTTGAAAGCAGTACCTCTGCAGTGCACTGCATTTCCCCCTCCTGCTTCCCCACTCTGCAATGCACTGCATTTCCACCTCCTGCTTTCCCATGTGGCTCCAGAAGAATTGTCTTTAATAGTGATTTTCAGGGCAGCTGCAGACCATGTGCCACAGTTTTTCCTTCTAGGAGTAAGGACCATTTATTTATAACTTTTATTTATCATTCTGCAGCAGTATACAACCTGTGCAAATTCCAGGTCTTTAACCTTTGTTCCCTGCCAGAGCTTTTCAAATTAACTTAAAATAGCAGAGTGAAACAGGCACCAAGGGCTGTTTGCTGGAAGTAACCGATAAAATCTTATGCGTGCTACTTGCCCTTACTGGTTGGTTGGGTTTTGTTGTTATTAGTTTGTTTTTCAAGCTGGGCTCCCAAAACAGAAAGTTCACAGGCAATTATTCAGTATAGAAAATCATTAAGATTTTTCTTTGATTCAGAATCTAAGCCAAATCGTGATGGATCTTTTTACTTTTATTTACTTAAATTTTATTTGCTTATAAAAATAAACAGATCCACCAAGATTTGGCTTAGTTTCTGCATTAGAGAAAAATTAGCTCATAATAATTTCTTAAGTTTTCAGAGTATATATATCTTGTAACAAGATCTTACTCTATAATAAAAATAGCTATCTTGGTGATAACTAATGACACTCTGAATTAGCAGCAGAAAACAGAAATGGGAGTGTCCACTCATACCAATGGCAATGACAATCATTTCATGCTGTTCCTTACCTACATGAGGCCCCAGTGATGTTGTCTTCCTTTGATCTGGATGGAGCAGCAGAGGCTGCTACTGTATCTCATCACTGGGCAGCCAAGAGACCACAAACATCTGCCTCTGTGGCTGCCAAGGGATTTGGGAGCAAGGGTGTTAGTGTGAGGCCACCACTATGGTACAGGTAAGCAGGAACGTGAGCTCTACTAGGAAATCTTTGGGGAAACCCTCAGATGAACAGCAAATATTGCTGTTTGGGGTAGGGATGGCTCTCCAGCTTGTGGTTATGGGTTGAGTTAGTGTAGAGACAGACTGACAGCTTCAGTACGGGATGACCTGGCCTTCTTGCATCTGCTGGCTGGAAGAATAGCTGGTCAGTGAGGACTCCTAGGTTTTCCTAACAGAGCAACGCAGGGAGGATAAATGCTTCTGTGAGAGATTTGCTCTGCAGGAAATTCATTGAAGTCAACAAACAGTGAAACTGAGATTTTGTTCTTCTATATGAGGGGGAAGTTCCTGCACCAGGGAAAATGCTGACAGAAGACAGTATTCCATGTTTTTTTCTCCTTTTGTAAGGGTTTCTTCCACAAGGTTGTGTGTCAGGTGCTCCCATTACTCCCACACTTTTTAGAATTCTGATATATTGTAATATATATTTATAAACAGTAGATATCCCGATATATTTATAAATTAGTTTTTGAAATTTGTTTTGTGCACTAACTTATACTAGAAAGCTGAATTTACTGAAGTGTTAACACTGAAAACCTAGACATTAGATTTTGTGGTATATTCAAGCCCAGTCCTGCTACATTTAAATATATGAACGGTACTGGGCTGACAGAGATTATGTGTTAAATAATCACATAGTTAGTTAAGCGTGCAGGAATGTGTTTTAAAGTGTTTCAATTTATGTCACTTGTTTAGAGTAAAAGAATCCCACCAAAACTAGTAATCACTTATTCACATAATAAAATAGCACTAGTGTTTGTTTTAAGGGACTTACTTTGGCTGCCAAATGAGAGTATCTTATAAAACTATTTTATATATCACAACAATATTAAACATTCTGCTGCTGTGATTGCATTTTCTAGCAGGAAGGAGAAATCCTTTCTTGAATGTCCTGAGCATCAGCCGAGATGGATATGATTATTCTAGAATAAGGTGGCGTGTTCCAAAGAAGGGAATAAAACAAAAGTTTTTAGACTCATTATTTCAATATGAGCTGGATGCTTCCAGAAAAATCCTAAACTAATCAATACCCTCCTTTGGGACAGAAATATGCTTTTTGTTTACAAGGTGCACTCAACATTGCTTAACCACTCAAACATTTACGTGATAGTTCTGTCATATTACCTGATCAAATTAGATGGTTATGGAGACATTAAGACTTTCTTTTGTCTAAACAGGTTCCCTCTGCTTTCTAAAAGAGAGTTGTCCCTGGTAGTGGAACACTACCTTTTCTCAGGCCTTACTAATTGTTACTGTCTTCCTTTATAATGTAAACATTTTGGAGGGGTTCAGGAGCCAACAGAGTTCCAATAAAACTTCAGACAGCCACTCTATGTTTAGCCCATGTATGGGGCTGAACTACAGCAGCTGCTTTATCACCTGATCACTCCTCCCCAGCCAAGAAAAGAGATCAGGAAAAGGATAGAAGACCCACTGAGCTGGAATGAAAATATGTTTAGTGAAATAGCCAAACTAATACCTAATATCAATAGAAAACATACAAAGCCATACTCAGCCCAGCCAATTTCGCAGAAAACAGTCCCCAACAAAAAGAGAAGCCAGATCAGGAGGAACCCAAGCAGGAAACACCCTTTCGCATGGCAAATTTCCCCCTTTATACTGAACATGATGTTTCTGGGATGGGATCTACCTGCAGCCACCTTGGGGCAGCTGCCCTGCCTGACTCCAAACTGTTAATGATCCACAGACAATGGCTCGACTATGGGTCTGTCTGAGTGGAACCTGGACACACCAAAAACCTAGTCACAGCAATACCTGACTTCTAGGTTCCCCATCTTACATGTCTTGATCCTCACCTGGAAGACTTCAAGCCCTTTGAAGTGGCTCCTGAATCAGTCACCAAGATGTGTAGGGAGCAGCTCAGCCTCCCCAGGGAAGATGCATAGGAACAGGAAGATTGCTGATTTCAACACATTCTGGATTTGGGTGTAGAGCGTTTATAGCCCTGGACAAGGGTTTTCTCTAAAAGAACTTGGAATTTACTTGCTCTAGGTCATTACGGCTTGTCCACTGTAAAGATGCCAGCCTAATCCAGGAGTGTTTGAAAAGGAGGAGGTTCCAGATGTCCTGTGGCTCATGGCTGTGGTTGAGGTTCCTCACATCATCTTTGTCCTGTATGGCTCTCAGGAGAAGCTCACAGCAAGGATATTTCCAGTTTAAAACAAACAAACTATAAATATTCCAGTAAAAGGAAAGGATGTGTGCTGGGTGAACTCTGAGATGTGCTCCAAAAATATGTTGCTGACCTGCCATTTGACATGATCTGTTTCCCTATTAAACTGTAATATAATTAGGGCCTGCTCTAACCCTGCTATTGGTTAGATGCTTACATCGATGGAAACGTGGCCTCGCACAGTACAGTGAGAATATACATGTAAAGCCTAAAATAATCCATGCCATAGTAGAAGGAAGGACAGCCAAAAGACAACTCTTACCACTCCTACCTTGCAAGACATTTAGGTTTCTTATCATGTAAATGTAAAAGGAAGTAATCCAAAAGTATTTGAGAACTTGGGCTCAAGCTCCACTTGCTTTTCTTTTGTGCAAATGCGGTGTTGCCATACTGGTGTCCATAAAAAACAAAGTGAAAGGAGAATTGGGACCAAAACGGACTGAGTTCAAGAGCTGAGGGCAAAGACTGATAATAATCAAAGAGAGAACTTAGAAAATAGGTGATGACTATGCTGGTATGCAGTCATGATGCTAACAGTCACCTTGATGATAATAGTTGATGACTGTTACTGTGACTGCTAAATTTTACCCAATAAACCTTCTGTTGAGCTCTGTGAGATATGCAGCAGGTGCCATGGGAGCAGCAGAAAGTCTTGGACTAGGGTAATAGAAGAAGGATGACTATAACCCCACTCAGTTCTGTAAGCAGTTCATTTGAGACAGATACTTTCACAGATAAGTAAGACTCAGTGGATGGATTATGCCAGGGATCCAAAGGATGCTGACGTTTCCCTCTCACATTGTTTACAATAAAATGTTTAGAGAAGAGGTCCATGGGCTCTGTCACTGCCAATACCCTGTGATAGGAACACCCACGATAGGGAGGAAGCTGCATGAGTGTGCTGGTAACCTCCTGAGGAGCCAAGCTGTTTAAAATGGATAAGAGTAGTGTTTAAACATACATTCAAGTTGGTGATGAAACCTATAAATGTTTAGACATCTGCATGGATATTTAAAGGATATAGAGCATTCACAAAAAAAGTCTATTCAATTAAATTCTAATCTAATATATATTATTTATATTATATACATATGATAATATAATGTATATTATATCTAATACATTTTATTTTAAAAACTAAACATTATTGTGACCTGTAGTTATTGTAACTCAGACCCCAGCAGCTTGAGTGCATGTTTAATACCCGTGCTCTGCAAAGAAAACACATCGCTCTTGCGGTGAGAGCCTTTTTTCACTGCAAGCTCTCTCAGCCTAACAAATGGCTGATTTACAGCCTCAGTTCAAGAGATTGTACAGACCAGTAAAGAAATTGTTGAGATCACTTTTGAGTCTAAACACTCACAGTTGCAAAATCTCAACTCCCTCATAAAGAAAAAAAAGAGCTGCCAATACGAAGTGTTGCCTGCTAGGTTACATGTCCTGTCTGCACCATACGGCTGTTTTGAACACAAAACAAATCAACACCAACACATATAAAGCTAAACCACCCCAACCGAAATCCTTGGGTGATGAAATGAAAGCACTTAGGCAAATTTATATCCATGGGGAATTCATGCCTCCCTTTGGGAACTGTGTCGTATCTGTAGTTTCTGCCTCGGCCACAAAGCTGATGATTTATCTGACTGGTTAAAGTGGAGGAGTGTGTAAATGGCACTAACAGAGTCAGCCTCACTAAAGCCAGGAAGCATAACTCTCAGTCTAATTTATGCTTCCTAAACAAGTCATAGGACTGATTCTGCAATCCTGACTCAAGCAAAACCCCTATTGGGTTCTCCTTCTGTGTGCTAGGCAGGCTATAAATTCAGAACAGAGTGTCAGGCTAAGCTGGGGGCTGCCTGATACCTACTGGTGCCATGACATGGGTGTCATTTCGAAGTAGCTGTAGCAAAACATTTCACATTTTTCTGACACACTGTGGAACATCATGGTTTATACAAGGGCAAGAAGTACTCCTGCATTAGCAATGAAACCTCCTTCCCTTCCGGAACATCCTCTCTATAAAATGGGATGGTAAAGCATGTTTTACTCTGCTCAGCTTTAGTTTATGGGAAAAAAATGATAAATTTAAAGAAACTCGAACTACACTTCCCTTTATGGGAAGCAGAGCCCTTAAAAATGGTAAATCGCTCCCATAATGCAGAGCAATGCGGTAATGAATTCCTGTACAGAACACTGTGAAGTCACAGTGAAATCTGCTGAATGCTCCTAACAGCCCCTCACAGGAGTATTTTAGCATTACCTCTATTTCTTTCTCACACTGACTGATGCCTAATTGCTTATCCTAGTCTCTTTTCTCTGTATAAGAGCAGAAGAGTGGTTTTGGTTAACCAGGTCCTCCCAGTTTTAAAGTAGCGTGTATGTTCATGTGTGGAGTACTACTAAACGTCTTTCAATATTCATCTGTAAAAGCAGGCAGCCCCTTGAAATGATAATCAGCCACTCTGAAGAAGCAGCCCTTTCTCATTATGGGTCTGGCCCTGCAAAATTAATTGGGCTGACCTTGAATTGAACTGGACAGTAGTGGTATCTGAGGAGAAACTCCCACATTGGTGCTTAAATGTCTTGATAAGTCCTGACAATAGGAAAGCTCCTACTCTAACTAGCTTCATCTGTGTCTGGTAGGGATTGCTTTGTGTCGCTAGAAACAACCACCAAAGTGCCCTCCTGCACACTAACCCACATTCTGCTTCACCTCACTGATCCCCTCTGGTCTCTGATTTTCCTTGCGTAAGCAGATCTTACACACACTTGTCCAAATTAAGATTTGAATAGTCCCAGGAAGCAGTTGAAAGAAGTAGAACAAAGTTATAAGATGTAGAATTCTTCATTTAGAAGGATAGCCAGCTTAGAAAATAATCCATTTGATCTTGTTCCTTTAGAGTGGTTTAGTAACTCCACCATCATTCTGTGTCTGCCTTATTTCTCCATTTGCTCGTACACCGTAAAGAGCCTGAGATGGTTCTGTAGAGCACGGGACAAAATAACGCATTGACAACAAATTGCAATTCATACAGGACTGTTCTGAACCAACCAACCAAACGGTCTTTCTGTCCTGCAGCTGCCTGATGAAGTTTCTTGCTTTTCTTCTCTGTTTCTTTAACCTGTTTCTATACAACAGCTCTGTTCTAGTTTTACAACTATTTCTTATTTGCTGCATTTGTAGTTTGATTTTTACTAGTAAAGCAGAGCTGATCCTTTTTATATCTTTATATTTCACATTTTCACAGTGTGACAGTAAAAATGGGTAAATGACAATCTGAGCACAAATACAGGGATGGAAACTCTTCCAACTGATGGCTAAAATCCCCGAAAATATTTTTCTTACCAGTCATCACTGCTTATACCCAACACACATTAGCTGTTCCTGCTGCTGCACATCCAAGTGGAAGGATTCCAAGAACGCTTCAGCCGGCAAAGCCTTTGGCCTCAAATGCACGGGAGTTCACCTGGGCATGTGGGATGATGCATGCCAGTGGCCAGATATTAATCCTGTGCAGGATTCCCAGTTCAGTGCAGGAAATGGTCTCCTATAAATAACTCTCTGAAAAGGCAGATTGAAATGATTTGATAAATCTCATATGTTAGAATTAGAGAGAAAAGGAATAGTAAAAAGGCAATTTCTCTTATTGATGGTTATAATATAACAGTGTAGCTTATTTTTATATACTGAAATACATTTGCTTTATGAAATAAAATGTACTTATTTTATGTGCTTTTCATACTAATAGACACTTCTCTAATATCTACTATTAATGCAGACTTTAGTGTGAAGAGGTGGACAAATCACTTGGCTTTTGTTCTGTGTCAAGCTTTGGTTTTGTGCTCTAGATCTCTTTAAAGTTCTTGGGTTTTTTAATTTTAATTCAGCATCTACTCAAATTTTAAATCTTTGTTGTTTCAGAAAAGTATCAGTAATTAATGTACTTCAGAGATCAGTAATTAATGTACTTCAAAATACAGAGAATTCATGTACTTCAGGGGTCAGTAATGTACTTCAGAGGTCATGTATGATCAGCTTATACACGTAAGAAAGCTGCCAAAATAAGGACCCTGACAAAAAAGTCACAGTATTGTTCCTTGGCAGGTGCTCTTATCCCAAATGTGTTAGAAGAAATGCAATTCTACAGGAATAAGTTCTATTTGTAAAGGCTATTTTAGATCGTCATTAACAGCAAGTGTTAGGCCAGGGTTTTGGACAGGACCTGTTCCGTTTAATTGCTGTGCTGAGCCTGGGCTTTGGTTTGACAGTCAGTGAATGACATTGTCATCCTTTTTAGCTGTAAAACTCTTGCATATAAGAAAAACACACCATGTATCCGTACTGGGACTGCTGAATAATTCTGTGATACACATGTTGAACAGTAAGGGTGCATAATAGTGCATCTAGTGAGCAACAAAAGGCCCAGATCTGATGGGATGTGAAAATAAAATACACAGCTTTATCTGTGATTTCCAATTGGGAATCTCAGCTTCCTCAGCCTGGAATGTAAAATACTGTTGTCCCTTTCAAAGGACTGGGAAACAGAACCAAAGGAAGTCCATTGGGATACCCAAAATCACAAGGACTGTGAGAAAGGAGCTTTCTCACTTGCAGACTGCCAGTCCCATGAGCAGCACTGTCCTCATTTGCCTCGTTAATAATTATCTCCAGCATAGAAGGACTAAAGGCTACCTCCACAGGAGGAGGCTGGATATGGTGAAAATGAATGTTCCCATCCCTCCCACTCTACCATCTCACCTGCAATGGTGAGTTAAGCTTTGCTGTGGTTGAGGCATTCCTGGCCCCAAACTTGCAGACTTGGACTAGGGGTTGAGATGGTCTATTAATAAAACCCCTTCAGCAAAAGCACTTGGTCTGGAGGGAAAGACCTGAACTGGGTTATCACCTCTGGCTGAGAGGGATTAAACCCATCTGCCCTCTTTAAGAGGAGAAACGATCTAACCACAAACTCTGCTGAGTTGATCAAACTCTGCTGTTTCTATCACACAAACTGTCTTAACGAGAAACTACCACCAGTAGAGCAGATGGTTCCTGACCTTATAGCTTTGTGGCAAAGACATGCCCTGGACAAGGAGCATGCTGCAGTCTATTTTTTTCTCTCATTATCATTTTACTTCAAAGAGTCATTGTACAGAAGAGGGAAACACCCTACAGTGGGTAGCATTCCCCCCTGGACTGAGGCCACTTGGGACCACTATGTGGGTGCAGAGAAACCCGACATCTTCTCCCCTTACTAAGGTGGCCTCAAACCAGCACAGCAATCAGGATTTGGGCTCAGGGAACATCTCTGTGATTGCAAGTAAGACTAAATCTAGTTTTAAAACTGCACACAGCTTTATGGGGTTCATTTTACTTACACTTTGCTCTTATTATCTGGACATGGTACTGTATAGTTAAAGCCAAAAACGTAAAGCAGTAAAGATAAGAGGCCACAAGTGAAGATCATTCATGTGTTCCTTTCATGGCAAGGCACATGTGAAGTAGGTGAGAGGACGAATGATAAGCAGAGTGAAAGCTGCTGTGGCAGTCCCCTGCATTTGAATCTTCAGTAGATGGCAAATCTGTGTTGCACGGTGCTGTGATTCTAGATGAAATTTATGTAGAAATAGACATTTAATAATTATAACTGTGAATTTGTAATCATAACTGTAATTTGCGTGTTTACCAGGCAGATGAGAAGACCTGTTTAAAGTATCATTAATGACAAGTCCCAAAATGTTCCTTATACATTCACAGTTCCGTGTGCAATCAATAGAAACCAGTAATTTTTATAGGGGAGATGAGTTTGTGTGTGGCGGCATGATGATTCCATAATGTTTCCAAAATATTTGTAACTTAGAACAGGAAAAACACTCTTTCACTCTCCTCCCTCACCCTCTGTATTTACCAGGCATATAAACTGTACCTGCATTAATCCACCTAAGGGAAACATGCACCTTCACTGAATAACTTCTATAATTCCTTTCACATCATTTCAAGAGAAGAGTTTTGTGCACTGAGAGCTCATGTGACCAGATGCTGATTATACCCTGGGGGCTAAATTTATGTCTCATTGAAGTCAATGGGAATCTTTTCCTTGACTTTAGTGACAGTGATCTTTCTTTTGTTATGCACAAAGTCATTGGTGAAGTCTGGTACAAACCTCTAACTGCCGTCAGACAAAATCTGGAGTGATTTACCAGGTGGAAAGGATGGGAAAGGTGAGAGGAAAAGGAAGACCTGTGAAAACAGAGCATTTCTTGCTGTTAGATGGATGGACTCTAAAGGTACCGTAATTTACACTTGCCTGAGAGCAGTGAATCTATCTGACCTATTATTTCCCTAGTTCAGTGGAACCAGTGAGTTTGTTTCAGTCACTCCAGGTTAAATTGTGATTCTTTCAGAAGTGGGATCCCTTTTCTTTGTTGGTAACTCTGAGGCTGTACCCAAAGAGACCAGAAATTGTAATTACACATTATTGTGCTTAGTTGGCTTCTACACAAAGCCCTTCAGCCAGAGGTGAGAGGCTTCAGCAAAATGGAACTAAAGATGCGCCTAACTGTGCCAGCATCAGGGCTGAGTCTCCGCTGGAGAGGAGGGATGTTTGTGTAACTTGCCCTTCCATCCCACGCTTCCGAAGCACCACAACTAATAATGACTGACAGCCTCGTGGGATGTTTAATTTAGTAAAGTCCTAGTAAAGTTCACAGTAATTTTGGGCACCAGAATCTGGTCCTGAGATGTTGTGTCTTATTGCATCCTTCGGTGACTTTGTTATTGGTGCTTCTGTCTCATTAGTGGAGAAAATAAAAGCAAAGTGTCAGAAAGTGAAAGAGAAAAGCAAAATTACTCATTTGAGCTTGAGAAGCTGCCAGGCAAGAGCTGAAGGACCAGTGGGAAAAAATTGATGGAAAAGGGGAACAGAAATGATGATGATGATGGAATCCAGGGACACAAGGAGGGAAAAGAGAGAAGTGAGAAGAGGGGAAACAAGGAAGTTGCAAAAGAAAAGGAGAAGCTGCTGTTTTGAGGAAACGGGAAAGGCATCTGTTAGTGAAACAAAGCAAAAGAGAGTAGGAAATGGGATATGTACAAGGACATTATAAATGGACTTAAAGGGAGAACAATGGAAACAGGCAGCAAGGAAAGAAAAGTAAGCTGAGGAGAGAAAAGCAAGGACCAAATAGATTCCATCTTCAATATTAAAGAATACAAGAAGTTAAAGCAGTGCAGTTGTTTCCCTCCACAAGACACGTACTCATCTGCTGGAGTTGTATTAAATGTAGGACAGCAGCAGAGATTGCCCTAAGTCTTTGTTGGAAGCTGTCCTCTAGCTCCATGGTTTTTAACTTCCTTCAAATTTTGAACTTCTTAGCCCTGTAGAAATCCAGAGTAAACTTGATCCTCACTACTGCAGGCTTGGAGGCTTTTTAGTCATTTTTTGGATAAACTCTTGGAAATAATCACAGATGCCCAAGAAGTCCTCAGATGGAAGCTGAAAAGCCCTGGTCTGGGTGAGGATGGCTGTAGCTAATTAAAAGGCAGATTACTCCAGTGGCTCAAGCAGTAGCAGTCTAAACCTTGGAAAAAATAGTCCCAAGGTTCAGCCCTGGTGTTACTCCAGTCAGACAGGAAAATTGTCTCAAAACTGGTGCACGTTTTGGGGAACAGGGACATCTCACCACAGAGATTCAGCCCTGAGGGTACCACGTAGCAAAAATCATGGCAAAAGTTAATCTCCATCACAGAAATAGAGAAGAGTTTTTGGGGCAGGGTCAAAAAACCTGATTCTGTGCTGATTTTACCACATGTTCACTTGGAATTCTGGCAACCTCTTTCTCGTGTATGTGCCAGACAGCGGAAAAGTTGACCTCTCAGGGTTACAGTAATTTCAAAACTTAATACAGTTAAAACCGCAAAGCACACAGAGAGATGGGTTTTACTCAAGATATCACTACGTGTTTTATCTATTTACTTCTCATTGTATTCTCTCCAGACCAAATAGAACTCTATGACCATAAACCAACATAGGGGTGGGATGGGACATGAGGATTTTAATTATGTTTTTTTGACTGATGTCCTACACTTGCAAAGAAGTTAAAACAGGAGAGAGCATAAATTTTTTGCTGTAAGGACGGGAGTCTGTTCCTCTGTATCATGATGCCTATAGCTCTGTTTAGCACATTTTCGCTTAAATCAAATACCCATCGTGTATGAAGCAGTGCCAAGGGATGCAGAGGCAGGATTTGGCCAGAAAAAGGTGAAGGAAAGAAGTCTTTACACTGGAGACTGTTGCAGGGCTTGCAAGGACCACCAAGGGTGGTGTCAGCCAGAAGTCTCTGCAGAGGGAGAAGGATCCAATCATGCAGTATGTGCGAGTCTTCCAGTGGTGAGCTCCTGTACCTGGCTCATTTCAGGTGGGCTGTAGCCTCAAGTTCGTGACAAAAAGAGACAACAAAATGGAAAAGGACTGGTAAATGTTAGGAGAGGTTGAGGGGCAAAGCAAAGGTATTTTATGAGATGGAAAATGAAACGGGCAAACATCAGAGTGTCTCGTGGCTGTACTGGCTTTTACCTTGCCTTCCTGATGATCCTGGTTTTTTCTTCTTTTTTTCTTTTTTTTTAATCTGGAGAGTGATCCCACATTTCTACTGAGTCAGTGTTGCTTTTACAGGGGAGCAGGATAAAGCTTGTGGCACAGTGGAACTGGATTTATTTTTCACTGTGGTTTCATTTTCTTTTTTCACTGAAGAATTTCAAGCCAGGACAAGTTTCAGTGGCCTAATCTTAACTGTGCACAGGAACGGTCTCTGTTTGCTTTGCAGGGAGGAGCTGGATCGTTTCAGGAGCAGGTCAAGAATGAGCACAACTGGTTTGCTATCGGCTTGTAGTACCAGATGTAAGCTCATGGGCAATAATGGTACCAGCAGTGGTGAAGCAGCGTTGCATAGCAAACAGATCTCTTGGCTTTAGTTTCGTATGACATAGTACGATTTCAAAACAAAATAACCATCTGCCTACTTGAATTGTTGTGATTGTTGAGTAGATTTCGGTGATGCTTAACAACAGGATAACCACACTTGGGTTTCCAGGGTACTTCTACCCACATTGAAGGAGGGAGCTGCTTTTTCCTCCCCCTTCATTATCCTGTGACATTGCTCTGCTTAGCTGAAAATAAATAAATTCCCTCCTCTGGTCCAGCTAGCTAAAAAAGAACAGACAGTTGGTAAATCTCTGTCAGAATTACAGCAGGCACCTGTTCGTGGCCACTAAAACCAATGTTGCTAACATGTTTCCACAATAATTTCATGCTTGGAAATTTCCAACCAATTATCTTTTGGGAAGAAATTTTCCACATTTGGCCTCTGCTTCAGAGGGATTTTTTTTTTCTTCTGGGCTTGAGAAAAACGATGCAGCTGTTCTCAAATACAGCATGAACAATAAAAATTACACCTCGGGAGTAAAAAGGAATCCACTCTGAACTCAAATGTAAAGCTTGATCTACAGCCTTCTGAAGAGCAAAGTTTTTTCCCGGTGTTCTTCTTGATGTTGATTTATGTAGATGAATAAGGGCAATAAACATGTTTTGAAAGAACTGAGAATGATTTATCTATAGGGGAAAAGAAAAAGAAACGCCTGCAGTTTGCATGATCAGAGAAGCTGCCAGGTAGGTCGGAGGACCTCACTCTTGCCCTCTGCAAAGCGCTCTTCATTGTTTGAGGAGAACATTGCACCTTTCACGGGAGAAAAGCCAACATCACTGCTCCAGACTCCTTCCCTTCCCTATCAGTTTTTTTGTTGGTTTTTTTTTTCCAAAAGCAGACAATTAAATGTAAAACAGAAGCATTACATTTGCAAAGTTGAGCCTGCTGGCACTGTGACATCTAAAAAGCTGAGGCTGTGTGGCCAGTGTGTGTATATGTACTTGTATACATACACACCAGAGCAGCCGTGTGCACGTGGAGAGGAGATAGAGAGGCACTTTCAAACTAGTGTTAGAAACCAGTATACATGAGAAAATGCTCGAAGCAATGAACATATCCTAGCACATACCACTTGAGACATAGTAGCTATTAACAACATAACCACATTAAACACGATAAAATTAGTTAGCTGGTTGGAGCACTGGATCGGGGAATACATGTTGTATAAGAAGGTAAACATTTTATATTGGTTTATTGAATATCCTCAAGCATGAAATGTCCTGATGTCGTCTGACTCTGAAAGATTGTATTATATGACCAGTCTGTATATGTTGTATATGTTGTATATGGAATATTATCATGCTGGATATTGCTGTTCCTCTCTGAGGAAGCCTCCTGTGTCTCTCTTTGACACATCTTAGTTGCTATTCAAGGGCTACTAGAAGGTGATTTTTGTAATTCAACAAAGCAGGAGGCTCTGGAAACAGCAAAAAAAAAAGAGAACAAAACAAACTCCAACCTCCCCCATCATATTTTCTTTTCTCCTGTAGCGACTTCTTGGTTTCCCCTGAAACCATAAGGAAATCGGGTGCTGTTACGTTTGAAGAATAGACTTTAAATCAATTTTTTAAAAAAATTAAGAAGGTTATTTTTAGGTTTCTGTCATGTCGTCAAACGGGTCTTTCCCCCTCAGAGGAAAAAGCGAAGTCTTAACCTTCACGTAAAGTGAACTTTTAAGCTGTCACCTGCAGCGGGGGGGCTGAGAGGGGGGTCGTGTGTGAGAACCGGGGAGAGCATTAAACAGACTTTTCCAGTCTAAGCTCATATTTAACAGCCCTTTCGGAAACACCACAATCTCCCCTTTTCTGAGGTCTTCTGTTGTTTAATGGTTGTGAGGGACTTTGATTTATTCTCACCGGCGCCGAGAAAGAAATCCCCGGAGCTTTTTTTTTTATTTTAAAAAACCCAAAAAAAACAAAAAGGGAAAAGGAGAAAAAGGGAAAAGAACAGGGTTTTCTCGGGGTATCACTGGCTGCTTCTNGAAACCTTGCATCACTGCCCCGGGCTCCTCTTCCCTCCTCCCTCTCTTTCGGGGAGGCTATTAATAGCATGACATCAGCCCGGGACTCGCCGCCAGAGTAAATACCAGCGCTGCCCGCTCGGCTATATAAGGGGGTGATGCAACCCAGGCGGGAGGCAGAGGAACGGGGAGCGGCGGGAGCTGCTCGCCCCAAAGGAGCAGGATTGAAGGAGCTGTGGAGTGGCTGCGGGACACCTTCTATCCCTCCGGGAAAGCAACAGAACCTTTGAAGAAGAAGGAGGTAGGTTGAAAAGGGGAGAGGAGGCACCGGGACTCGCTGTCGGTGGGAGATGTCCGTCGAGGGGGTCGTGGGTCGCGGCGAGGAAAAGTTTCGCTGCCGAACACAAACTGGAAGCCCCGACAGAGCTTCCCTCGACCCCCCATGCCGCCAGATGTCGACACCGAGACGATCCCCGGTTCTCCCCGGCCCGGCGGAGCCGCTCGGGGATCGCGCGGTGGCGGCTCCGAGACCAGCAGGGACCGGGGGTGATGGGCGGCAGCGGAGGGTCCCCAGGCATCTGCGGCGGTACCGGCCAGGCAGTAGGTAACCCCGCACCGCCGCAGACAGACCGCCCCCCATCCCATTATACATCCAAGACGAAAGGGTCCCCTGGTGTGACCAGGGACATTCACTTTCCTCGCTGTCCCCGTGTCCCGACACGAAGATGAGCAGTTACTAAACTGTTGCTTAATCAAGTCAAGGCGTGGCACAACGGCAAACTTGTTTCAGAGAACCAGTTTCCTGTTGGAAATCAATTTTTGCTCCTAGGAGAAGGTCTGGGAAGTACAAAATGGTTCGAGAGTGATGTGGGGTATCAGAAAGCTTAAGGTCAAGCAGCGTGCACAGAGGTTGTGAACTGTAATTGCTCTTAATGCTGTTTAAGATTAACCTCAGCGGTTATCGGGGTTTATTGCATCAGCACCAGAGGAAAAGGAATTCATATGAAGAAATAAAACCGAGAGGCACAGTCAGCCATCTGCAGTTCAGCAGAAAGAAAGAAAGGACCGAAAGCACTTTTAGTATTAAACAATAATATCCTGAAGTCGTAGAAATGCACAGCTTGGCATTTGTCCTGAAGTTAAAATGCTGGCAGATGAGATGTAAATGTTCACTGTAGAGGGCAAGTATCATTGGCAAAAAGCTAAACAAAAAGTAAGGGGAGAGCAAATGAATAAAGTTATTGGAATCTACCTGAACTGGGAGAGTCCCGGTACTAGCAAAGCTGTCCTCTTCAAAGAATTCCAAAACCAAGGATAAAGTAAGTAAGCTTTAACTCACTTGGGGAACAAGATGTGCCTTTACAGCTCAAGTCTATGAAACGTTCAGTACTTTCGATGTCAGTAACTCCAGAAGCACTTGGAGCAGCCTGGAACCCAGCTCTGTGGGCATGGTCTGACAAAGTAAACAGAGATCATAATCGCAACAGCCCAGAAGTGATCACAAGCTTTAAGGCTTGGTTTTCTTAGCCCTGCTGTTTCCCCAGCCTGTATAAACAGGGACAAAACAGAATAGTGTTCTTGATGGCTTAGGGACAGTAGTACCATTTTTGCAGAAATTGGGGAAATCGAGGGCAACTTGTTACTTTCTTTTTAAAAAACAGCAAATCTGACTTTCCTTCTTCTACAACACTTGTAAAAGCAGATTTGTTCCTCAGAAACTGAAAAACATCTACCTTCTTGTTATTGAAAGGGAATCTGTTGAGCTTACTGAGTAACTTTGACAGAAGGCTGATTATTTTTGTTACCGGTATCACGGTGGCTCCTAACAATCCCAGTGGCAGGCAGGAAGCCCTGTCCAGAAGTTCTGCCCCAGGAAGAAGCCTCAGGAGAGCAAACCAGTGGCAAACAGCTCTGCAAAATGGACTCTGCTTATGGCAGAAATCCTTACACAAGCTTCAGCCCCCTGGTAGGCCCTCTCTTCCCTAAAGTTTGAGTAAATAGAGATACCTTTCAGGATGTCTAGAAGGTCAGTGAGATGTTCAGGCAGCAGAGCAACAAGTTTCTCTGGTCAAGGACACGTCCTGCTCTGTGCTTCCCATTCCCATGGGCACCCCACCATCCCATTTCTTTTAATTTTTCTACACTAGTGACAGATGGATGAGAGTACCTGAACATATTATAGTAGTGTTCTGTTGGTGCTTGCAGCACGTTTAGCACTAGTTGGTAGGAATTCACAATTAATGCAATCTCTCATGCACAACCATTCTTGGTTTCCTCTGCTGCCAGCCTTAATTAAAAGTTCACCTAGACTCCAACACAATTGAATAAACCACCAGTAGACCGGAGAACCAGTGTTACTATTAATTTAAGAATGGACGATACAGAATTAATTTTGTTGAATGAAGCCAACACTGGCAGCCAAGGAGAGCAATTCAGTGAAAACTGCTGAAATTTCTGCTAGCAATAGAGGTTCCATGTGGGATTACCTTGATTAAATGTGTTGCATGGTTGAGTCTTGCTAAATGGTAAATAGTGCTGGGAGAACTTCAACTGGAAATTATAGGCCCATTTCTGACTTGTTGGAAAAGAGTAACTGCTAGCTCCCTGAGATTATAGGATTAAACTGTACCAGTAGTTTAAATGTGACTCATGAGCAGGGGCTTTCTGAAGAGAATTACATAAATTTCCCAAGGTCTTTCTGAATAACAAATTGTTCCAAATAATTTCCTCATCTTTAACAACGGGTGAAATCCTGGCCCCATTGAGGTCAACAGAAAAAGTCCTCTTGATTTTATTGCATTCAGGATTTCATCCCCAACCTCTGGGAAATGTTCAGCTCTTCTGCGACGAGGGTGAGGAAGAGGTATGGCATACTCGAGAGTTGGGCATGGTATTTCTACCAACTAGCAATTCACTGTCCTCAGATTTTTATATTTGCCTCACTTAGCAATGCACCAGATTCCATTTTCATTTGCACCAGTGTGGATTTGCAGTGTATTTTTAGATATCTCTGAGCAAAATCGATCTTCTTGTCAAGGCACCTGACCCCAGCCATTTCTTGCTGGGTTACAGAAGTACCATACAAGGAACTGTGCAATTCCAGGTTGACCATGTGGAACTTTAACTTACCCATGCTGCTACCCTGAAGCAACCATTTGCTTACCTGCACTAATTACAATTTGCTTTGCTATAATTATTACAGTTCCTATCGGGAGTAGATAACACATACCGTGACCACCCATACAGCTTAAAAAAATCCTTAAAGCCTATCCGCCACAGAAAGCTGGAAAACCAGTGCAGCAATGTCCACAAGTCACTTTGTGAATAAGGGAAGTAGTACAACCTGCTTTCCCATGGATTTGCACTTTTCATCCCTGGTGGGCCACCAACAAAAAGTGCTCTTCTCTCTTGCAAACCTCTTACCTCTTCTGGGTAAGAGAGTTTGTGTTGTGCAGAGCTCTGTGTGTCAGCTCTTGAGGTTGCCAGCAACGCTTGTGTGTTTGACTGCTGAGTTTTGCCTTGTTCTTCCTCAGTGNGGGGGGGGCTTGTTGTCTTCAAAACTGGCTCAAACAAATTAATAAGAATGACTAAAAGAGGAAACTCCAGAGCACTGTTGGGTAGGTTCGTTTTCTTAGGAGAACTAGTTGAGATGAGGTTCCTCCATGGGTGTCCGTCTGCATAATTCCCCTGAAGTCTCTTCAGTCACACTGTTTTATATCAGTAGGAGATCCAACCATAAATATTTAAGAATTTCAAACCTCTTATTGAGGGCCACGTGAGGACAGTTTCAGATTTTACAAGAGCAAAGGCATGAAACAAATGGGTTCACATTTTTCATGACTCAATCTCTCCAACTCAGCCCATGCTTTGAAGCCCCACAGCACTTGCAGACTCTTTCCTTTCTGCCACCTCTTATTCTTAACCATTTTTTCAGGAGTTTATAACCAGATCTGCAACACCATGTTAAACTGAGAATGATCATTTTGTGGCAGATCCTGTCCTGGTTAGCAAACTTCAGCTCCTAGTAGAGCTCATTGAACTTTGCTTTTATGTGGCTGAAGCTACACTCCGTCCATTTAAAGCCTGAATCTGTGGCGATACAGCTCTGAGGATGGAGCTAGGCTGAAGCTCCTTCAGTGCTTTAAATAATAATGTTTTTCCTTTGTTTTCTGATCTTTCTTCCCTATTCTCTCTTTGTATTCACCCAATTCTCATTTGCCACACTTCACCTGGTTAAAACATCCAAGTATAAACACACACAATTTTCCAATATCAGTATTTCAACATGAAGTTTGAAAAGAAGTAGAGATTGTGTAGTGTGCTCATACTGTTATTTTTAAATACTAACTTTAAGTTAACATAAAGTAGAAATTTTCACTGGTGACTACATTCTTGACTGCTTGTCTCTAGTAGAGAACGGGGTAGGTTGGAAGTGGGGATTGAAGCAATGCAAGAAATACAGCATTATTCATAGTATGAAACAAACCTCTAGGAGCTGTTGTTTGCCCTTCTGAAGTTGTTGAAAGATTATAATTCTCTCTTTTTACCTTTCAGCAAAATGATGGTCCAACACTCAGGCCAGGTATCGGCATTAGAAGTCAGCGCCTCCGCAATTGTTCCCACTTTGTCCCCTGCAGGGTCACTGGGGTTTGATGATTTCACAAATTTAACCCCTCTGGTGAAAGAGGAACTGAGGTTTGCCATTCAGAATAAGTGTCAGTCCCACAGGATGTCTTCTGTATTGGACACGGTGACGGTTTCTGAAAGGCCAGTCGAAACATCAGTCACGAAAACAGAGGTATGGCTCTAAACAGCATTTTGGTTTGAATGATTAGTTCTCCAATTGAATTTCACCACAAGACCAGTTGTATCGACTACAGACAACCCTCTCCACCACACTTGACTGACTTAAAAGTAAGTCTTCTGCTCCACTTTCGATTGAATGCTCCTGGGAAACTCTCAGGGGCAATGGTTGTAAGCTGGAACATAGAAGGTTCCACATCAACCTGAGAAGGAACTTCTTCACAGTGAGGGTGATGGAGCACTGGAACAGGCTGCCCAGGGTGATTGTGGAGTCTCCTTCACTGGAGATGTTCAAGACCCGCCTGGATGTGTTCCTGTGTGACTTGCTCTAGGTGATCCTGCTGTGGCAGGGGGATTGGACTAGATGATGTTTCGAGATCCCTTCCAATCCATAATGATTCTATGATTCTATGATCTCTCATTACTATTGGGGCCTATATTGGATATTTTGATTACTTTTGATTAAGCACGCTGCTTTACAGCGATTAGAGCAAGTGCCAAGGTGTTCCCCTGCCTGCTTGTGCCTCAACTTGGAGTAAGTCACTGCCAAAGTTTTGTTTCGCTGACAACACTCCCATGTAGAGCTGACTAAGTTAGACAAGGCTGTGCTATGTCTGTACTAGGTTTTTACTGTGAGATGATTATTTTGATGAAAAACCTTTCTCTAATAAAGTGGAGATGCAGTTTAAGTCTGGGAAATAGCTACACTTTGTTCTGAGCCTCCATGGGAAATGAACCAAAGCTCAGAGCGTGTTAACATCCCTTCCTGGTGCTGCCTGCAGTTTGCTGCCTCATCCATGGCACATACTCCAGTCTGCTCCCTGTGCCCCTCATGTCTTTCTCTCCTGGGGAAATGGAGGAGAGATGGAGGTGGGGAGACACTCAGCAAGTTGTCTGAGTACCATTGATTGAAAGTGAGCCATCACATGGATTGCATCCACCCCAACCCCAGTCAGGTTTTTATCGACAGTTCTAATGGAGTTGCTACTGTTTCAGTGTATGGCCAGCAAGGTCAGAGTCACATTCTTACGTAACTCATGATGCGAGCACTGACAACTCTATCCATGTTGCTCGCAAAATGATAGTTATTGCAATGCAGGTTGGGTATTTATGGCATCTTACACCCTATGTCTCGTTTTATTGCATAGTTTTCTCCTGAAGAAGATGAAAGAAAAAAGAGAAGAAGGGAAAGGAACAAAATTGCTGCTGCGAAGTGCCGAAACAAAAAGAAGGAAAAAACAGAATGTTTGCAGAAAGTAAGTGACTGGCTTGAATTGCTCTTAGCCCGTCATCCTGCCAACGATCCAAATGGATCACATGGGCTGCTGTCATAGTAGGAAATACAGAAGGGTATCACCCAAAATCCTATAAACCCTCCAAACTTTCACTGTAAACACAACAAGCGTGCTGTGTATTGAAACCAAACTTAAAACTGGAGTAAAGTGAAAGCGTAGCAAGAGTGAAAAGAGATTACTGCTTCAGTGGCCAGCGTTGTCATGGGAATGACATCTCATTTCATATAAGTGTCACTGGGGAGACCAGGTGCCTACAAACACCAACGGTTGATTTATGAAATGAGTGGCATGGCAGCATAATCCTGAATTCTCTGTCCCAAGACCCCAATCATGTCTTCACCTGCTCTGCTCTGCTTTGATATACAGCTATATTAGAGCAGCATCTGGCCCGTCTTTATCTAGGGTTGGGGAAAGGCAGCGAAGCAAGCTATATCCTTACTTTGTCAGGCTAACATGGGTTTAGAGATGTGACATAATGTTCCAGGGAGTTGTAAAGAAACATAGGTTGTTTGGGGTCAAATTTTGACCCAAAATTTCAGAATAATTTCACAGAAGATAACAATGTTTTGGACCCCTTTGTCATTGTAAGTGAATACAAGTCTTATTTTGGCGTTTCGACTTCTGTTACCTTTCTCTAAAGGCCAAGGAAGGTAACTGTCAGTCTGGTTTTTTGACTATTATTGGCTGGGGGATGTATAGTTTCATCATTACAGGCTACTAAGAAGATGCAATTTATTTCTTTGCTGGCCATATGGTTGGACTTAAAAAGGACCTTAAAGGTCTTTTCCAACTTAAATGATTCTGTGATGCACTTTGCCACTGATGAGACTGAAACCGTTAGAAAAACATTGCGACCGACTATTTAAACTACTCAGTCTAATAGCTGTGTCTGTCCTTTGTGACTAGGAATCAGAAAAGCTGGAAACTATCAATGCAGAATTAAAAGCGCAGATCGAAGAGCTAAAGAACGAGAAGCAGCATTTGATATACATGCTAAACCTTCACAGGCCCACGTGTATAGTTCGGGCACAAAATGGAAGGACACCCGAGGATGAAAGGAATCTTTTTATTCAACAGATCAAAGAAGGCACGTTACAAGGTTAAGTGATATGGCAAACAGGGAAATATTTATAGTGTTCTTAACTACCAGAATCCATGGAGGATCTGACATAACGTGTAGGATTCTATTAGTCAAGAGCATTTAGGAAGGGCAGGTTGCTTTCTTAAGTGGAAAACAATCATTTTGGCTTGACAGCAATTCTTCCCCTGGGAAGATCTGGTCTCGATCAAACCAAAGAGTCTTCTGCCTCAAATATAGGTTTCGCACCTGTTGTACTTGCTGTTCCTAGGAGCTACAGACAACAGCTTCAGAAGTTTTAGTTCTCTGCTAGTATACAGTATCTGCACTCACAGCATTTGTGCTGGAACACGACAACTTCCGAAGATACAGGTGGTACAGACAGCTGTACTGGATGGACACTACTGTTCCTTGTTGCTGGTAGGGAAAGCAGACTGTTTTTCAAGCTTCAGAGTTTCCAGGAGGATGGTTTCTGGCAGAATGTACTGATACATCATGTTGCATTCTAACCTAATGCACACACACACAAAAAGCCTTCAGTCCCAACTAAGCTTTGTCATTTTTTTCACAACACTCGTGTGGGTTTTTTCTATGACTCATCTCAGAGACGGGGTTTGAAGAGCCTGGCAGGTGTGACAAAGAGATGTTTCTTGTGAAATGTCGGAGTAGCCAAGTCTGTATTTTATGATCTGGAACGCCTTTGGGGACTACAGTTTTTGATTGAATGGCTGAAGAGCATGCTGTACGACCACTTGGTGGCTTGGTGATGTACCGGAAGGAAGGAACTAGCGGTGGAGAGACATGGCGATAGGTTTTGCCCAAGGAAAGGACTGCAGGACTGAACAGCAAGCACATGAATTGTGAAAAGTTTGGTGGGTTTTTTCCGTTAAAAACCCTAAACGTGTAGGTCCTAGTCCTACAAGCCTTACTTCATGCTGTTAAGCCTTGCTCACAGAAGAGGTTCCATGGACTTCAGTGAGTTATGCAAACTGCTCTTAGAGACATAAGAGCTCAGCAAAGCTTTTTCCACCCTGGCTGGGATTACTGGATTCAAAGGGGAGAACTACAATTGTAGCTACTTATATTTTACATTTGAGTGGCAACTACAGTCAGTCAGAAGCGTTACTTAGTGTCTAAAGGAGAGAAGAGGTCTGAGGTAGTGAGTTATTGTTTTTATTTTTTATTAAATACTAACCTTAGATGTTTTTGAACTGGTAGAAGAGCTGCTGGACGAAACAGTTGGAGCTACGAGTGTTTAAGTTCAGATGTTTCTGTGAAATAATCAGATTGTTTAATCCAATAAAAGATGTTCTTACAAATTTTTTTGTAAAAGAAAATATTATCCTTATTTATCACTAATGTGGTAATTAGCAGCGTTAATAAATACTGCGAGCAAGACGAAACTGAAAACACAAGCTTTGCACTGTCTGTTTTCTCGTGTCTCTTGGTGTTGACTATTACATGATCCTAAACCTCACCAGCTGTATTTGAGACACCACTATTAAACACTTACCCTTCGTCTTTTCCACAGATGGGGCGCCAGGCATAGCAAATGATAAGGTGCAGACAATGCACCTTCCAAAATTCTGTGCTCCCATCAGCGGTGTCTAACTGTTCCTTGTCACCGCTTAAATGAGCGGACTGTAAGAACGGAGCTTGCAGTACAGAGTATTTTACACCAGTTACGCAGTGCTGGAAACGTGGTTTTGTTCTAAAGGCTAAACTTACAGATACCTCAGCCACAAGCTTCTTCCTCTGCAAGCCCTAATTGAGTCTCTGATATCATACCTGATCCTTATATGATCATTATATTCTGCAACAGGACTTGGTACATTTCCCTAAGATCTAGATATATTGTAATGTCCTGTACATCATGTTTTAAAGATATGTACTTCATGTGTCTGAAAAAGTGAATGCTTTAAAGGTGACATGAGTCCAATTCTGTCCTGAGGATCCGCTCTCTTTCTGTGTGTTGGAAGGACCTTCCATCGACTGCAGTGAGAGTTTTATTCATGTCCTGTAGGTAGAGTTTAGAATCTCTGCTGTAACTTCTCTGGCTTGGAGGGCAAGTTTCATGGGGACCTGGGCCAACTGTTTCTCAGACAACACATATACATGAAGTATAACAAACTTGTAAAACGATGGTCATTGGTATTTGACTCCTGTAATGCAGAAACACAAAGCAAGGCATCAACCTGGTATCACACACCTTGGCTTTGCCTTTTGCGCATCAAATACCATCAGGAAAAAAACCCATTTTTTCCTATGTTGTGAATAAAGTGTTGCCACAGGAACTAAAACATGAGAGAATTCATGTGACATGCACGGTTATCACTGGTGACGCCGGCGTCATGCTTTTGTTGCTTAATGTTATTTCCTTGGCATGCCAAACGTTAATACGGTACCACTGCTGTTGTCAGAGAGAATCTATTTTTATTTCTTTATATATGCAATCACAGCTGCTTCCTGCTGGGTCTGTATGTGCGTGCGTGTGTGCCCCCCTGCATGCTGCTCCAGAAGTGAAGGTGCTCGACTTCAGCTGACTGCGCCAGGAAAATGGTGTCTAAACACCTAGAAAGGGACGGTATGTTGTGCGAGTTTTCTAGACGTGTATTTTGTTCAGGAGAGCCCACAAAATGCAGCTTGTTTTCTATTCAAGTTTGTTTTGATACTTTAATAAAAAAGAATTAATATATATTTATTCATGCGTCCTTTAATTCATTCTAAGATTCATGGTGCAGGAACAACCTCATTCTCTCAACACCAAGACATTAAAAAGCGAACATGGTTTATAGGTTTGTGACAACGAGCACCTCATGAAGACACATCGTCACCGTTCACTTGTTGTCAAGATATAAAGAGTTTGGTTATTACGAGGTTGCTCGTGAATTCCAAGCTAATTTCTTACTTGTGACCTAGGGCTTAGATCAAAAAGGAACTGGCAGTGAGAACCCTCAAACCTTTCCTAACCGTGCGCCCAACCAGCTAACAGTTATTTCAGCTTTCTGGTTACCTAGTGGGTTTGATGCCTTTGACACTTGAACACTTAGAGATTGCTTTGTGGTTACACGGAAGATGCTGAAGGAGTATAACATGATCAGGGCTTTCAGGTTCTTTTCCTCAGCGTTAGTTTGCGTATGCATGGAGAGCATGAGGAAAGATGAACAAAATGTCCCATCCTGCCTTTCCAAAACTACGTTTCTATGTCCAGACAGAAGTCCCTGTGTTTTGACATCTGGTGACGTGGACGAAAACTTTTGGCTCCGATCCTTTTCAAACAGTCAGGACATGTAATACAGAGGTCAGAGAAAAGGCCAGGGGCTCCAGGGACCGGGAAATCCACTGCACTATCGCAAAGCCTAGTTAAAAATATCAGCTGGAAGGAAGGTCTGGGCTACTATGGGCTTGGCAATATCAAGTGCCGACGTTTGTTGTTGAGCCATCCATTAACACAGGCACAGTCCCAGTGCATCTAGCCACCTTTTCATGCGTTTGCCTACAGCTCCTGTCTAGTTGCCCTTTCGAACAGCCAATTGACTTCTAATCGTAAACGTGTGGCCTGTTGCAGAAAACCTTAACCAAATTAGGACTACGAACCCCTGCAATGGCATTTTATATTTTCTGTAGGTGAGACAAGTTAAAACTACAATCTGTGACATACCACTAACTCATAATTGATATTGCTTGAGCAAAATATGGCGTGTGTTTTCTTTAGGTCTTGTGGTAGATGCTACATCTGTGTGGATAGGTCCACACAGAGCTTAAAACACTGTATGCTTCACGTTAGTAAAGAGCATCTACTTTTTTCCAGCTGATCATTTGATGGAAGTGAACAAACAGCACTACAGAGGGTAGGCAGAGCCAGTGGCTTACGTTCAGCTGGCAACTAGTCAACTGAAGGGTTACAAATTTAAGCATTCAATACCTCTTCTACCTGGGGCCATTAGAATTTGCAGTTATTGATTAAGGGAATGGGTTTGAAATGGCTGGTTCTTAGTTTTGCAGAAGAAACTGGGCGATTTATGGGTAGTGAAAACAAAACAATTGCTTGTTAGGAGCAAAAGAAATTGGGAAATAAACCTCTTTCTTCATTAAAAAATTCCTAAATCGTGAATGGCAGATGGATCTCAACACCCACGTTTCTTGCGGAGGCTTGGTTGGTTGGTTTTTCCCTCCCACCCATCCTTCAGCAGAATGCTGGACTCGGTACAGGTCTCCCTCCTGCTGGCCACTGCCACATTTCTGTGTTTTCCCAGTGCCCCCAGCTGGAGTCTCTGAGAACCACATGATTAAAATGTGCCGTAGTGGGACTTCACACGAGTGCTTCCTTGGCTTGTAATGACACCAGGGTAGTGTTTTCATGTCTGTCACACACATCATCTTAACCACACTTCAAAAATTATAGAGGTACAGTGTGGTTTTAAAATCCTCTTCATTTCCATTCAGTGGACATGGAGTCAGTATCACAGAGTCTGAACTGCTGACTTCAGTGACAGAAACAGTTATTTACTAATTTTCAGTGCTATTAGACCTTCAAAGCCATCACAGTCAAAAGATAACATACTGTAGTCTATTCTGGATACAGCACCAGTTCTGGCTGCGCATCTTTACTATTGCTGACCACGATGCATGAAACAAAACAACAACTCCAAATCCCAGCGATTTGCAGACTCCAAGCTAAGTGCACTACTCAAAAGTAAAATAGACCTATAAAATAAATACATTAAAAAATGGAAACAGCTGAATCTGGAATCCTTTCTTTCTGCCTTTGACAATTTAGCAGCTTCACATCTGTCGACTTCACCAAGACAAGTGGCGCACACCATGCCTACCCAGACAGTGGGAATGTCCACACAGCAAATACTACCATAGCTGTATTTTTCTATAAGCTGCCTACCGGGAACGTCCCCACGAGCAAGAAACTCAGCACAGGCTAACTGATACCACTGGGGTGACAAGCTCTCCATGCAACTGTGGGACTGGTTGCTACTGGCATCTGAGGTAGCTCATTCAAAGCCAGATTAGGTATCTATCAGCTCCTCAGATTAGCTTATGTGACATAGCTGCCCATTGTGTAGCACCCTGCATTCCCAACTGAAGGCTCCACCAATTCAGATCAAAAGTCCACCCAGCCCGGTTTTCTTTCTACAGCAGTGATCAAAAGCAGCTGCTTTTGAAGAAGATTATGAACAGGGCAAATCTGCTTGCTCACACTCAAACTATTTTAGTGTGTGAGTCAAGCAAGCTTGACATGTTTTCTTTAGGTAGTCACCTTCCAGACATCTTCCTCCCAAGTATTTGTCCAGCTTCTCATCCATAGCCCCAGATCTGCTGTACTTTAGGTGGCAGGTTGCACAGAACTCTCATCACTGAGAAAACAGTTCCTTTTACTTTGACCCTGTTCCCCATAACTCTACTTGACTTCCCCTTATTCATGCATTGCCACATGATTTTACAATTTGCTGTGTTTTCTCTTTCAGGATAAAGAGCCTCAGCCTATCCAGCCATCTTTTTTTTCTGGTATTTACACCTTTGATCATTCCTGTTAATCAGTTTTTCTGGGAAACCTATCGCTCAAGACGAATGGACAGTATCTGCACACAACATTCAAGGTGTGGTCAAGCCCTGGGTTAATACAATGAAATCTTGACAATCCCTGTCCCTTTTCAGAAACCAGGTTTCTCTTTTTGATGGCTACCAAGCACAATGTTGATGCAAGACAACTAGTGATTTTTTTCCTACATGCATTACCTTGTGCTTGCTTATACTTGATTTTATCTACTCTTTTCATTTCCAAACTGTAAGCATAAAGTCTCTCTGCAAATCATCCTGAACTACCTTTCTCCTTCCTATCCTGAATTTTTTCATACCATCACCAACTTTTGTCTATACTCCTCATCCTCTTACCAGAGAAATTATGAAAATATCAAGCTGTACTGGTCCTAGGCTCCTGTGGAACTCCATGGGATGACGTGCTGTTGCATAGTTGATAATTCACTCCTTCTCTTTCCTGCTTCTCAATCAAGACAAATGCATTTTCTTTCCTCATAGCAATTTGGTTTCTTTAAAAAAAGAAATCATCTTTGATGAGAGAGTTCACTGAAATCTCTCTGGAAGGCTCCATAAGCTGCATCCGCTGAATCTTCCTGACTATGCAAGTGTCAACCCTTTCAAAGGACTCCAGATGTGTCTGAGCCTGCGTTTAGTTTTACAAAAGCCATGCTGACTCTCTTCAGGTACACTCTATTTATATAGATTCATACCTATGTACCTACTGATATATAGTCTGAGATATATATATATATACTGATATATATAACTATTTATATACTATACATACTGATATATACAACCACTAATATACCTACTGATTCATAGTCCTTTATTCATAATTCGAATTAATTTCCTTGTCAAATTACAGGCTTCTAGTTGATCGGACTCTCCCAAACCCTTTTGTCAAGACTGGTGACACATTTTCCACACTCCAGTCCAACCAAAGAAAATAAAGTCAGAGTGACAGCAGGAATGTTACACATTATTTTTAGTGTTTCAGCAATTTTCTCTTTCAATTTCCTTTTTGCTTTTCAGAGAAAATTCAATTAATTAGTGCTGGCTCTTCTCTAAAACTCCACCCATAGTTACTTCAGCTTCAGGCAGATCCTCTGCTGGTTGACTTTCCTTTGCTCCATCCTGAATAGAGTTTTCTGAGGAATGATCTGTTTCTTCAGCTTCTCAGCTCTCCATGTGTTCCCTTTATAATCTGATCATCAGTTGGAGCTGGTCTCTGACAGGTTAATTCTTACTAATGCTCCATACCATTTATTTCAGTTCCCTCAATCACCCTGGTCCACCTCACAGGCTTCCTCTGCCCTGAGTGGAATCTCTAAAATGTCCTCAACAACAATCACATTTGTAACTTTTAAACTCTGTCAGCTTCTCTGAGCTGTTCTGGCAGGTGGCTTTAGCCAGGACAGAGTCTGGAGTCCTTCCTTGCCTGGCTCAAATAAGTACAGCCCTCTGATACTGGCACCATGAGAACTTCCTCTCTTGTTCTGGTCTACTAAAACCATTGAAGAAGAACCACACCAGACTTGTAACTCACATTTGTAGCTAGTCCCTATGATTTAATCACACGCTTAAAGACCCGGATGTGAAAAATAAGTGATGGGGAGAGATCCTCATTCCTCATGACGTAGGGAAAGCCTTAGAAATGTTACTTGTGTACACTAAGTTCAGAATCTAGAAGGAAATAAAATGAACTGTGCTAGACTTAATATTTCAAGTTTAAAAACAAATGCTCTAGTTAGTTTGGGCATGGGGGGTCTTTTTTAAACAGGGCTTTTGAAGGTCTGGGTTTTGCCACACCACATTCCACGGTGGACAGCAAAATCATGCACAAACAGAGGAAAGGGAGAAACCACTTATCAGAGCTGATCCTGAAGGATCATGAGTATTGGTTCAAATAAAGAAAAAAAGCCTTAAAAGTATAGTGAGAGAAAGTGGAGACTAGTTTTATTTAACCGTTACCTGCCCTTTACGTACCGTCATGCCCCTCTGCACCTAGCAGAAAGCAGTGAGGAGCACTGATTTACATTTGCCTGTTGTTACTTTTATCTGAGTTTCTTCAAAACTCTTTCGACCCTGTCTCTGTGCACTGACCCTTCCCTTCCTCTTCTTTCTGGAAGTCGTTACTCAAACGAACAGAATGTTACAGAGCTGGTTATGGCCCACAGCACAACGACTCGCTTAGAGAGAAGAGAAGCTCTTTCGCAGGAAGCTAAAGCAAATATGAAATTGCACAAATATGTGTTCAAAAGCAGGAAATGCCATCATGGAGAGGGAGAGCAGTTCAGCTCTGCTATCTTACACAGGAATGATGAAATGCCTTCTAATTGTGTGACTAAGTATTTCCAAATAGGATATCGCATTTGTCCTTCTCTGCATGTGCAGTAACTTGTTCGCTTCTGCAAGGAACACAAACAGAAACCTTTCAGAAAATGAAAGGTCTGCCTCTAATGTGCAGCCAGACTTAGGGTTCTTCATTTCATTCATGGTAAGGTCACAGGTAGCCTCATTTAGGACCTTTTTACTGAAGAAAACCACAGGCGCACACTCAATGAAAAGTTGTCCACACATCTCAAGAGGTTTGCAAAGGAACTACTGTAAGTCACCTGTTTACAATATAACCAAAAATTATCTCAACTACAAAGAGTGTTGTGGATGCCCTTGGGAAAACAAATGTTTTGACTGGTAATGATTTCAGTGCAAGAGCTAATGATTTTTTTGCAAGACGTGTCAAGTCCTCTTCAGCATAGGCAAGAATTCCACAAGGACATTTGGGAGGGGATAGGATTATCTTGCTTAGGACACAATGGCAGAAACAATAGACAAGAAAAGATAAGAAGAAACTAAATGAAGCACCGTCTCTTTGTTGCAAAGAAACAGTTCTAATTCTTCACATCCTCTTGGAGACCAATACCACAGCAGCTGAAGCAGCTAGCACAAGTTACGGTGGTGACTATTTCTGGCACCATGTCTAAAATGAGACAGAAAGCCAGTACTCAGAAGTCACCTCTCGACTTCAGGTCCAGGAGACCTTCACGTACAATCAGCCCATTGCACTTCCACCCTGAGGTGGAAACTAGATTCTTTTCACCATCTGGGGCTCTACAAACCATAGTCACCCATTCCCAGGGCATCTCTGGCAACCAAAGGTATTTATTTCATTAATTGTGACAGGCAAGTATAAAGCCTCACAGAGACCACTTGGATCAACAGCTGGTTCAAGGAGCAATTATGTTCTGAGACAGACATGGGAAAGAGTAAGTACAACTGTCTATTTGCCTAAGGTATCATAAGGAAACCACGTCTGAGTGGCAATGAAAAGAGCAGGTAAGAGATTTGCATGACTGTGAATTAAATAGCAAGGGGCTAGGCAGGGAGAGAAGTTTGAATCAGCCTCTTGTCTCTTTTCTCATCTTTTGCTTCCTGAGAAACCCCAGCCTAACGACTACAGCACATACGACACACATTTAAATTCCAGACTAACATTACTTTCCTTGGGCAGCAATAAGTGCATCAGAGAAGGATACAGAGCATGGCTAGAAGGCCATTTTCTAGCTCTTCACAAAAACAGTGCCATCATTTAAAGACATTAAGAGTATTTTTTTTCCCAAGTACTTTAAGATGCATTTAGTTGTCTCATCATCCAAATTGTTGTACAGTGCCCTACCAGCCTCTGTGATTGTTGGAACAGATGTTTAGTGACAATTTTCTAAAGCACAGGGAAGCTCATTCTGGATGTTAATAGTTCAGGAACAGCAACACAATTATTACATCCTGGAAACTAAATTCGCTTTAAAAGCTGACCTCTCACAAGCTCAAGTTGAAAACAAATGAGATCCTGTCAGAACCGATTCCTCCACTCGCAATATTCACAGAGACTGAATGCATTGTAAGATCCTAGTCTCTTTGCCAAGCCTCCAGTTCTGCTGCTCAGACATGTAATCAGTGCCCTAGCTGCTACCCAGTTATGTCTGTCATTTCACATGCTCCTTAAGCAGTAAAGTGTTTGCGTCCTGCTCCTATGCATGCAAATGAAAAGCCTATGAACACTGCAAGAACTAAGCAAGACCTCTTAACAAAAGGCTCTGCTAGCACTGATGAGGAACCTTGTGGTTTTTAAGAAGCAGCTTCAACATTCACAGCCCAACCTCTGCCACGTCCCATTTCAGAGTCATAATGAGCATGAATTCATTAAGGAAACCTTCAGAATACACACATAGATCCCATGGGATAGCCATGAAAGTATTAAAGGCTGGCTCGAATGAGAATTTGCACAACCTGATCTGGCGGGAGGTCTCCCTAGTCTCGGCAGCAGGATTTGAAACTAGATGGTCTTTAAGGTCCCTTCCAACCTAAACCATTCTGTGACCCTACATGCTCACACTGGATGCCATGTTAGATTCTGATTGTCAGACAGGCAGGTCAAGTCCCACTCCCACTCAAGCTACTGGTCTGTGCAACCATAGAGAATGAAGATGCAGATGATGCGTGTTTGTGCATGCTCAGCTGAAAAGAGATTCAGGGTTAGAAAGCAGAGAGCTGGACTTGTGGTGACCTTAATGGACCTTAAATCCTTTTGGAGATTAAGCACCATTAAGGTGCTTCAGTTCTTGAACTAAAATTCAAGCACTAAGAAGTTTCCAAGTCTGGATAAGCACATGCATTAGTAAGGGAACAGAAAGTAGTGCCCAGTTTCCTTTAAAATTGATTCCGTGTGTAAAACACTCAGTTAATGTTTTTAGGTCACCCTAGTAACACAACCAACATTACTATAGTAGCATCTTATATGGAAAGACAGATCACTCCAACCTCATGAAAAGGTAATTCTACTTCTCTGACTCATGGTAATAAATCCACACTCGCGGAATGAGGTGGACAGCCACTAGCCATCCTGAGCTCTCACTGATGTCAGGTTAGTTGATGACTGACTACGTGTAAATCTGAAAAAAAGAAAAACCCCACAGTAAATGTCAGGCTGAAATTTATAATCCCCTGAAGTTCAGCCTGTTCTGAGCAATTAACACAGAATTACTGCCAAAGCGGTGATATATTAAAATAACTAACACTTTAAAGAGATACAGATGTTCGATGTGTATGTGCCGTTGGGAGCCGCTGTAAACATTTAAAAATAACCTCCATGATTATGGGAGTGTTTGGGTTTTATAAGATCTAGGGCTGGCAGAGCACGTTGTGGTTCTTGTTCTGTAACGTATCGCACATGTGAGCTGGGTTAAATTTCAGAGCAAGGCCTCTCTTTGTCCCTTCCAGACGTTTACTCAGTAGGAGCACAGCAAGCTGAATTCAGAAGCAGGGTAGGTGTTGCACGTCCAGAAGCTTCATGGGTCAGATTTAACTGTGAGCAAATAGCGGTGCAAACTTCAACCCTGCTGTCTAGGAGAAGCAAGTAATCAGTGGCTGCAGTGGTTGATCTGTAGAGTGTGTAAGATGAGCATCAGCTCTTAGATAACAGAAACTTTGCAGATAGGTGCTGGGCAGAGTGACCCCACAAATTTAGCAGGTTCTGGCTTGTACAATGAGTGTAGTTTGTATTGTCTGTCTCAGCAAAGACCTGCAATCGGCATGGCAGCAGGAATGAGGGCTGTGGCAGCAGGTTACAATTTTTCCCGAGTTCTCAATTATATGGGCAGGCGAGCTGCAGTTTTCAGCTGAAAAACAACCAAAACTCTCTCATCCCAAAAGCATCACAAAAAACTGTTCTGGCACAGAAAGCTGAAGGCCAAGAGGGGTATAAAGCATTTCGCTTGCATTCTGGCTTTCTGGGGGAGCAGAACTTGGAAATGTTACAGCAAAGAGTAAGAGAAGTTGGAATAAATGCAGTTTTCCTTCTCTGGCTCTCTTCAGTCCCAGCCTTATCCAAGCCTTCTGTCCCACCCCGGGCCCCCACCTCCCTACCCAAAACAAACTGCCAGCACACCTACCAATCAATCCTCCACCCTGCAGCTCCCAGGACTCGCAGCTCAACCCGGTGTATAACCAGTTTGTTTAAACTCAGCCACTGTTCCCAGTGCTACTGCACTCTGTGCACGCTCCTTAGCTTCCGCTGAGAGGCCAAGTGCATAATTAATGGTGGTTAGTCCAAATGTACCTAATGCCCAGCCTGTGGTGACATGAATAACTAACATGATCTTAAGATTATATAGTTCTCTCCAAATATATAGGTCATCTCCCCACACTTCTTCTTAAGCATCTCCTTTACACTTGTTTTGCTGAGTGCACAGTTAGCTCAAGTTACTGTATCTTAGCGCATACTTCTCTTTTAGGAATAATTTACACACAGTGGGAACGTATACCACAGTTCAAGACATTGTTAAACTTGTCTCAGTACATACTGTAATAAGCACTGCTTGGAAACCACACATGTACTTATGGCTTTCCTATGCCACCCGGCAGCATGCGGCAATGGACCATCCTCTGAAGTGCTAAAATCCTGCCTAGAAAAACACAGACAGGGTACAAAGAGTTGTTTCAACTCCAGATCTGTGAGTGGGGTCCAGGGAGGTTTGGTCACAACATGGTTTTCTTATTCTGAATGGATGGGAAACCCTGCCTGTGAAACTTGCTGGGAGATCCGTAGTATTCCACGTGTTCTCCTTTAGTGGAACATTTCATTACTAAGAGTGAAAACTTTTAAATAGCAAAAATTAAAATTCCTTAAGAAAAAAAAATCATGAATAAGAGTTGGTTTCAGACTTCTGGCACTGAAAGCCCTGTTGCTATTGTTTTACAATAGCTGTTCTAGTTCTCAGTAAACTCTGGCCACAACATAACTGTTCCCACCAGACTCAGGCAAACAAACCCATGTAACGTGAAGCTTTGCAATGAGCGAGCAGTGTACTGAGCTCAAAATCCTAAGACTTGGAGCAGATAGAAAGCTTCCTCTTACATCATTTTTCATCAGTCTGTTTAGAAATAAACCAAGGCAAAGCTATAGCATCCAGTCTTCCAAACAAGTTCTGACCAAGCCAGGCTTTAATTGAAGAAGTCCATGGTTTGGTTGTTCTCGCAGAGCTAGGTGTAATTTTCTCCCTACTACATACCAGAGACTCTCCTGCTGTAAGTTTTCACATGTTTACACAGAGAGCCAAAAGTCAAAGAAGTTCAGAAAATCTGGATTCGTTCTCTGCAAAAAGCTCAGAGACAGAAGTTTCTTCAAAAAGAGGGGTAAGAGGATTCACTTTGGCTCTGCTGTCATGGATCTCTATTTACTGCACAGATTAAAACAGAGACCATTATTTTAGCAGAGTAAAAATCAAGGGAAATGATTGCAAACATCCCCTGCTGGGGTGTGCCAGCAATGCTTACTGGATGGAAAGATTTAAGAAACTGAAATGGCTCTTGGTAAAGACAGGGAAATGGTGCCAAAAAGCTATGAAACTATTTAAGGCAGAGGAAAATATTTTCATCTGCTTTTTAAATGGGAACAGTAATATAATCTGCAGAAAGAATAGAAGAGGGAAATATAAAAAGAGAAATTATTTCAGGGTCTCCTTAGAAATCAGCTTTCCTGGAAGATGATTATGAGAAAGGATTTCCCCGAAATACTCTCATTTCTGATAAATCATAGATGAGTGTACAAAGCCTGCAGAAGATGACAGCTTCTTACATCTCTCTTGACTTGTTGAGGGAAAGTGGTCACCATCCACAGGACCAGAGGTAGTAAAAGGAAATATTAGGGACCAATGACAATCAGAGGGGAAGACCATAATCTGGAATTGGTTCTTGTCATAGGCAACATGAACAATGAAGATTTCTGCCTCAAGTGAAAGACTTCAGTATGAATGAAACCAATGGCTGATTCCAGACACAGCCAAAGGCAAAATTCAGTCCTAGCAGTCTAATGGTCCTCTAACTTGGCTCTTGTATGCAATTTGATCACTTAAACCGAGAAACGTGGGTCACATGGAGAGCTTTTCAGTCACGTACATGCACAGCACTTCCACTGCTTTGACGTGAACTATGAACAAGCTATGAATAGCACAACATTGAACCACAAAACTGGGGGGTTACTAGCCTGGATAGTGACAGATAAGAACCCGAATGCAGAGTTCCTATTCACTGTCTCCTTCTATGAAACATGGTATTTTCAGTATGTTTCTCAATCAAACTACCCCCGGATCATCCCCTGCGAACAACTAAGAGACAGTAACCAGATGCCTGCTGGCAACACCTAGCAGAAGTGAAACAGACTTTCGACTGCACTTTACTCACAGCAGCCTAATCTTCCCCACTGACAGAAGATAAGACATTGCATCAACACATAATACCCAAGAGCAAGCAGCCTTTCAGCTTCCTTTCCCATCCTCCAAACAACAAGCACAATGCTTTTGAAAGACGATGCATTTTGCTTCTTAGATTAACTCAGCACTGTGTCAGCAAGTGAAAAAAGAACAAGATGCCAATATCCTTCATGGCTCGTGTAAGACCTTCACATGTTTCTTGCATTAAGTTGTGCATCTCTCTTGCATCATCTTGATGTGAGCCTCATATTTTAGTTAATTCGAAACAGCATAGCATGCAGCAAGCTGTGCAGAGTTTGGCTCTTTAATGGGAGGCAAACATGAAGCAGATACTTCCAGCAGCCTTGGGGTGGCTGGTCTATGAGAAGGATGAGTTTTCTCTTGCAGCCCTGCTGGGTTTGGCTGCTCTGGGAGGTGGGGCAGCGTTGTCAGCACGGAATTAAAGCTCAGTGCATCTCGAAGCGATAAACCGCGTCGGGGAGGCTGGAAGGCAGTTTACCCATTTTCTATTTTTATCTAACAATAAAACCTTCTAGCTCCTGTGGCTCGATTCCTGCTACAAGCCGCTTTCCAGTGGCTCGGGAACGTGCCGAGCCCCTCCCGCTGCGTGGGACCCTCACACTGCGGGGCTTTGCGTGAGGCTCCGGGGACGAGAATCGGCTTCCCCGTTGTCATCCTGAAACCCCAAACTCTCATTGTCAGGCTTTCACTTTCTGCTGGCCACAGGGTTCGGCCGGCAACTCGCCACCAGGGGACACTGTGGCCGCGCTCCCTGGCACCGACGTGGAGAGGGGGTAATCCATCGCACTGGCCTATACCTTCCCGAGCCCGGGATCCAGATCTCAGCCCAGAACCGGACCCTGCCCGTGTAAAAGTGTGGCGGCAGCGGTGGCGGCAGCGAGGACGCGGAGCTGAGGGTCACTTCCAGGCACATCGAGCCCTCCTTATGGGGGACTTCCCCGCCTTTCAGCCAGCCCAGATCCTGTAAATTACAACTCTGACCCCGGTGGTTATAGGGATGGAGAGTCCCCGAAGTCAATCTCTATGCTCGATTTTGTGACTAACAAAATACGGTCTCAGGGACTTTCTGGTGGTTTTCAGGTGTAGCCCAGTGAGCTGCCTTGTGAGAGTGAGCTTGAGGATGACATCGGTGCCAGGCAGACCCAGTTGTGAAACACAGACAAGACCTAGTGGCCAGTTGTGCCTTACCGAGCATTTCAAACCATAGCTGTACGGTCATTTGCAACCACTGAATGGAAGCAGTTACAACTATCCAAGAACCCTGACCCAAACCCTTTAATCATGCATGGAAGCCCTAACTCGAATCACCCCTCAAACAGGATAGCTCTTGCAGCAAGCACTGACTTCCATGGCACAAGAGGACTGCGGTGTGTTGATCTTGCTGAAGTCAAATCATGGTGGCATCAGAGAAGGATCATGCAGTTTCCCTATCATGCAGTTTCCCTATCAGCTCTGTCCTTGTCCTGAATAAAAAGAACCTCAGCAAGTGCCATTCTGACCAGCAAAACTAACTGTCCCTTCCTCCCAATCCATTTGCACTGCTCGCCTTTCACTGCCATTTCACTTACTGCTCTGCATCATGTCACACACATACACTCCCAGGTTCACATCACAGAGCAAGCAGTTACAGTAATTGGAAAAGTGAGTCATCCAGAAGAAAGCATGTGTGTATGTGTGCGTGTATCAGGAAAGTTCTATACATCCACCAAACTACAAAGATATGGAAACAGCCAAAGGAACGGTTTGGTCATGGACAGTAGACAGGAATAACCTGCTCTACTGACTCCACTATGGGTAGCTTCTGGCAAGAAGATGGCAAGAAACACCTCCAAGGTCATCTTGCCAGTACTGGCAATTTAAAACATACTGAAATGCTGAGCAATGGAATATGTAACTGCTTTTTAGAAGCAGGCATGTAACTCGCTAGCACAACGGTTAAGCACTTTTGGAAAAACGTTACCCAGATCATCCTCTCAATTGGCAGCAGAACATATATCAGGTGCAATTTCTCTTTTAAACAGCTTTATTTTCAGTATTTTACTTCTACAGCTGTTTGTCTAACCCATAGCCAAGACTCAGCTTGCTGCTTCTTCAGTCAATGCTTGGAGTGCTTTCAGAGAGGTACAGAAACGCAGGACTGTACTGATTGTGCCAACTCAGCAAGAACAATACACCTGCAGGGACTGCCCATCCAAACCTTGTCCCCCAAGGCAGAGAGTCTGGTGTAAACCTGAGAAGGATTTCCTCGGTGTCACTTTTCATGTGACTCTTTCAAGCCCCTAACCAATACTGCAAAGGGTAAGACTTAAGTGGAGGAGACACTAGACAATTGGTTTAATTTTGTATGCGATTATCACTGGAAAAATCAGAGAGAATTGAAGTACAGACTATGTAGGGGACTACTACATGATTCTGTAAGAATGCTTAGTGTATTCTGAGCGGGGTTTGGGGTGCTAAACCTCACCTGAGAAAACGGTTAATGTTTTGCAGCTCTCAGATGATTCCTGCAGACACACACCTCACCTGGGAGTCATAGAATCATAGAATCATTCAGGTTGGAAAAGACCCTTGGGATCATCAAGTCCAAACATCAACCCTACTCTACAAGTAGAGCGTCTTTTAAACTCATCCAGGGATGGGGACTCAACCAACACTCTGGGCAGCCTATTCCAGTGCCTGACAACTCTTTCCATGAAGAACTTCTTCCTGATGTCCAAACTAAAGCTACCCTGTTGGAGCTTGAAACCACTCCCTCACCAGTTCTGTCACCCTCCTCTGCACTTGCTCCAGCACCTCGATGTTTCCCTTGTACTGAGGTGCCCAAAACTGGACACAGTACTCAAGATGCTGTCTCAATGCCTGCATGAGGCCTGCTTCATTTCTTGGGAACCACTGTTCTGTATGTCAGATGCTCTGCAGGGCATTATTCTTCCACTACTGTATATGATGCAATTCCTTCTACAATAAACACTGTATGAGGAAACTACAAGAAGCACTCAGTTCCAAATGACTTTATTCCATTTTACTGGTGAAGACAAACCTTTCCACAGAGTGAATTAATGGTGTGGGTGGACTGCCTATCCTGCCCGATTCACAGGATTCAAATCCATCGCCCATATTGTTCACACTACTGCAAAGGTTAGTTTAGGGGTTTTTTAATGCTAAAACATACTACGAAGAGTAAGATCTTACTGAATATCAAACCAGCACTGCTTTAGCAGGTGTGAAGAGAGATTGGTATAATACTTAATGCCTTCTCTTGAAGGTGTGGATATCTTTAAAAATAAAGACAGGCTTGGTATCCAAAGGGTCAGAAAACACCTAAGAAACTGCCAGAAGGGCAGGAGCTGGCAGGGTTCATTCAGAGGACTTTAAACTAGATTCAAGGGGGGGTGGGATAGTTGATGGGCGAGCACCAGTGGGGCAGATCTCTGATCTTAAGGAAGAACAGGTGACCTGTTGCTGTCCTAGGGTGAAATCGGAGCGCTCAGCTCGCTCCCTGTACACCAATGCATGCAGCATGGGGAATAAGCAGGAGGAGTTAGAAATCTGTGTCCAGTCAGGCAATTATGATTTGGTAGCGATTACAGAGACCTGGTGGGACAGCTTGCATGACTGGAATGTGGTCATGGACGGCTATGTCCTTTTTAGAAGGGACGAAGGTCAGCAAGGCAGGGTGGAGGAGTTGCCCTCTATGTGAGAGAAGGATTGGAATGTATTGAGTTCTGTCCAAGGGCAGCGGAG
>VXBP01007259.1:204649-359886 GCA_013400115.1 Rhinopomastus cyanomelas | reverse complement strand
GCAAGCTCATCTGCCAGCTCTCATCACTCTGGGGTGAATCCCATCTCGTCCCATGGACCTATGGGGAGCCATATCGATCACCAGGTCACTAACTAGTACCTCTTGGATAACAGGGGAACTACACTGCACTCTGTCCCTGTCTGCCAGTTTAGATAACCAGTCATCCTGAAGACAGNTCGGGGCTCTTGAATAAAATATACACAGATATCTTCATTTGGCAGCTGAACTATTAATAATCAAAGCTCTCAGTACATTTAGCACACTACACCACCGAGTACACGCGATGTACTTGGATGTTTAGGATCACACATGCGGGTTCCACACACTGGCATTTAGAATCATTGATTCATCAGGGATTGGAAGGGACCCCAAAAGATCATCTAGTCCAATCCCCCTGCCACAGCAGGATCAACTCACTGCAGAAGTTATGGAATCAGAATCACTCAGCGTTGGAAGGGACCACCTGATCATCCAGTTCCAACCCCCCCACCAGGCTGGGACACCCCACCCTAGACCAGGCTGGCCAGAGCCCCATCCAGCCTGGCCTTAAACACCTCCAGGGATAGGGCCCCAACCACCTCCCTGGGCAACCCATTCCAGGCTCTCACCGCTCTCATAATGAAGAACTCCCTCCTCACATTCACTCTAAATCTACCCATCTCCAGCTTTGCTCCATTGCCCCTAGTCCTGTCGCTACCTGCCATCCTAAATAGTCCCTCCCCAGCCCCTCTGTAGGCCCCCTTCAGATACTGGAAGTCCACAAGGTCACCTCTGAGCCTCCTCTTCTCTAGACTGAACAGCCCCAATTCCCTCAGTCTATCTTTTAGGAGAGGTGCTCCAGCCATCAGCCTGAGCCCCCGGGGCTTCCTCTGCCAGTTTTACAGGAAGGTTTCCCATGTTGGTTCAGATTCAGCCGAGGTTACACAGGATCTGATCCTGCCTGCCCGCTTTGGGTCTAGTCAGTGTGGCAAACTGCTCTGCCCAATCCACAGCAGTGGCACAGGAGAATCTATACAGTTGTAGCTGTGCCATGATAAATGATAACTTGCTTGGGGAGATGCTGAAGGTCCCCCGTGCAGGTAAACTGCACGTGTAAATCACCATTCCATTTGAAGAGAGTATAGGAGCCTACACATAGATCCTACACCACACAAAGTCTGACAGCCACATGTCCTTCCATCTGGATGAAGAAGTGATCTTGAGGTGGCCAAAGTGAGAGGCACAGTCACTCCTGACATGTGCTTAGAGATAAAAAAGGCAAAACAGAAATAAAGTCAGATGCTGGCTCCACATCATCCAACACAGCTAGGACCCCTTCTAGTACTCTGGGCTGGATTAATGACACCAGCTCTGCCCTGAGGGGAAAGCTCCTTCACTGGAGACATTCAAGACCTGCCTGGATGTGTTCCTGTGTGACTTGGTCTAGGTGATCCTGCTGTGGCGGGGGGGGGTTGGACTGGATGATCTTTCGAGGTCCCTTCCAATCCCTAACGATTCTGTGATAGAACATGCACTTAAAACCAAAAAGGTACAGTTTGTGTTGGTACACCCATAGATCATGAGTCTTACCAGTTTAACATATTACAACACAAGGAAACATCACACCGAACCGCTCCATGTTCGCATTAAAAAAACACACTGGCAAGAAGTGCAGCCTTTGGCCCATACAGGGCTGTCCACCAGTAAGACCCTTTGAAGCTCACTGACACCAACACTACTGCACAGACAGCTGCTCGCTGCAGCCACTGTGTCAGAAATTGCTTCAATTTCTTAAAAATAAGAAAACATTGCATTTCAGAAAGCAGCATGTCCTCAGTTATAAACAGTCCTCAGCTTGGGCTGCCCAGAGCCAAAGAGAGCCAGGAGAGGAGCAAGTATGAAGTGCATGTAGGACATCCAGCTACCCACGAGAACTTCCAAAAAGCAACAGACTAGAGATTCTGTTTCGTCTAACGTGATAATCCAGACTGATGATGGCTCACAGCTGATGCTTGAAGAAAAGCTCTGGAGAAGGACACAGCTCTGTATCCCCAGATCCTCTCCCAGCCACCACAAAGAAACCAGTTGGCTGCACAAGAGAGCTTCCAGTCTCTAATTACTAGGTTCGGCTGAATCACAGCAACTTCAAGGAAAAGCAGATACAAGGTCACAACTTAGTGTCTTTTAAAAAGCTGTGTGAAGAGGAGAACCACTGTGCAGGAATACAGAGTATTAGCTGTTGCCACATTTGGTGGTGTTCTCCATATTCTGTAAGGAATCTTCTGTAAAACCCTTTAAATCTAAAGGCCAGATTCTTTCAACAGAAGATGCTCAAGAGAAGCAGTTACTCATCTGCTGTCTGGACCCAAAACTTGAATCTGAAATAGAGGCCAGGCAAAATTAGGAGTTCTGGATTGCAATAGAGTGTTCTTGCCCCCAAGGATTTGCACCCGACACCTTGGCTTAATGAATTACAAACCCACTGACAAGTGTCAACAGGAGAGGCAGCGGTATGTCAGGAGGGTTGATAAAGGTTGTAAGAATTAAGAAGATGGATTAGTTACCACAACTATGTCTGTTTGAGGATGTTATCAACTGCCAGAATGGAGGCTCTGGAGATGGCTGTTTATTAGTTAATGAACTTTAGTAGAACAACACTGCAGAGGCATTACACTCAGTATTTATTCAAGTGGAGGGAAGAAGAAAACACCACGCTTGCATTTCTAGGAGCAGAAGGCATTGTGCAGCCAAGATAAAAATCCCTAGCCTGCCTACAATCCCGTGCAACATGAAAATCCTGTCTTTACACAGGGAAACAGAAGCTAAGGCAGCCCCTCTGAGACCCTGGCAAAGAGCGACAGAGCAGAAACACAGTTCATGCAGTAGCACATCCAGGCTCTGCTCAGTGTCATCCAATGATAGGACAAGGGGCAGTGGGTACGAGCTGGAACAGAGGAGGTTCCACATCAATATGAGAAGGAACTTCTTCACAGTGAGGGTGACCAAGCCCTGGAAGGGGCTGCCCAGTGGGGTTGTGGAGTCTCCTTCTCTGGAGATGTTTAAAACATGCTTGGCCATGTTCCTGTGTGACTGAATCTACGTGATCCTGCTGTGGTGGTGGGATTGGACAGGATGATCTTTCGAGGTACCTTCCAATCCCTAATGTTCTGTGATTCTGTGAAAGCCTAAGCAGGCAGGTGGCCATGTGCCACGCAGGCAACAACCACCAGCTCTTACCAACCGCCTGGTTCTGTGAACCTGGGGAAGAAAAACTTCCTTGGGGCAACACAGAGTGAACTGTTAGCAGCAGCAGCATGAAACATTGCAGAAGGTACCTGCTTAGTGCTCGCAGCTCTCAGTTGTGTAAGAAAATAGTAGTGTGACAGGCAGTGTTCAAGGGTGGGACTGTCCAATGGAGCAGCTGAGCCACTGCTCTGATGCCGAGGAGGCTGATGGAGATGCTGTGCTAGGGGATTATGTGGGGATTTTCTTCTAAAGCATGATCAACCTCCGCTCCCATTCACAAGGGAAAGACAAGACGTATGCCTCAAAATGCAGATCACCTGCATGTTTCCACAATGCTCAGTCATAACACACAAGCTTGAGAACAATCAGTTCAGAAAGGCCTCAATCAGTAAACAGCAGGAAAAAGTGCCCCAACAAACACCATGAAGTGGAGGACTTGCAGGTGTTCTTCACAGCAACCAAAACAGCAACTGGAAACCAACCTGCTGCAGAAATCTCTCTGTGGGTGACAACACATCAGTATAAGTAATAAAAGTGCTGCATCCAAACATTAAAGTCACAGGCAAATTAACTCATCCACCAACCCTGCACTTCTCTACCAACCACCTTAATCTGCAGGAAGGCGCAGGTAGCACTCGGTAACCAGCCTTTAATCAGATGGTCTCAGCAACAGGGAACAGTTTGTTAACACTTTGTGATGTTACCCACAGAGCATCGTTTTCTACCTTCTGTAACAGAAACTAGCTGGACTATTATTATAGAAAAACATTTCTGTTCTCTTTTAACATGATGCCTGCAACACTTTGAGCTGAAGGGGAAACAGGGGAAAGCTCTGAGCAAGTTGCAGTAACTTGAGTTGTCTTTGCTATCTAAAACACAAAGAATAATTGTATCTTCCTTTTCTATTTCCAACTGCAGTCCCTCAAAATATAGTTTTATGCTATAGAATAAATCAATACCCTGGTAAGACATGACAATTTAATAATGCATCATAAACCAATACAATGAACTACATCAGTGAAACATCTGCTCAAATCCAAGGAAGAGGAGGCTTTCTAGACCCACTGAACCACAGAACCCAAGAGCAGGGGAGTTGTGATTTAAAGGATCTTCTCTTACATCCATTACAGTAAAAGAGAGATACAAAAGCTAGCCATTGGGACTTGCTCTAGGTGATACTGCTGTGGCAGGGGGATTGGACTAGGTGATCTTTCGAGGTCCTTTCCAATCCTTAATGATTCTATGATTAAGAATATTAAAATATGTATCACTAAAGAGCCACAGAACCACAGAACATTAGGGATTGGAAGGGACCTCGAAAGAGCATCTAGTCCAATCCCCCTGCAGGACCACCTAGAGGAAGTCACACAGGAACATATCCAGGCAGGTTTTAAACATCTCCAGAGAAGTGTTCTATTCCTACATGGTGTGAGTAGACTTTCAGACTGTCAGTGCAGGAGCCACTGACTGGAGAACTATGGGTCTTCCTGCTCCTTCTCAAGGGTGGCCAAAATGAAACTCAGCAGCCCATCAGACAAACCTAATCACCGTGTGTTCACTCTGCCTTGCTAATTCAACATATTTTAAGTGAATGACTACCCTTGGACTGGGGGATTTTGTTGTTTGGTTTTGGGTTTTTCCTCAGTGTTCTCGTTCAGGTTTTTTTATTTCAGTGTCAGTACCTGACTCAATGAACTTTCTGTGTTGCTCAAAAACAACCTCTGTGCTCCACAACACCGTAAAAACTCTCGCAGCATTGGCAGAGCAATTACATCAGCCTCAGCCCTCCACAACAAGCAGCACTCTCTACCAGGGCTTCCTTAAGAAAAATCTCTGAACTGCAGTAAGTTTGTGTCAGTCTTTCTGCTCTGTCAAGAATTCCAAACAATGATTTTGAACAGCATCTTCTGGAAAAGGCTGTATTTAGTTACAGCAAAGTCTCACACATCACAGCGTACGCTGCTGCCGTGATTTATGCTAAGACACGACGGCAGAACTAAGAGAACTTGGTAATTCTCTATATTGCTTCATCCAGACATCTCAGACACACCTCACAGATCCAGGAGGCAATCTGAGATTTCTGGGTTCCACATTTCTCCCCCGTCTCTGGTTTGCAATACAAACACGCTCCCAGAAACAAGTGCTGCACTGCATCAATCATCCTGCATGCCAATATTTTCCATTTCAGCTAAAATATGGCACTGGTTATTTTCATTGCACTAGTTACGAGCACAAAGCTCGGTATGAAGGATCCAGAGCAGCAACAGATGGCAAGTTCTGCTCACTGTATCTGCAGTTAAGGCTGTAGCAAAGAACAGGCCGACAGCCCAGGGCTGGTGCTGGACCACAAGCGCCCAGGATTAAGGTGAAAGTCAAGTCCTTGCTGTCTTCTCCACCACCCGTTGGTTTAGACCTCTTCTTTGTTAGCTCTAGGGAGCAAGGATTTCCCTCTGCTTCATGAAGGAGCTTGGGCTATCACAGACACTGCTGTCTTAGCTCTTAGTAACCACATGGGGCTAATTTTATACAAAATCAGGATGAAAATTCTTTCTTTAAGATCTGGCTCCCTATTTACCTGAAGCTGCCCTGCCAGCCTCGGGTGGGAATCTGCAAAGCAGTGCAACACCTGTACACATCTGTGCACACAACTTGTTCCAAGAACACTCCAGCACTGTGCTTGTTCAGGAACCCTTGAAACCCCTGCATTACAGGCACTTATTTTGTGGAAGGTATGAAACACACACAGAATCACAGGACATCAGGGACTGGAAAGGACCCTGACAGATCATCTAGTCCAATCTCCCTGCCACATCAAGACCACTTAGATCAAGTTGCACAGGAATTTATCCAGGCAGGTTTTAAATGTCTCTAGAGAGAAGACTCCATAACCTCCCTGGGCAGCACGTTCCAGTGCTGGCACCTGGGCACCCTCACCATGAAGAGGTTCCTTCTCATATTGATGTGGAACCACTCTTAAGTACGTCACGCTGACACAGCAGGAGTTATCTGCAAGCTATTTTTTAACTGGGAACATGGGAACCATTATAACCATCAATCAGATTTCCCTTCATGATTAGAAATGCACAAACATTCAATCCACACATCATACAACCACACAAAACTCTGCCCCATACAAGAGAACCAAGAATATGTGTTTAGAAGCAGCCAGAATTCCTGCAAGAGCACTGGGGACGTCGCCACTGATGCTTTTCTGGACGGGACAAGGACAGAATGCCACAGCAACTGGAACTTGTCCAGCTCCAGTTCTTTTTCTAGCAGAAATGGCTGAAAAATCATCATTTAAAGCACACGAAGAGCTAAACGAGATGCCTTCTACTTGGACACATGTAATGCAAATGCTTTTGAGTGCATTTACAAAAAACGTGACAGTGCAGCACCCGCAGGTGATAGCCTGAGGCTCCCCACACCACCAGCACACCACAGGTTTGGTTAAGGAAGTGAGGAGAGGAAAAGTTTTTGGCACCCACGCAGACTTACAGAAATCCAGATTTTTTCTGACACTTCTTTCCCGTTCCCTCACAGCTGAACCTCATCTGAGAGAAGGCAGCGTCTGGCACCTCCCGCTGCAGCTCCTCCTTCTCCTCACTTGCTCCCACATCCCTGCTACTTCTGACCCTGCCTGGCACTACAAAGATTGCTCCTACCTTCATGTCTCCAGCCCCTTCACATCTCCTGCCAGGACATTCTCCCTGCTGCTCCTACCAGAGATGGCTCCAGCTATGCTGAGGGTGTTTGCTGGGTTGAGCTGATGCTGTGCAGAGCTGCTCCTGCTGCTCTCTATCCAGCTGCCAGGCAGTGCTCTCCACACAAGTGAACCCACCAGAGCTGCCCAGCTCACTGCTCCAAAATGTACCTCGCTCAGACCCAGAGCTCTGAACTCCTAGTAACACATCCAGCCAACAATAAAGGCTAATTATACAGCCTACACAGTATCTATGAGCCATTTGCTTTGCAGATCCAATAGCTAAAGGGTAATTTTACTCACTGCCCACAGTTACCACCCCACGGTTTCACAAACAGTAAATACATTAAACCACCCCCCGCGCCGAGCTGCAGAAAGCAAGTTTCAGCTCATACACCTTCAAAGGACTTACAATAGATTTGGTTTTTTCCTCTTTAATAGCGAATTAGTCACAATACTGATCTGAACATCAGGTTAGCTACAGCACTGCTTTTGTGTTCACAAAATCCCCCGACATTCCACTTACAACACCTCCCTCACACTCGATGTAAGCAAAAGGTCCCACTACACTGGTGGGTAGGGGAGAAGTCTTTGTTTTAATTATTCCTTGAAGAATGGATCAATCACTCTCAAATTAGTAACTCGCAGCTCTATCTAAAATAAAGGTACCACTAAAATAAAGGTACAGTTAAAATGATGTTTAAATGTCATTAAGCAGGAGGTCTTCAATTTCTGGCGCTAGGTAAGAACTTTGTAAAATGCTATAAAAGTTACAAAAGGGAGGGAAGATCTACCAGATGTGGTCAAGAAGTAAAACAGAAGTGTCTTTTTCTCTTGTAATCACATGCTAAAACTTCAGGCACAGGAGGGAAGCATACATCAACTAAACTCGTCTAGCTTCTTAAAATTGCTGTTAAAAAGGCATCTTGTTTAAAAATACGGAAGCACCAAGAGTGAATTTTCTCCAGCCCTTCCCAATACAACGCTGTAAGAGCAGACTGTGATGAAAAGGATTAGAAGCCACAGAAACTCTCCAGGGATCCTGGGGAGGGAAGGCAGCAGACTGGCCAGGCTGGTTCCTGGAGTCTTGCTGGCCCAGCTGCAATGCCATTGTGGCTCTTGAGGAGCTGACTCACTGAGCCGATCCTGGAAGGAGGACAAGCCGGTGCTGGAGTCACCTCTCTGACCTGGTGACACATGCCCTGGAAGGAGGACAAGTCTGTGCTGGAGTCACCCCACTGACCTGTGACACACACCCTGCTCCACACAGAGCACAAATATGTCCTCCTGCTACCTGGTTGTGGCTCAGAGCAACAACACCTGTGCAAGGTACCATCCAGGAAGCTTTCGCCTTCAGCCTTCCTGATTTCATTATTAAAAAGCAAGTCAATTAATCTACAGCAAGAACCAAAGGAGCCCTTACTCTTCCCTGAGACATATGTGTCTCTCCTCAGCCAGGCAAGACGACTAAGCAAGACACTGAGGGCTGAGAGAGGCAGGAAGTGGGAAAAGAGCAAAGGTCTGCATGGCAGTGCCAGCCGCAGGGATTTTAACTGTCAAGTAGCTGTGATTTTCTTCTGTGCAAGCAAAAGCTTTGGGAAGGTCACCTGAGGCAGTTTTTGGCTGTCTTCATGCACCTCATCCCTCACTCTGCAATCCTCCCCTGAGCAGAATAAAGGATTGTTATCCATTTGGATAAAAGGAACATGAAAAGTTACCCAGCGAACCAGGACATATCCCAGAAGCAGCTGAGATCTAGAAAAGCCACCAGAGCTGGGCTCAGTGCTGACAGTCCTTCCAGCTCCATGTGCAGATTTGTAAGGAGCAGCTCTGATGCAGGTCCCCAGCACAGCTTCATAGAATCATTAGGGATTGGAAGGGAGCTCGAAAGAGCATCTAGTCCAATCCCCCTGCCACAGCAGGATCACCTAGAGCAAGTCACACAGGAACACATCCAGGCTGCTTCCATGGGACTGTGCTTTGCTCTTCTCACAGTATCTCCATCCTCACCACAACATGAACTGCCTTATTGTCACAGTATTCACCAGCAGCAAGCAATATGGACAATTCACATCCAGACCTCCAGCTTCAAGCAGGATCATCTATTCTCTTGCACATAAAGCTCCGTTAGCTCCATCTCTTTTTCCTTCCTAATTAATAAAGCTTGAAGTAGTTGCATTTACTTTTGGAGTGACAGCAGGTGCCGCACTCACAGTGATTCCCTGTCTTACTTTCACTACAGAAGAAACTTCCACAGAAGGCTAACCAACACCTCTGGTAATTCCAGACTTCTGGCCCACACACCAGGCGACACACATGCACTTCTTACACAGGATGACAACCCATGCTTTGTCTGGAGGAACTCCCCACCAAACCCTGGCAAATGGGCACTGTTCTGAGCCCACCAGCTCAGCAGCCTCTCCCCCAGGTGAACCTTCAAGGGCACACACTGCCCAGCAGAACCAGCTTCCCAGCGCCACTGAAACCTCAGCCTCACAAAACCCCTCTGCTTATGGGGACTGCTCCATTTAGGTTGTAAATATCTCAAAAAGAGTGCAACATCTCACTCAGAAGATCCCAATCTTAACCTAAACTCACTCACTGAATTGAAAATAAGAAAGTAAATGAGAGCGGTGCAAAACACATCCACTAACAGGCTGTACATACTTTTTCCACACAAGTATCACAAGCTGTGCTGGAGTTTTAGGCATCTTTACCATATTACAGTAAGTGTATAATAGTAATAAGCAAAATCACTCTAACACTTATAACAACTTTGTTCTGCTCCCCGAGATCTCTGAACTGGCCAATGCCTTCTTGTACCAACTGAGCAGCCAGTGAATGCCTGTAGAACTTGCTCACTTTCACCATCACAATTAAGAGAGAAAAAGCAACAAAATGAGGACAGCACTCAGAGAGTCCCATCTTCTGGAAAAGCTTTAGCCTCTTCTCTGTTAGAAACATATCTGAATAACCTGCCTGAAGTGAAGCAGCACCAAAGACAGGTCTTTATGCCCATTTCTTCCTTTGTTACCATGCAGAGCATCTCTTCCACAGAGGCATCTCTCACCAGCACATTTTCTACCTCAAACACACAGCACAGCTCACCATTGGTTACATTCTGCACGTCATCAGTAGGCACCAAAAACCACCCAAAACGCATCACAGGTGCTACTTTTGGTACATGAGACCACTAGAGATGTAATTTGGTGCATCGCTTTCCTTGTAAGCATCGTGTCACCGAGTTCGTCTGTTCACAGTATCACAGTACATTAAGGCTTGGAAGGGACCTCAAAAGATCATCTGGTCCAATCCCCCTACCACAGCAAGATCACCTAGATCCAGTCACACAGGAACATATCCAGGCGGGTTTGAAACATCTCCAGTGAAGGAGACTCCACAACCCCCCTAGGCAGCCCCTTCCAGTGCTCTGTCACCCTGACTGGGAACAAGGTCTTCCTCATATTGATGTGGAACCTCCTCTGTTCCAGTTCACACCCATTGCCCAAAGGATCCTGCATTACTGTTTAAAGAGCAAACATCAGAAGATGGGTTATACGGTCAACGTTTTAAGAAGAATTAAAACAAGCTCTCCCATCTTAGGGAAGACAACTTGCTCACCAAACTTGCTCCAACTATGTTTTAGAGCAGAACCTCTACCAGCACGGCTGCTATTTTCCTTAGCACCTAACAAGATAAATCGAAAAAAGCACCATTTTTTGTTGGGAACTGCCCACCAGCTGTTCTGCCTTCATTAAAAATAGTAACAGCAACTTATTTCAGTACAAGCACTTTAAACAACAGGAGAAAGTTACTGCAATCTCTCTTTCCACAGACAGATCGCATTCATTTGCACGTAACGTTGTCAAATGTAACCGAGACCCCACAGCACATTGGTGCCAACAACAAACTCTTGCCCCCAACACACACTTCTCCCTTTTGAAATGGAATGGACAGGATGCAATTAGTTCACCTCCACAAACTTTACATGTACATCTAGCAGGTTCTCCTATTTTTATGTCCGTGAACGCATTCTTTGGGGTTTACCTCAGCAACACATTTATTACAGGGGAGGATGTTACCACCCTTCTCTCCTGACCTCTGAACTCCACAGTGTCAAAACCCGAGAACACTGAAACATCTCTGCTGCAAGCCCAGCCACACCTTTTCCTTCAAACAGTCAAATCTTGAAGCAATGACTAATGTAAAATTAACACAGAGCAGGCGCTTACTGAAAAAAAAAAAAAAGTACAAAGGTCTCTGTGCCAGGCAGGAGCCCTTCAGAGCCAGGCAGCTCTTCCTGTGCCAGACGCTGATGCGCTGTGAAGAGATAGCTGGGAGGGGAACAGGACCAGAGGGCGCACAGCTCCAGAATCCCAGTTTTCGTGGCATTTGGCATTTCTACCTTCCACATGAATCACAGTCAGGCAAACGTGATTTTCAGCTGAAACAGCCTGGGCTTGGGATCAGCACTGGTTTCACTCTCCCCTGACTTCCCATCCCAGCTGGGAAACGGTACCTGAGGGCAGCGATTTGTCCCGACCCGATGCGCTCCGGGCTCCGTGAGGCCCGTGCCGAGGCCTCAGGAATGGGCAAGTTGCTGTGTGATGGCCAGGGCATCGTCCCCGCGCCGGCACATGGCCACGGCTTCCACTATGCCGCCCCGCACGTGTGGAGCCGTGCGGGTGCCGAACCCCCTGCGAGTGCTGAATTCCTGCAGGTGCCGACCTCTCCCCATCCGCCCCCGCCACGGATGTTGCTCCTCTTCTTTTTCATGTTGTTTTTTTACCAAAATCCCGCACGAAGTTGGCAGCCTCGTCAACCGCTTTCTCAAGCAGCTCCCCGGGACGGGCCACGGTGCCAAGCCCGAACGCGGCAGGCACGGAAAGGTTAAACAGCCCGCACCGCAGCCGGGGACACCCGGGGCTGCGCCCTCGGAACGGCCCCGGCAGGGCGGCCCTGCCCGCTGCGGCCCGGCCCCGCGGCTCCGCACACCCTGCGGCGCCTTCGCGGGCCGCGAATCCACCGCGCCCCGCCCCGCGGAAAACCCCGCGCCCGCAGGGACCGAGAGAGGAGGCGGCCGCACCGGACTAGAGGCGCCGCGCCCCGGCTACGCGACCCCGACCCGCGGCTACCAAGGGTCCGGCTGCGACCCCGCTGCGGGTTGGGCCCGGCCCCTACACACCCGCCCCACGGTCCCGTGCTCCGCCCGCCTCGGTGCCCAGCGCCGTGCCCGGGGCAGGGACCAGGCGGCAGCGGCATCTCCTCCCGCAGGGCCCCCGCGGGCATGGGGCAGCGGCGCGGCCGAAGGACACGCTGGAGAGGCAGGAAGGCAACGGCGGCCGGGCCGGGTGCGGGTCCCCTGAGGCGACTGTTGCTGCTGCTGCTCGGCCCCGCTGCCCCGGGCGGGCTCCGCCACCTACTCCTCACCTCCCGCCTCCCTTCCCGCTGCGCTCCGCGGAGCTCTCGCGGCCGCAGCGCACTCACCGCGCGTTGTGAGGAGGCGGCGGCGGCGGCGGGGCCGGCCCCGCTCAAAGCCGCGGCGGGCCCCGGCCCGGGCTCTCCATGGTGGCGGTGGAGGCGCCGGCGCCGCCGAGCCCCACCGCCCGCTCCGCCGGGCCCCGCGCGCGACGTCAGTGCACCACCCCGCCCCCTACCCGCGCCCATTGGTCGGACGTGCTGCCTCGCGCCGCACCATTGGTTGCTGCTGTGCGTTAAATCCGCCAATGGTAGCTCAGGCTGCGGTTGCCCTGGTTACCGATGCCGTGAGGCGGCGCGGGAAGCACCGTGGCCGCGGCGGACAGGGGTCGAGGAGGGGGCCGAGCCGGGCCGGGAAATTGGGGAGACGGGTAGGCCCCCACACCTGTACCTGGCGTGGCTGCCGCAGCCGAGATCACTCACCCAGGCAGAGGCTCCCCCGGCGGCTCCGGTGGGTGTGCAGGCGCCTCGCGGTGAGTGGCGGGGCGGGGGCGGGCGGGGCGCGGCGCAGGTGGTGGCATCAGTAGCAACCGGTTGCAAAATGGCGGCCGCGGCGATGCCCCGGGGTGTTTGAAGCTTTAGTCGTGGGGCACGGCCAGGCCGCGAATCCCGGAGCGCTGCCCGCGGAACTCGGCAGAGGCGGAGCGGGGCACCCGCAGCTCGGGTGGGGCCGGTGGCCCGGCGGGTCGTAGCCTTGAGCCCTCCCCGAGCCTGAGTAGCGGGAGAAGCAGTTGTGGAAAAGCGGAGAAAGACTTTGTGGTGCCCTAACACCCCAGCGGTGAGAGGCGCTGCTTGTGTCGCGGAGAGCGAGCGCAGCAGGGGAGGGTAAGGGTGCTCTACGGCCCCGCAGAGGCGGTCCGGGGGGCTTTGCGGGTTGTGGGGGACATTGCGGGCTGTGGTTTCACTGGGATGTGCTGTCGCCTTTCACCTTCCCCCGGAACGTGTCCAGCGCTCTCAAGCACCTCGGCCCTTCTTCTGAGGGCAAAACTGTGTTTGGGGTGCGACTGAGAGGCAGCTCTTGGTGTCCCAAGAGACTGTCTTGTCCAACCCCTTCCTGGACTTTGTTGAGGCAGACTGTGCCAAAAAACGATGAAAATGGTGTCTGTGTTGTTACTGGTGTCATCCATTCTGTCCAGGTGAGTTCTCCAGTTCCCGGTGCAGTGGAATGCACCCTATATTCATCTTGGTATAAGGACATGTGAAAACTCTGAGGTGGTTTAATTAGTGCTGACACTATGATTAGAACTACATCCTTACCTTAATTTCACACTTAGAAACTGATCTGCTGGAAACTGGCTACTGGCATAACCTCTAATCTGGACAACGTTGTGTTGCTGCTCGCGTAGATTAATATGGAAAGAAGTTCTATGACATCGAACGTTAAACAGTCTGTAGATGTAAATGGGGTTTGGGTTTCCTCACTGCCGTGAGACTTTCATGATGCTGCTCCATTCAGTGGATGTAAAATGTTACCAAACCAGAATGGTAACCTCCCCCTAGGAAATAGGAGATGGGGCGCCGCAGGAATAACAGCAGATGCCTGGTGAAACAAAGAGGAACAGGGTGAAGAAAGGGGGGCAATTGAGAGCAGAGAGCAAGAGAAATTAAAATATAAAAGTGTTAAATCAGACTCGGAAGGTTTAGAACTGAGGGAGGAGAAAGCCTGGAACATGAGCAATGACTTTCATTAGCTGCAAGGCTGCTGCTACCAAAGGTGTGCTAGAGTAATTAAATCAACTTCAAATCAGTTTCAGATGGTTTTACCCTGTAATTTGGTTTTACACTGGATTAGCTTCTGCAGACAACAGCTTTCGGGAAGCAAAGAAAAGCTGGTAGGCTGAGCCATTTGTGGATGTTATTGTGGCTGTGGAGGGCACAGTCTCCTGGCAGGATATGAGAGGTGGCACTATGCCATCTCCAGAGCCAAGGGTGGTTCCAGGTGGATGGCTGCAGCCCTCAACATGGCTGGGAACTAGCTGTGCCAAGAGCCTTCCTGCAGGGCTGCGTGCCGCAAGGTGTTGCTCTGTTTTAGCTGTTGCCACTGAGGCAAGATGGGAAAGGCTAAGAAATAGCGACGAGAAGGAGAAAATGATCTTGAGCCAGTTTGTTTTGGCACAACAGAGTAGAAAGAATTAAAAATAATATTTTTGAAGCCCAGGTCTGTGAATCTATCAAATGCCTATGAGCAAAGAACTGCTAGTCCGTTCTGTCTGTATTAGTCATGAAGCCAAAGCTGGTTTTATTTGATTTGGCACGTGGAGCTGCCAATACATTCTCTAGTTTGGCTGCTGTGTATCACAGACCTTCAGTTCCCACCCACTTATCACTGTGCTGAGCCCAATAGGGGCAGAATTGGTTGTGGAGAGTCACCTCGTGCTAATTTTTGAGAACAGAGAGCTGCATGTGCAGTGATTCTGGTTTCTTGTTCTGTGAGCTCATAGAATGCTTCATGTAAGAGTTTGGATCAGCACCAAACAAGTACTGTTTCTCTTTATTCGCCTCCCTCGGGATGAGACTTGAAAGTAAGATGATGTTTTGAATTCTTGCTGCCATTTGAAAAGCACTGGCTCCGTTACAATTACGAATCTTCTAAAAATCTAATGGCATGTTTTCCTTGTGAGCCCTACATCTGATCTCGTCAAATGACTGTGTTCATTTTCCAGCCTTTTAGACAAAAATTTAGTCAAAGGATATTTGCTGGTTGCTTTGCTGTTGTTGTGGTCCTTCAGCATTTCAAATCATTAGTGTGTTTTAGTCTGAAATTAATCTGAATCGGAGTATTTTTCTGATTTTATGTTCCATAGATGTTCAGTCCTTGCAGAACCCTAGCATGTCTGTCTTTAATTTTAGTGATTGTTTTCAAGGTTACCTAGGTTTCTCATGCGATGTAAGCCCACAGGCACCAAGGCTAGAAGGTGGGAATTGTTGGTGCAGAATTCCCTTGGTCCTTGGTAATGAATGTGGGATAATGAAGATAAATATCAGTCACAAAGCCAGTGGTACCTTGGTTTGTCTTTCTTTCGCTGGCAGCTCTTTAGTGCTACCTGTTTTACCTGTAAGCTCTTATACTGAGATCACAAAGGTTTGGAAGAAATCACTGAGCAGTGATGCTTGTGGCTGCGGAACTGAAGAAGTGGGCAGCTGTTCAGCCTTCACAGGGGAAATTATTTAGATGTGTGGACTCTTTCCCTTGTTAAAACCTGCAGTTTGGTTTCAAAAGTTTACTCCAAGCCATTGTGGTGTTGCCACAGCAACTTGGTCAATCGTGATGCAGTGGACTTTGGTTAACTGGGAAATTGTAATTTCATTTGGTTTAAAGAGCAGTAAATGTTCTGCTTGTTCATTGTTGAACTGGGGCGATGTGGCACGGAATAGATGGTGTTTCTGAAGCAGTAGCTGACTGATGGTTTGCTGTTGAGTGAGGATTTTTACACTAATTTAGGTTTTGAATGGAGACATTCACAATTACTGCTCTGTCAGGGGTAGAGGTTTCCTCTCTCCCCATGAAGAACAACAGCATTGAGTTAAACTATTTGGATAGTGCCTGGTTGATTGCTTTTTGGTCTTTTTTTTCCCCTCTTGCTTCCATGGCTTGAGAAGCATCAGGTATGAAGATTTGATTCTAGATCCTGTAAAGTGCTCATCATGTTCATCAAGCTTCTGACCTCACACAACCACTTTAACCTGCCTCCAGCCCAGCTGCGGCAGAGCGGACAACGCTGCCCTGTCATGACGTCTCCTCAGCTTTCCCTGTGTCAATGAACATGACTGTGCAGGGAGCTGGATTTCAACATTGATCCAGTTTACCCAGAAACCTCCCAATGACACATGCTCTTGGTTTTCAGTTGGATTGATCTCCCCATCCAGCTCTCTGTTCCTGCCTGTTGCTGGCACTGTAGCTGCATACAGAGGGAACTGGGGTCTCCTCTGGTGGTGGTGCAAGCTGTTTTGCACTGGGTACCTGGTTCAGCACAGTGGAGGTCTGAGGAACAGCAGCTTGGTGGAGCACAGGGTTAAGTTCAGCTGCTGAGCTGATTCAGGCTTAAGAAAAGTAACCTTTTCCTGCAAAACCCAACACAATCCTGTACCAATGTAATGAATGATCCAGCTTACTATGTGCCTCCTCGCATGGGTCTGTGGTATTTTGTGGAGGGAAGGAATCTTCAGGTCCTAAGAGTGTAAGTAACTTAAAAAACCCACACAAATTGCAAAACCACTCATTCCAAACCCCACAAACAAAAATCCTGCAGAATGGAGGAGCTTTTCTCTGCCCAAGGACAGAGAGAGCCATGCTAAAATCATTTGCAGTCCCTACTGCTGTTCTTGAGCTGAACGGAGCATTCCTCATCCTCTTACTGGGCTGTAGCTGAGGCCTGAAAAGGGTGTTGAGAAGTACACCGAGTTGTAATCTTTCCCATCACATTAGGGCTGCTCAATTTCACACCGAAATCTAGAGGTCCCTATGAATAAGGAGGCAGCAAAGAAAATGTGTGTGCAAAGTGAGGACTGATTGCTGCTTAGAGGCTGTACCCTGCCGGAGGCCGTAGATGATGCTTCAGCCAAGCTCTGTTGTTTGTAGCGGGCTGTCAGGCAGCACAACACAGTAATTTAAGGGGAAGGTGTGCCCAGCGCGTCCCTGCGCGTCTGCCGACCTGGCCAAGCAGAGCTGGCTAACGCTCTACAAAATGATACTGATGCTCCTGACAAAATAACCCACTCTGCCTTCTAAATCATGTGAATTACTTGTCCCTCTTGCTTGCTGTCTTGTAGGCTGCAGACAAATGTTCTTCACTGACTGCAGCTCTGCTGCGCTCACAAACACCAGCTGGGCTTGGGCTTCTTTGGTGTCAGCACTGACTCCTGAGGTCCTGCTTGGAGTTCCCCCGGCCCCGCAGTGGCTGTTGGCCATCACCTGCAGCTCAGTTTGCGAAGCAGCCCGTTAATCTCTGAGAGGACAGATGCAGAGTAGCTTTCAAAGATAACCATGAACGTGTGTATCACTGCAAGTGAGAAAGCTGTAGCTCCTCACAGAGCATGGGTGGAAAAAGTATGGGGGATGTGGAAGTGCTTTGCTTTAACACCCTCCACTGAGGGCAAGAGCAAAGACAGGAGTGTGGGTAAAAGGCGAGGACAAGTTAAAGCCAGCTGTTTCATTCTGTGATTATTCTATGATTCTGAGAGTTCCCTCAACACAGACTCTGCTGCACTGGATTCCCAGGGCTCTGGGTAGGAACACACCTCACGCTGTTCGCTGGACGCAAAGCACAGGGCTGGCTGCTGTATCTCTCAATTCCTGTTCTCCCTGGTGTTTAGCAGACCTGGTCCCAGCAGCAGCAAGTGCTGGTCCTGCTGGCTGAGCAGCAGCTCAGGTGATCTGGGGTGGATCAGAAGTGGTTAGCAGATTGAGATTCTCCTCCCCCTCTACTCTGCCCTGGTGAGACCACATCTGGAATATTGTGTCCAGTGCTGGAGCCTCTCAGGTCCAGAAGGACACAGAGCTGCTGGAGAGAGTCCAGTGCAGAGCCACAGAAACGACCAAGTGGAGCATCTCCCTTATGGGGAAAGGCTGAGGGAGCTGTGTCTCTTGAGCTTGGAATGAAGAAGCCTGAGGGGTGACCTCAGGAATGTTTATAAATATGTGAAGAGTGGGTGTCATCTAATGATAGGACAAGGGGCACTGATTGTGAGCTGGAACAGAGGAGGTTACACGTAAATATGGGAAGGAACTTTTTCCCAGTGAGGGTGACAGAGCACTGGAAGGGGCTGCCCAGGGGTGTTGTGGAGTCTCCTTCTCTGGAGATGTTTCAAACCCCCCTGGATGTGTTCCTGTGTGACTTGGTCTAGGTGATCCTGCTGTGGCAGGGGGATTGGACTGGATGATCTTTCAAGGTCTCTTCCAATCCCTAATGCTCTGTGATTCTATAAAAGAATTAGGCTGCTGTTTTCCTTTCTGCTTTGAGAAAAATTGTGCTATAGCTGGTTAAGAAAAATAAAACTCAAGGCTCTGAAAAGTGTGTGCTTCACACTGTTCATCTTGCACTGCTGAGAACAAAATGAGAGGCACGTTGCTCATTGCACCATTGCAAATATCCCACTTTCCACACAGGCTGGTGAACAAGCAGAAGAGCTTTGACTCAGGCAGTTAAAGGTCAATTTACCTGCACATTTGTTATTTCTTAGGCAATGGAGAAAATTGTAGGGTGCTCGAATGGATAACTCTGATTCGCGGCTTCCAGTCATCTTCAAATGAATATGTTGAAGTATATTGTTTAATTTGCAGCTTGTTGTTGTGTGTGGAGGTAATAAATAGGAAGCTAGATGGAGCATGGATAAAAAAGTGTGTAACAGAACACTCTGAACTGCTTGTGTTCAAACCCAGAACACTGTAAATGATGCCTGGGGGTTTTTGCCTTGAGCTGAACGGAGTAGATGACCATGAGCCAACAATGTGCCCTTGTGGCCAAGAGGGCCAATGGCATCCTAGGGTGAATCAGAAGGGGGGTGGTTAGCAGATGGAGAGAGGTTCTTCTCTCGCTCTACTCTACCCTGGTGAGACCACATAGTGTCCAGTTCTGGACCCCTCGGTTCATGAAGGACACAGAACTGCTGGAGAGAGTCCAGCGCAGAGCCACAAAGATGATGAAGGGAGTGGAACATCTCCTTTATGAGGAAAGGCTGAGGGAGCTGGGTCTCTTTAGTCTGGAGAAGAGGAGACTATGGGGTGACCTTATTAATGTTTATAAATATGTGAAGGGTGGATGTCAGGAGGATGGAGCCAGGCTCTGCTCTGTGTCATCTAATGATAGGACAAGGGGCAATGTGTGTGAGCTGGAACAGATCAGGTTCCACATCAATATGAGAAGGAACTTCTTCCCAATGAGGGTGGCAGGGCACAGGAAGGGGCTACCCAGGGGGTTTGTGGAGTCTCGTTCTCTGGAGATGTTTAAAACCCACCTGGATATATTCATTTATGACTGGATCTAGGGGATCCTGCTGTAGCAATGAGATTGGACTAGATGATCTTTTGAGGTCTCTTCCAACCCCTATAATGTTCAGTGATGTTTTTTTTTTGTGTGTCCAGGATTGCCTGGAGGACTATTGAAAGAGCAGAGGGAGAATGATAGTTCTTTGGGAACAGGGATAGCCATGAGCTGTCCCCCTCACTCCGTGCAGCGTGGCAGAGCATTCCATGAAGCTGATTGTTTTAAGTGTTGCTCAAATTGATCTCCTTACTTTGGATTAAGTTTTACTTAATGAGGCAGTAATGAGATTATCGCACGCAGACAGGACCGTGTCTGTCTCCAAACACAGGGTTTCTGATACTTGACTTAATTTCAAGCAGATCCATAACTCTTTCTGTAGGGGATGCAAATTTAAATGATAATCAAACGATGGGACTTGTCTCGCAACTGTTTTGACACTGAGTGGTACAAGTATTGTTCAGTGGATTTAATTCCCGGGGAAAGGATTGACTGCTGCGAGATTAAAAGCTTCTGGATGGGTGCCATTTCCAGAGAGTTGGCTCCACTAGCACGAGAGAATGGATCTGATTAAAGGATAAAACTGGTTATTTGCTTGTTGTTTTTGCTCTGTGCCCTACAATGGGAGGGACTCTGCCTGTTTTCCTGAACAGTAATTGGGATCAGAGGGTTCCGACAACTGCATGTTAATATTCCTCCTCTTTGAAAGGAGCTGGGCAGTAGCTAAGCAACTGACACCTCACTTCACCTTTAAAATCTAGGGGAGAACCTTCCATGATATATTTGAGAAATCCCAGGTATTCAAAAGGGAGCCCTGAAAATCAGGGAATTAGGTGTTTGGGGGTTTTTGTTTGCAAGCTTGGATGTTTTAGGGAACATCTGTCCCAATATACAATTGCAGTTCCCACTGGTGTTGTATTCCAGTTGTTGATGAAGTCAGGGGTTCATTGCTGGTTTTTAATTGTGTGTCCTGGAAGTCATTTACTGGAACCTCTGACAGGGCTCTGACCCTGTGTTGGGCAGTTAAGCACCTTTGCTTGCACAGATGTGAGCAGAGGCTGTCATTGATCCCGCTGTTGGAGGGTGTTTGGGGTGATTTGTTTGATACTGCTGTGATTTTGTGTTTAGGAATGGGTCTGAATTAAAACATGAACAAGAAGTTTGGGGTTAAAGGGATGTCCAGGTGCTTCAACACATCAGGAAAGGCTGGGAGAGCTGGGTCTCTTCAGCTTGGAGAAACCCAGACTAAGGGGTGACTTCATTAATCTTTATAAATATGTGAAGGGTGGGTGTCAGGAGGATGGAGCCAGGCTCTACTCAGTGTCATCTAATGACAGGACAAGGGGCAGTGCGTGTGCGATGGAACATGGGAGGTTCCACATCATTATGAGAAGGAACTTCTTCCCAGTGAGGGTGACAGAGCACTGGAAGGAGTTGTGAAGTCTCCTTCTCTGGAGACGATCCAAATCAGCCTGGTCACGTTCCTGTGTGACTTGATCTAGGTGATCCTCCTGTGGTGGGGGGATTGGACTGGATGATCTTCCAAGGTCCATTCCAATCCCTAATATTCTGTGAACACTGCATCTCCACACTGGTGAGCAGCACTTTAGCCGAGAGGAGAATGTGACACTCCTGACCTGAATCTGCAGAGATCTATGGATTCAAATGTCTTGTTGAACTGAGCAGTGAAATCTGGTAAATTAAAGGTGATGGTTAATGGGAATAAGACCTGTGGAACCGGGACCTTAGCTGGGCATGACTCATCACCAGCAGCTTTGTGAGGGTGCGTAATGGGCAGCCTGCGGGCTTTGCTTGCTCCAGAAGTGCTGACTAACACTTGTGGGGTTTAATTTCTATTTAAATGAAAGGGAGTGGGACCCTGCCTTCATGTTTGCTGTTCCCATACTTTGGACTGTGCTTACTTAAGTCCTGCACCCCAGGCACAGTCAAGTGCTTCCATTAAGAGTGCGATGAATTGGAGGCTCAAAAGGGTTCATCGTCATTAATGCCTCAAAGCACCTAAGCTGTGGTGACATACTAAATCCTCAGCAGGAGGAGAAGCAGAGGGTTGGTAAACCTTGTGCTTCTTGCTGTTACTACAAGGGCTAGTGGTGGCTGGTGGCAGCCACAGCTGATTTAGCATCGTTAGGGAACAGGTTTCTGTGCACTAAAGGTCTGTTCAATATCTGTTTCATTTCCTGTACCTTTTTCTTTTGAAGATGCATCAAGACTTCCAACCTACATCTTGTACTAAAGTTGGAACAAAGCCTTGAAGTAGCCTATCTGAAATCAGGCTTAGATGATCTTTTAGAGGATTGAAGTGGGGTTTGTGTGTGTCAGTGCTAAAGCAGAAACAAATTCATCTTGCAGGCTTTCATCCTTTTGATCTGTACACTTTCTAGTTCCTGAAGATAAAATACGGGTTTATACACATCTTGCCCTTTGCAAACCCATCTGAGCATTTGTTTTCTGTGAAGTCATAATGTTGAATTTTGGTAACGGAAAACAACGTCTGTCAAAAGCTGAGCTCAAGTACAAACACATGACGTGGCTGTGGAAGGGAAAACTAGCTAGGCTGGAAGCAGACAAGTGCTTCATCAGGCACAGTAGCCTTGAAATTGCAGAAAACGGCCAGTTAGTTGGGTTTTTTACAGCAGTTCTGTTCCTGCAGATGGTCTCTCTTGCTTTCTTTTCAAAGGAGATGGAGCTAAGGTGGGGCTTGTGTTAAAATGCTGACACAGTATTGTCCATGTGTTAGCAGAAAGCAGCGAGAGAAACCAGGGGGGTAGCCCTGCTGCTGCTGCTGATCCTACCAGCATCCACAGTTGTTTTTCAGAAGGGCACTGTCCCTTGTGCTAGCAAGAGCCTGTCATTTAAAGCTGGCCAGATGGACCCAGATTAGGATGATGGTTCCCAAACTGTAACGCAGGAGAATGACGCTGATGGGGCAGCTGGGCAGGGAGCAGAAATAAAAGAGACGTAAAATACAGTCAAGTGCGTTGGCTCCGTTTGGGCATCTTAAAGCTTCAAGTGCTCCCAGTGTTTCATCAATACCTTACTTTTGCCTTCACGTGGAGTCAGTCCAGAGTGCCTGTGTTGTGTTCCCTTCCCCAGCTTATGAAGAGAAGCCGAAGTGAGCAGGCAAAAGGAAGCCCAGCTGTTTGCAGCAGTAGTTATTTGGGCTTGCAAGAGACCAGAGCGTTAGCTCCTTGTGCAGCCCTTTTCAGTGAGGTAAAGGCTGTGCAAAACAGCTGTCGTGGCTCATAATTCTGGAATAGCTCTTCAACCCGATTTATGTTAGCTAAGCTAATAAAATGTTAACCCTACTGGAGGTTAGGTGCTGGAATGAATCTGTCAGGTGGTAGCTCTCCTCTGTTTCTGGCTGAAGTTCCTGACCTGGTTCTCTTCCGGTGCGCTGCTGTACTTTGGCTGCCAACCTGGGACAGGTACGTGAGCTGGGCAATAACCAGAAGCCAGCCTGGAAATCCCACTGGGGCTGAGAAGTTGTGGGTTTGTCTGTGCACATCGCACATCCTGTCAAAGCTGATACCGAAAGGCAGTGTGCATCCTCCTGTGGCGTTGTGCAGCGTGTCATGCTCATTGGCAGAGCTCCCTGATGCAGCTTTTTGCATTTCTCTTGGAGCTTCCCTCCAAATCTGCTGATGTGTCTAGTTCTTGCTTCTCCAGCTAAAATTCTCCTTTGCCCCTACCCCGCTGCTTAGATCTCCAGGCTCAGGCTGTGACATGGCAGTGTCATCAAGGAAGATGCCACCCTGCTTATCATAGTGCGCGTGGAGAGCAAAGTCCTTCTCTGTCACACCAGATGTTGATCTGATGTTGCTGCTGGCTCCAGCTCCTGAGCCATCCTTGTGTTTGCCCTGAGTTATTTGACAAAGTGTTTTGGATCAAACATTCAGATGATGTTTTTTTGGTTTAGGATGTTTGGATCTACGGTGTGTGCACTACTCCAGACCCCTCACAGCAGGCTGTCCCTTAATGCATGTGGGTCAGACAGGCATCCAATACTGGAGCCCTTTTGCTTCCAGTGCTTAGGAGACCCCTCCAGAAAGGGCACTGGAAACTCATGTTTTCCTCCTCCATCCTCTGTATCCCGACCCACTGGGATAGAATCCTTAAAGGAAAGGGAAGTCCTTGTCTGATGGCTGTATCCTGAAGAGGTTTTTAGGAGTTTAAATGCTAAAATGTCAACCACCTTGAATCTTCTTTTGATCTTTCTGGTCACAAGTATTCAGTAGCTTGGCCAAGTTCCTGGGCAGTCTGTTTGGTTCAAGCTGTGTTTTATGGATGTGAATAAACTAATGGCTAAAGAAGCCCATGGAAACAGCCAGTGAGGAGAAGCTGCGAGTACCAGAGCAAGAGCAGTGAGTGCTTGGTGCTTCCTGGATGCTCTTCCTTCAGAAAACAAGTGTGTAAATTAGTTGTTCTGTTGTAACCTCTGAGGGTGTAAAGGTTTTAAAGGAGGTGAGCAGTTAGGACATGGATAGTTCTGCTCTTTCACTGGTTTTATTTTATCTTCAAAACACTTCTGTGTGTGGGGAAAAAAATCCTTAGCTGTAACTCATTAGCTCTGTTCAAGCAGCTGCAAACCTTTTTAAAAGAAAAAATCCTGAAATTTATGCCTTACTTTTCATGAATTGGAGTGGAAATACAGGAGGAAATAGCATAAACATCTGCTACATAGGATTTTCTGTGGGCTATGCTTGTGCCAATGAGCAATGGACGTAGATTTGGAGCTGTCTGACACTGCTGAATCACAGTTCTTGCCCCCAGCCTGGCGAGGCTGAGATCAGCAAGGATTTCCTCCGACTGCTGCTGCAAACCCTCTGCTCCAAGAAGGCTGCCTGACAGCAGTCTGCTGCTATCGTAGGAAATCTCTGCTCCAGTACTGTATGAACAAGCACCAACTGTGCAAGTGGTGCTGCAGGCTTAAAGCCCTGAGGACTAACCCCACAAAAAAGAGCAGAGTGGGAGCCTTGGTTAGTGTGCAGCTCTGGGCTGAGATACACCTGGATTCCCTCACATAGACCTTGGGGAAATTGGATGCCAAGGACTGCAGTTGCTGGCAGGCAAAGCCAAGCCACTTTGCACTGTGGCAGATCTCTGGCTTTGACTTTGCAAAGAGCTTGGATGCCTCCCTCTGTAGCTTGGACTATCCTGTGCTGTTTGCCTTGGCCAAAGGGTATTTAACCGCTTCTAATTTGAGGAATTTTGGCAACTGTGTGGAAGCTGCTGCTGTCACTGGGCTGTTACAGACCTGAAACCCCAAGTGGCTCCACCAAGGATGTGCAGACATTTTCATTGCTGTTTGCAGAGCCTCAGACTGTGGTGGCCTTGCTGATATCTCTGCTAAGGAAGACCAGTGTTGCAGTGTAGATGTTAACTGTAGGACACAGAAACCCTACAGAGAACTTGCTGTTATTTAAAAATCATACTGCTGGTTTGCAGAGCTCAAGTGGCTCCACTGGAGAACAGCCATGTTCCTTCAGAGCCTGAGTGTTGATCCTTGCCTGATGTGTCAGAATCCCAGAACATTAGGGATTGGAAGAGACCTTGAAAGATCATCCAGACCAATCCCTCTGACACAGCAGGATGACCCAGATCAAGTTGCACAGTAACATGGGCAGGCAGGTCCTAACATCTCCAGAGAAGGAGACTCCCACAACAATGCTGGGCAGCCCCTTCTAGTGCTCTGTCACCCTCACTGGGAAGAAGTTCTTCTCATATTGATGTGGAACCTCCTATGTTCCAGCTCACACCTATTGCCCTTTGTCCTATCATTGGATGACACTGAGCAGAGCCTGGCTCCATCCTCCTTTCACATATTTATCCACCCTTCACATAGTGATCAACATTTATGAGGTCATCTCTCAGTCTCCTGTGTTCCAAGCTCAAGAGACCCAGTTCCCTCAGCCTTTCCCCATAAGGGAGATGTTCTACTCCATCATCTTCGTGGCTCTGTGCTGAACCTCTCTCCAGCAGTTCTGTGTCCCTCTTGAACTGAGGGGCCCAGTACTGGACACACTATTCCAGATGCAGTCTCACCAGGGCAGAGTAGAGGAGGAGGAGAACCTCTCTCCATCTACTAACCATCCCCCTTCTTATCCACCCCCAGGATGCTGTTGGCCTTCGTGTCCTTGGCTCTGTGTGAGTGCAGGCTCTGCCTGCAGGTGGGTGTAAGGGGGCTCAGTGCAGTTATTTTTCACTCTTAGATTAGTCAGAATATCTGTAGGGCTATAGAAATACCAAACCATGGTTGAATATTCACCAAATGAGGAATTGGGATGACTTGTGCTCTTTCTAAGGACGAGGTCTGAACATCTGCTGGAAGCTGGCCAACTGAAAAAGCTTAAAACCAAAGAATTTTGGTATGTTGTGATGCTTTCCCTTTTCTCTAAACTCAGGTTGGCTCAAGGGAAGGTAAAAATTCAGCAAAGAAAAGACTATACATGAGTTTGTTTTTGTGATTCACACAGAAAGCCTTAAGAAGAAGCAGTTGAACAGTAGCCCTAAACAAACATTTTGAGGTCTCCTACGGCTATTTTTTCTACTTCTATAGAAAATGATGAATTTTATAGAATTCCATGGGCACTTGAGGCAGTTTGCAGGGTTTCACTCTTTTTTTTTTTTTCCCCCTCTGAGATTCCCCCCCAGCCCCTTACTATTATTATTTTGGAGGCTGGGAGTGAAAGGGGTGCTGAGGTAAAGCTAATTTACAGATTGTGATCAGCCTGAACGGAGAGGATTTCCTTGGAATGCCTCCTTAGATCGATCAGCCTGTAGCTTAAAATTTGGTGTGTTGGTGCTTGAGCACTTCTTGTTCCAGTCCTATTTCTGGTGATTCCCCCAAGGAAGGAGAAAGATGTATGAGGTCTATAGACAAGCTCCTGTTTTGTCTTCGCAGGGAGGGAAGGAAGGAATGTCTGAAGTGTCTTTGTGCATCCTAAAGAAACAAGGAACCTAACTCCCATGCCTACCTGTGTTCTATAAATCTCTGCCTTGAGGCTTGACTTAGATAATTAATGATTTGTAAATAAAATCATCTAACTCAAGTGCATATGCACTTAGTGAATTATAAAGTGGAGGAGCTGATGTGTAGATAAAATATTACCATGGCAAATAGGCCAAGATTGCTTCTGATATGGAGAGTTCTTCGCTTGTTGAGGTGAATTTGGTAGCGTTACGTGGTGCTCAGTTGAAACTGAATCACTGCTTTAGTCACAGAATCATGGAATCATTCAGGTTGGAAAGGACCCTTGGGATCATGGAGTCCAACCGTCAGCCCTGCTCTACAAGGTCACCCCTAAACCAGATCCCCCAACACCACATCTAAGCGTCTTTTAAACTCATCCAGGGATGGGGACACAACTGCCACCCTGGGCAGCCCATTCCAGTGCCTGACCATTCTTTCCATGAAGGACTTTTTCCTGATGTCCAGTCTAAACCTCCCTTGTTGGAGCTTGAAGCTCTTCCTTCTGGTTCTGTTGCTAATTACCTGTGAGAAGAGACCAGCACTGACATCTCTACCATGTCCTTTCAGATAGTTGTAGAGAGCCATGAGGTCTCCCCTTTGTCTCCTCTTTCTCAGACTAAGCAGCCTCAACTCTCTCTGTTCTCCTCATCAGATTTATTCTCCAGGCCCTTCATCACGTTTGTTGCCCTCCTCTGCACTCGCTCCAGCACCTTGATGTCTCCCTTCTGCTGAGATGCCCAAAACTGAACCCAATACTCAAGGTGCAGCCTCACCAGTGCTGGGTACAGGAGAACAATCACCTACTCCTGCTGGACACACAGTTTCCAACACAGGCCAGGATGCCATTGGCCTTCTTGGCCACCTGGGCACACTCATTCAGCCTCCTGTCAGTTAGAACCCCCAGGTTCCTTACTTCCAGACTGCTCTCCAGCCACCCTGCCCCAAGCCTGTAGCACTGCAGGGGGTTGTTGTGACCACAATGCAGCACCCAAGGGAATCAGCAGGATAAATGCACTAAACCTTTTCCTCCTCTGTTTTTCCCTTCATTTTTGACGAGTGTGAGGGTTTGGAAAAGAACTTTATTTACAGGTGATTGCTAGGTTGTAAAATACACATTAAACTTTCAAAAGGCAAACGAGCTCCATCGTTTATTGTCACTTCCTTTAATTTCAGTCTTGGTGATCAAATGATGGCATTCAGAGTAGTTTCTGACCAGCTGGTACCATCAGCTACTTTCAGAACACTGTTTGAAGAGATCCCTTCCTTGCTAATCTGGACTCGGTGATCCCAAGGCTCTTTTCCAACCTGAGTGACTCTATGATTCTAATGAACAGCTGCTCCTGGGTGAAGGTAGGTGACGTTTAGACTGGTGGTTTTAGTTGAGCTTGAGGGACAGTCTCACAGCATCGTTAAGCAACAATTACATTGAGGAATGTCGCACTTGATCAGCGAGGTCACCGTTTTCATCTTGGTTTGTCTGTGGAATGCTCACTGTGCCAAACCTGCTGGTCATGAGTTCTCGTTGCCTTGTACCTAGTGCAGTTCCCATGTCCTGAGTTCACACCGTGCTGACTGAGCGCAGGAGCGTGTACCTGCTGTCCTGGTTTTGGCTGCACTTGCTGCTTGTTTGCAGTGATAGTAGAAGTTCATTCATAAAACTATGGCCCATCTAGGTCAGAATTTTACACTCCAGCTCACAGGAAAGTGCAGTGCTGGGTGTCCTTGGAATTCACGTGGGTAGAATAGTTCAACTGGCTGGAACCGCAGAGAAACATCTCCACAATGGACAGATGTTCTGCTGAGGTGGTCTGCTCTTTACTATGGTGCTGCTTGCTTCAGGACCAGACACGTGTCAAAGGAGAGGTGTCCGGCGTGGAGCAATGAGGATGGTGGTGAAGGAATTGGATCACCTCCCTATGGGGAAAGGCTGAGGGAGCTGGGTCTCTGTAGGCTGGAGTAAGAGGAGACTGAAGGGTGACCTCATTAATGTCTATAAATATGTGAAGGGTGGGTATCAGGAGGATGGAGCCAGGCTCTGCTCAATGTCCTCTAGTGATAGAACAAGGGACAATGGGTGTGGACTGGAACAGAGGATGTTCCGTATAAATATCAGAAGGAACTTCATCACAGCAAGGGTGGTAGAGCTTTGGAACGGGCTGCCCAGGAGGTTGTGGAGTTTCCTTCACTAGAGATGTTTAAAGCTCCCCGACCATGTTTCTTGGTCTAGGTTGTCCTGCTGCATCAGAGGGATTGGAGTAGATGATCTTTCGAGGTCCCTTCTGATCCCTAATGATTCTGTGAGAGACAGTGGATGGAAATTTGTGTGTAGGAAGTTGTGTTATGGCAGAGCTGGGCTGTGGGGAGGCTGGTTGAACATGACCTTCTGCTTCTGGTCTTGTTCAGCTGTTGAGTGTTCAACTGAAACACCTCATTCTTCTCTGTTGTTGTTCTTTGTGTGCAAGACCTGATCTGGAGCCCAGGTGTGCCTACCTCTGGTGGGAATAAACCTTTTAAGACATCATAGTTGTGTGTCTTACTGCATCTTGATAGCAAGTTTACCCCCAGATGATGCAAGTACCTTTACACGCTGCCTGTTGCAGCTGCTCAGCTGGGACTAAGCCACTGCTGCTGCAACAGCTGTGTTGGAGTGACAAGTGCTCATACAGAGACTCTTAAGAGGAGTCTCTAAATCAAAGAAAAGAGGGATCTTTCCAACCCTAATGTCCACAAAGCAAAGAATACCTCCAAAGCTGACCTTGGGTTTGGGTCAATGGGATTGTTTCGCTTTGAGAGGAACAAAGCACAGAGCTGCTCTGTCTTCAGCATTACAGGTTCATCCACAAACTGACATTTAGTTTTCCTAGCTGCTAAGTTAAGTGAGACACATTAAACCTCTCTTAAAAAGGAAGATGAACTCATGGAATTCCTGTCTAATTACATTTCTAGTGATGTGTGACCTGTTCCTGAAAATCTGTTCTGCTTTTGGAATATGCATCTGCAGTGTTGGAGTTCTCAAAGCATCCCTCTGTTTCTCAACAGGTATAGCTGATGCACTAAAAATGGGCACGCTGGGCCGTGGAGGGTCCCTTACCACCCGTGGGATTAGTGGTACAGGTAGGTGTGCTACTGTGTTCAAGTGTATTTGGTTCATCACAATCTAGAGCAAAAGGAAACTCGCTGTCATTGCTAGCTGTGTATAGAAGCTGCTATAGCATTCTGACCGTGGAATGGTTTAGGTTGAAAGGGATCTTAAAGATCACAGAAACACAGAACATTAGGAATTGGAAGGGACCTCAAAAGATCATCCAATCCAATCCCCCAACACAGCAGGACCACCTAGACCAAGTCACACAGGAACACATCCAGGCAGGTTTGAAATGTCTCCAGAGAAGGAGACTCCACAACCCCCCTGGGGAGCCCCTGCCAGTGCTCTGTCACCCTCACTGGGAAGAAGCTCCTTCTCATATTTATATAGAACCTCCTATGTTCCAGTTTTTACCCACTGCCCCATGTCCTGTAACTAGGTGACACTGAGAAGAGCCTGGCTCCATCCTCCTGACACCCACCCTTCACATAATTATAAACATTAATGAGGTCACCCCTCAGTCTCCTCCAAGCTCAAGAGACCCAGCTCCCTCAGCCCTTCCTCATAAGGGAGGTGCTCCACTTCTCCCTCCATCATCTTTGTTGCTCTAAAACCCCCAGATGAACAAAACTACCTGAAGATCTGAGACTGGAGGAAAGGAGATTGTTGCTACTAATCGCTTAGGAGGGATAAAAGGGAAGAAATTAGGGGATCAAGCTGCTGAATGTTTTTTTGTGTAAGGTAAGCGGAGAATAAAAAGTAGTTGTAACACGAGATCACAGCTATAATCTGGTTAGCATAACACTGAGTTGGTGGAATAATTCACATGCTGAGAAGATTAGTGGTGAAGAAAGCAGGATTGACAGGCAGGAGGAAAGGAGAAAGCCTTCCTCTACGTAGGTGGTGTATCCTCTCAAGTTCAGAGAGTGGAAAATGCAAAGGGATTGCCTGTGGAAACCGTAGGTGATGATTAGAGGGGAAGGAAGATGCTGTTCTGTTTAGATGGGAGTCTGGTGCAGACCAACCAGACAGGAAAATCTATGGATTAATCCTGTGCAGCCCCATATCTGAGGGGGTACCCTGCTCTCTGTGTGACAAACCTTGTTTGACAGGACCTGCTGCCCTGGTGTTCTGGATTTGTTCTGCTGAACTGCTGGTCTCAGTCCTCTCTGCCTACCATGCTTTGGGTTAATGTCCCAGGGGTGGGAATTATCCTTCCTAGGAAGCTGGCAAGAGGGAAGAGAAAAAGAGCTTGTGGAGTTTGGGAACATGAACTCAAAGGAGGGTGAATTGATCTAACCCTTGTTAGGGGAACGTGGCAGTTCCTCAGCAAAACATCCTACAGGGATCATTGGAAGGTGTGAGGGGAAGCACCAGCTGGTTAAACGTTTATTAACTGCAAATGCTTTTTCAGCAAAACTGCTTCTACTGGGAGGTTTTTGCACAAGGCTCCTTCAGTGTCATCACAGGCTTTCAGGAGCTGGTCACAGGGCTGCTGGAAGTGGATGTGATAATCCAGAGCTCATGCAGCTCAAACCCAGTGCAGTGTCTTCCTTGCAGTCCAGGGCTTCCTCATTTTAAGGAAGCACAGTGTTGTCCCAAGAGCTACAGAGCTTCTGTAGAGAAACTGCTCTTCTTATGGCTGGATGTTTCGTGGGAAACATAAGTACAACTCACTCTGTTCCCATGCTGTCAGCATTTTAGGTGCTTTTTGGACCAAGATACTTGTGTTGCTCCACCCATAGATGACCCTAAATGCTGAGGCAGCCTTCCAGATTGTGAAATAAAACTATAACTTTTGAACCTGGTGCCTTTCTGTGTCAGAACTCACTCACATGTTGAAAATCCTTATTCACCAACTAACAATCTCTGTTACAGAATCTTTTAATGTTTAAAATGTACCCAATGTCTGTCTAAAATGCCTTCTTTTTTTTACCCACACTTGAAATATTTCTCCAGATTTTGAAATGTCTCTGTCTTTTGTGTGATAACTAGGAAATCTGATGATTCCTGTGAGAAGTGGTCTTTGCAGCCAGAAGTACAAACCTGTCGACTACAACCAGCTGCATGAACTTGTTGCAGCAGAGAAAATGGCATCTGCACGAATCGAATTAAAGGTGGGATCTTCACATTATTTGTTAATGTGGATGACTTGAGAATTCAGTGATTCAATTTCTTTTCACTGCCCCAAGGAGTCTGGGAATGGCTGTAACGGTGCTCAGCAAAGGCAAGTGAAAGAGGAGAGTTTATCACAGTGTTGCTGGGATTTGGACACGTTCATGTCAGCCTGTGGAATTTCTTTGAATCAGAAATGCACAAGATGTGTGGGTTCTGCTCCCCCACAAGACTGGTTAAGGCAACTAAGCTCTCAGCTCCTGTTGGAGCTCCTTGTGAAGCTGCTTCCTGAGCACACTGGTAGAATTGGAATGATTTCTGGCTTGTGGAGACAAGCTGGTCACTGCTCCTATTGCTTTGGAAGTTCCAGTAGGATTGACTGGTTGTGATGTGACAGCAACCAGACAAGGTCATGTGGGCTCAGACCTACAGCATGAGGGAAGTCAGAGTGCCTTTGATGGCATCCAGACCTTGCTGGGTACAACAAGTTGTGGTTATCTGAGGCAGCTTTTGAAAGATGATGCGCTCAGGTGTCTTTGCATCCTGCTTCCTGATGTACCCTCTATGAATATGTGTCACCTGGCTTGACAGTCTTGGTTCCATGGGACACCAGAGAGCTGATGAATATTTTACCCTTCTAATTATGTGCTGTTCAGACAGGGTGGTTCTGATTGCTTCTAACACTACCTACAAATCAACAGGGAAAACATGGAGTAGTTTTGTTCACGGGCTCCTTGAATGTCAACTGGAACATAGGAGGCTCCACCTAAATAAGAGAACTAACTTCTTCACAGTGAGGGTGCCAGAGGAAGGGGTTGCCCAGGGGTGGGTTGTGGACATAGACATGTTTCAAACCCTCCTGGAGATGTTCCTGTGTGACTTGATCTAGGTGATCCTGCTGTGGCAGAGGGATTGGACTAGATGATCTTTCAAGGTCACTTCCAATCCCTAATGATTCTATGATTCTGTGTGAGTAGTGAACTGCAACGTATGAGGGGACTTGAGCTCATCTTAGCTCTCATCCAGCTGTATGCTGCAGAGTGTTCAGGATTTTGCAGTAGACAGAAAATAGCATTTTAATCTTGAGGAAAGAAATGCTCTGAAACCTATTTGAGTCCCACACAGCTTGTGGCCACGCTGTGGCTGCTGAGCCCCAACAGGATTTGAAATGCTGCCGTTGTTTTCCATGGGACAGCAGAGACAGGGATGTTCTTTCACACTAGTACTTGTGTATCGCTGCTGGTTGGGGCAGGTTTGGAGGGTGAAGGGATCACAGTCAGGGTGACAGAGCTCTGGAAGGGGCTGCCCTGGAGGGGGGTGTGGAGTCTCCTAGAGAAGGAGACGTTTAAAACCCACCTGGATATGTTCTTGTGCAACTTGTTCTAGGTGGTCCTGCTCTGGCAGGGGGATTGGGCTAGATAATCTTTTGAGGTCCCTTCCAATCACTAATGTACTGTGATCAGGAATAAACAGGTTTGGGGTTTAGGGGTAACTCCTGGTGAGAGTGGAACAGCTTTTAGTGTGCGCCTGACTCCCTAATGAGTGTTACCTGTTTGAAAACAAGATATTCATGGGAAACTGATTTCTGAAGCCATCACCTCTGATACACATCCAGCTGAAATAGTGCCTCTAGGCTGAGAAACAAAACAAGAGGCAAAAGATTACCAATTTGAAGCAGACCCCTCCAGCAGTGATGTTACTGGAACGCTTCTGCAGACAACTACAGATCCAGCACAAGGGTAACGTGGTTTCAAACTTGGCTGATTCCTGTCTCTGCAGCCCCTGGTCATTCCTCTGAACAGAAGCAGTGCTGCGGTGGCCTTTGGAGTGACAGACTGTGCTGAAGAGCACAGGAACTCTGCAAAATGTGGTGCCAAGTTTCCTTGTGTGTGGTTAAGGGGAGTGATTAGGTGATGTCTTTGGCATGTGTGAAATCACAGTACATTAGGGATTGGAAGGGACCTCAAAAGACACTCTAGTCCAATCCCCCTGCCACAGCAGGACCACCAGCTCATTCAGTCTTCATTCAGATGGGATTGCAGGGTTCAAAGGGAAAGTGCTAAAGAAGTAAGCAATTATGACAGATGTCTGGAAAAAAACTCCTTGAATGTCTAAAACATTTAGAAGTTATTTAAACATAAGTTATTAAATGAAATGCACTGGTTAGCAGCATAACCATTTACTTTTTTGTTCTGATGCTGTTTTGTGAATCTTAGTGACTGGAGTATATACAGCTCCAACAAGAGACATTTACTATCCTGAAGCACATGTGACAAAAAAGGAGTGTCACAGCTTCTCTCTTTGTATTTAAAGTAGAAGAGAGTGACAGTGGATGGGAGAAACCCACCTACTTTCTTTGTAGTATTGCTTCCCTTAAAGCAGTATAATGTGTCAAAAGCTCTGGCAGGTATTTCCTTGTGGATTGGCAGAACAAAATTCCACTGAATTCATTCAGGCTTTAAACTAACTTTCCATCATCTGTCTTCTGGTATTTCACCTTTTCGAGTGTTTTCAAGCTGAGTAGGCAGTGAAGTGCATATGCTGAACACTCCTCAGAGAGTAGAAGGTGTTCCCCCACCTACCACTCTTTTGTGGCTGATTCAGGCTACCCACATTTTGAAGAGCTGGGTTGCTCTTTGACTGAGGCAGCAGCACACAGGCAAATGGTAAATCGGTTGTTAACCGGTTAAGAAAGAAAAATACATTGCAGCAAAAAAGCTAATATTGCAGCAATTGTACCCAAATGTCATTGCTGCTGTCAAATAGTTTGAACTCTGTGTGCTTCAGCTGCTCTTTGACTCTGGCGTTAGGACTGATGTGAAGACACGTGTGTTTTCAGATTCCTTTCAAATTTAATGAACCAGGGCAGTGTAGAGTCTGGCTTCTGGGCAAGAACAACCCCAGGGACCAGCGTAGTTTGGGGACTGACTTGTTGGAGAGCAGTGTAGGAGAAAGGGACCAGGGGTCCTCATGGCCATGAGCCAACAATGTGCCCTTGTGGCCCCGAAGGCCAACGGCATCGTGGAATGCATCATAAGGAGGGAGGCTGGCAGATTGAGAGAGGTTCTCCTCCCCTCTACTCTACCCTGGTGAGACCACATCAGGAATTTTGTGTCCAGTTCTGGGCCTCTCAGTGCAAGAGGGACACGGAACTGCTGGAGAGAGTCCAGCACAGAGCCGCGAAGATGATGAAGGGAGTAGAACACCTTCCTTATGAGGAAAGGCTGAGGGAGCTGGGTTTCTTGAGCTTGGAGAAAAGGAGACTGATGAGTGACCTCATTAATGTTGATAAATATGTGAGGGTGGGTGTCAGGAGGATGGAGCCAGACTCTGCTCAATGTCATCCAATGGTAGGACATGCGGCAACAGGTGTGAGTTGGAACAGAGGAGGTTCAACCTCAACATGAGAAGGAACTTCTTCATGGTGAGGGTGACAGAGCACTGGCAGGGGCTGCCCAGGGGGGCTGTGGAGTCTCCTTCTCTGGAGATGTTTAAAACCTGCTTGGCCATATGACTGCATGTAGGGGATCCTGCTGTGTTGGGAAGAGTGGACTAGATGATCTTTTGAGGTCCCTTCCAATCTCTAATGTTCTGTGGTTCTTTGACTTGAAATAGAATTCTTTTTCATGGAAAATGGTCACACCTGAACTCACTGCTCTTTAGAAAAGCTTCATGTTGAAGAAAGCCTTTAGGTGCCCACCATTCCATGGTTAGAAGTTCCACGTGAAGGCCTCTGATAGAGCCACGGACAGCTTCAGTGTACTCATGAGCTTTCATGTGTCCTGCAGATTAAGAAAATGGAGGAAGTTTCAAAACTTAACAAAGAGCAAATGCTGCTGAAACAGCATCAGCAAGTGTGGTGGCAAGAGCATAAAAGGCTAAGTGAGATGAGGTAAGAGCTGTGAAACCTTTAACTAGCCATTGCTAAAGGAACCTTTCAGTAGACAGAGGTTCTGGTGTGGCATAACTTGGGTCAAGGCACATTGAGAGGTAAAGATGGACATACCTGAAGGTAATGTTCTGTGCAGGGCACAAGAGGTGGTGATCTGTGTCAAAGGGGTCTGTAGTGATGAAGAGAATGCGTAAAGGGAAGGGAGAAGGGAACAATGTTGTTGGGACCATACCCTCCATGAGGATCTCACAGCTGTTCAGCTGGCCTGTTGATGTCTGAAGAGGATACTTGTAGGAGTATTGGGACTTTTCAGATACTTTCCAAGTCCTTCAGAGCCAGTCTCTAAATGTATGTGTATTCACACGACAGAGAACATTGATATTGATCCTGTCTAACAGCTTGTGCATTGTGTATGCAGCAGGGCAATGAGGCCACCTTAATGCCCAAGTCCTGCACTTCATATCTTCCCAGGCAAAGAATTGCCCTTATTACTTAATTATTAGAGTATTTGAAGCTTTGCATTCTTGAGTGAGTAAGAAGTTTTGTAAAACTCACGTTCATACCTTCCAGGCAAAAAGCAGAAGCAGAAGTAAAGACCTTTCTTGATGAAGAAAGCCATAAGCAGAAATTTCTGTTGGATATGAGGGATTTAGGTAAGAACCTTTAATTAATTTTTGGTTTATTTATTATACTCATAATTGGCTTGATTATTTGAGCTTTTAAATCCCTCCCTTGACAGGTTTAGGTTTAGAAAGCTCAGCGCTGTGTAGTGTTTTGTGTGTTTGAGAAAGCTTTATGTTTTGTCTGGATACAGAGCACAAATTATCAGAGGAGCGGGACAGATACCAGAGAGATACTGTAGTCCCTGTCTGGCAGCTGAGAGAGAGTTTGAAATCCAAGCTGTCTGAAATGCAGCGTCACCTCTCAGAGGAACCTTGTGTGAAATCTAAGCTCAATCCAGCTGAGATGTTACAGCAGGTTGGTATTTAATGGCAGTTTTACAATTCATTGCAGCCCTATGTTTAGGGTTTTTTCATTTATTTTTACATTTTGTTGAGACTATAATTGCTGCTCAGAGTTATCCGGTGCCCTCTGTACTTGCCGTAAGGTGAATCTGCTTCACTGAAATCTGAAAAAGCACAGCAGTGTAGAACTGGGCTCAGGCTCTTTGTTTCTGAAGAAGAGAGTCCAGTGCAGAGCCATGAAGATGATGAAGGGAGCAGAAGATCTCCCTTATGAGGAAAGGCTGAGGGAGCTGGGGCTCTTGAGCTTGGAGAAATGAAAACTCATGAATGTTTATAAATATGTGAGGAGTGGGTGTCAGGAGGATGGAGCCAGGCTCTCCTCAGTGTCATCTAATGATTGGACAAGGGGCGATGGATGTGAGATGGAACAGAGGAGGTTCCACATCAACCTTAGAAGGAACTTCTTCACAGTGAGGGTGGCAGGGCACTGGAAGGGGCTGCCCAGGGGGGTTGTGGAGTCTCCTTCTCTGGAGACGTTTCAAACCCACCTGGTCATGTTTCTGTGTGACTTGGTCTACGTGATCCTACTCTGGCAGGGGGGATTGGACTAGGTGATCTTTCGAGATCCCTTCCAAACCCTAATGCTCTGTGATTCTGAGAGTTTTCAGTGTACAACAGGATGAAGAAGTAACGATAACATATTTCATAAAATAGATTGAAGCTGTCAAGAAACAACAGAAGGCGGTTTTGGAATTGCTTATCCGTGAAAGCCTGGCTTTGGAAAGAGAGCTTGAAGCCCACAAAACAGAAGTAAGCTTTTCCTTATAAGCTGAAGTAACAGCTTTTAGACAGAAAATACAATGTGGAGCAGTCTCCTGAGCAGCACTTTTTCATCACAGGCATTAGCACCTTCTTTTGAAGAGAAAAATGGACTTTTCCTCGAAGTTCCTGCAGCACTGCTGTCTTTGGAGTGTCCCTACCCTGATTTGAAGACCTTGATTATTGATGAATACCAAAAGCTTGCGAGCATGTACTGGTCTAAGCTCCAGGAGACTGATCAGCAGTTAGATGATTTATCTAGGTAATGATGTTGTTTCTTGCTTTCTGTGGTGGGGTATAAAATAACTGTAAAGTATTTTGTAACCCGTGGAGCCTTCACAGTGAGGGTTGGTTGGACCAGCTCTCTGGGGTTAAACACTCCCTATCTGCAGCACAGCTGAGAGAGCTGAGGCAGCCCTTTCGAAAGCTCTCCTGAAATAACAAGCAGAATGTTTTGAGAACTAAAGAACCCAGAGTCTGTTGTGCATCACATCCCTTTCATGTGCTTTTGTGTGCATAGAAATGATTCTTTCTGTGTGGTAATTGCACTACCACTTTCATGCCCTAATTGTAGAGCCTTTCTGTGACAGACCTCGAGTGTATTTGTCTAGAAAGCACACAAATAGCTCCAGTCTTTTCACAAATTTTGGATCACTGTGAATTCTCATGGCGAATAAATGTTTTTAAAAAATGTATTTAGCTCTGAATCAGAGTAACTGAAAGGAGGACTTTTCTGTAGAGGGAACAGTTTATAGAACCTAACTATTCATATGGTTTAGAAGCATGGCAGGGCTGTATTTTAGTGGAACAAAGCTTGGCTTTTCTGCTGAGGCTACCTGGAGTCCAGCAAATACCACGTTGCTTGTGCTGGACCAGCCTTGACTTCTTTTTGCTTCTGCTGACACTCCTCTGCCTCGGGATGGCATCAGGCTTTGAGAAGGCTGAGAATAAGGTCAGTGGATTTGTTTGAGACCTGGGAGGAAAAAACAAGGGGGAGAACAGTGAGCTGCTTCTACATCACCTCAGTACAAGGGCAACGAGGATGATGAAGGAAGTGGAGCACCTCCCTTATGAGGAGAGGCTGAGGGAGCTGGGTCTGTTGGGCTTGGAGAAGAGGAGACTGAGGGGTGACCTCATTAATGTCTATAAATATGTGAAGGGTGGGTGTCAGGAGGATGGAGCCGGGCTCTTCTCAGTGTCACCTAGTGATAGGACAAGGGACAATGGGTGTGAGCTACAACACAGAAGGTTCCACATCAATATGAGAAGGAGCTTCTTCCCAGTGAGGGTGACAGAGCCCTGGAACAGGCTGCCCAGGGAGGTTGTGGAGTCTCCTTCTCTGGAGACATTTAAGACCCTCCTGGATGTGTTTCTGTGTGACTTGGTCTAGGTGATCCTGCTGTGTCAGGGGGATTGGACTAGATGATCTTTAGAGGTCCCTTCCAATCCCTAATGATTCTATGGTTCTATGACATCAAGGTGCTGGAGCAGTGCAGAGATGGGCAACGAAGCTGGTTAATGGCCTGGAGAGTAAATCTTATAAGGAAAAATTGGGAGAGTTGGAGCTGTTTAGTTTGAGGAAGAGGAGGCTGAGAGGCGACATTATCACTCTCTACAACTGTCTGAAAGGACATGGTAGAGATATTGGTGTTAGCCTCTTCTCAGAGGTAGTGACAGAAGCAGATGGAAGGGCTTCAAGCTCCAACAAGGGAGGTTTAGATTGGACATCAGGAAGAAATTCTTCATGGAGAGAGTGATCAGGCAGTGGAATGGGCTGCCCAGGGTGGTGGTTGAGTCCCCATCCCTGGATGATTGTAAAAGACACTTAGATGTAGTGTTGGGGTGTCCTTGTAGAGTAGGGTTGATGGCTGACTCGATGATCCCAAGGGTCTTTTCCAACCTGAGTGATTCTATGTTCTGTTTTCTACATGTACCTACACTGCAGCACTTGAATCTTCTGCCTCTGCTGCTGGTTAGTTGGGGGTGCAGAAACAGGTTTAAGGTGCTGGATCCCCAAGAAAGTGAAGTTATAATGCAAAGATCTTTTGGAAAGTTGTAGATACTCTTCAGGTGGCTCTTCTGTTACCTACCAACCGTGCACTGTGGCTGTAATGTCCTAGCTGTTATTACACAACCTTTACTAAGGGTAGTTCTGAGCTTTCCCTTATTTATAGCACTTATTAAGCAGCAAGTGGCGAATTTACAGCAGCTCCTTTGCTGCTGTCTTTGATATTTACTACAGTGGCTCTTAGAGAGGGTTTCACAACATCTCTGAGAAAATACTGTATCATTAACTACCTACAGAGTCTGTCTTGTGGATTTAATTAAAACTGTGTTAGAGTTTATGATCGACACAATTTTGGTGAAAATTCATGAGCATAAATTCCTTGATCCAGAGAGCACTTGTGCTACTCAATAACAGAGCAGCATCAGTGTGGACCCAGGATCTATGAAAATGGTTGTAAACTCCACCAGGGTGTTTTCACAGATCTCAGTTTTGAGTGTGCATCTCAAGGCAGCTGGTTTTGCACAGGTCACTGAGTGACACCAAGACTTGGAGATAAAATGTCTTGCTTGTAAGAGAGGGCATCTCAGTTGTTGGCATGACAGCATATGCAGGGGTGCTTTGGAGTAATTAAGTTATGATATCTAGGTGGGGAAAAGGAAATTGATGTAGCTGAGAGAAATGCTGGTGGCAGAGGCAGCAGCCTGCTGGTGGGAGAGTAGGGTAGGCTGTGTAGGACCGGCTTCCTGGCTCAGCACTTGCCAGTACTGGTAGCTGGGAGTGTATGAAATCATAAACAAACACCAGCAATGTCTTAGGCATTTTATTTGAAGCTAGAACCTGGTCTTTTCTTTTGTTTGCCTTCTGGTCTCCAAATCTTCAAGATATTGCTGTTACACATCTCTGGTTTTAAACACAACACCAGCTTAAAATGTGGCTTAGATTGACAAAAATAAGCAAGACTGGGTTCTGGCAGAATTGCTCGCTTCCACAATCTGGGCTGTATAAAGACACAGCTCTCTTTGTCACCTCTTACATTTATATTGGCTAATTTGCATTAAAATATTTTGAGATTGCAGAGATACGACCTTGTGATTTCAGTATTTCATAATTCATCAAGCTCTCTTTGATCCAACCAGCGCAGATAACGCCGTCAGAAATTGAGTGACGGAGTTTTGACCTTCGCGTGTACCCGCTGCCTCTGCTGAGGAAAATAGCCCTAATGAAGCCTTTGCAGTCGCTGTCGCTGCTCTGTACCCGACAACACCAAACATCCCCTGCAGTGTGGGATTCTCTCATTTCTGTAATTTGGGTGGTTGCTCAGCAGAACGACGAGATGATGTGATCGCGTGATAGCGCCGCTTCTTTGCCAGGGTTGCTCCTGTTGTCCTTCCTCTCTCCTCACACGAGTGAATGCACGCTAAGATAAACCCGAGGCAAGACTAGTTCTCTGGTGTCACACGTCTCCTTGTTCAACTGCTCAGGCTGCTTGGAACAGAACATGTGGGAAGCCTGCATAGACTATCCAAAGTAAGGTCAGAATAAGGTCATGTTCTGGTCTGCTGTCGTCTTCATGTGCTTTACGGTCCCACTGGAATGCACATTTATTGCTTTTAGAGGCCAAAGAAGAATTTGGGGGTATTTTTAATCTTAATGTTGGATTATAATGTTTTATAATCTAAATTAACTTCCTTTAGTGCTGCTAAAACACAAGTGCTTGTGTTTGGGAAATACCAGAGTCCTGACTCCACCAACTGTGGGTGGGGAACTGATGTGTTTGTTATAACTGGTGGTTCTCTAAGCACTGTCACAGGCTGTGCCACAATTTCCAAGGGGGTCCGAGTTCCCTAAATGACTGAAGGGTGAATGGGCTGTGGCACGCTCAGCACTGTCTCCTCTGCAGCACCCCCTCTGATGAATGGGGTGTTAGGGCTAAGTCAAGTAAATTTAGTTCTGCTTTTCAGGTCTCTCACCAGACAGCCTCTGGTGCAGCAGTCTCACTGATGTAATTAATGGTTGGGGAGGTTCACATCCCCCTTGGTGGTGTTGTTGCTGTCTGTGTGCCTGCAAGTTCAGCAAGGTAACAGTGGCTTGAGTACACGTTGCTGTTGTGAAGGGTCTGTGGGATCAAAGTGGAGAAGGTACTGTCCCTCCCAAGTGTTTGTGCTCCTTAGAACATGTTAACCAGAGATTACTGCTGGGTGAAGCTGTTTCAGGGGACGCAGCTGCCTCAGGGTTGTTGACTACAAGACCATTGCTGTGTTTGACATCTGATACAGAACAAAGATTGTGCTGTTGTCTAGTAGAATGGTGGTTACCAGAAAAGCAGTGACTACACTGAACATTTGGGTCATGCATTCAGCCTTGTATGAGATCGTCAATAACTTGGCGCTGAAGAAGCCTGATACCAGCTCTGCTGTTAACACAAAATGTGCTGGCACTTCTCAGACTTGTTTTAGATGAGCTCTTCTTTCCTGGAATTTTACTGAAGTGTGAGGTGACAAGTCGCATTCAGTCAGGCAGGGCATTTGCAATTCTCCTTGCATTTATCATAGAACCATAGAATCATCAGGGATGGGAAGGGACCTCGAAAGATCATCTAGTCCAATCCCCCTGCCACAGCAGGCTCACCTGACTGGAGAAGCCATGGAATCAGAGTCACTCAGGGTAGGAAGGAACCATCATCCAGTTCCAACCCCCCCAGCAGAGGCAGGGACACCCCACCCTAGTTTGATGGTTATGAATACACTGGGCTGGATGGTGCTGGTTTGTTGGGGCTTTTGGCAGTTGTCTGAGCAGTGACAATCTCAGCACATCTGGCAAAGTTTGGCACAGCTGACAAACCAAGGCATCTGCAGGCAGCCTGTCCCTGCCTCCTTGTAGCTCCAGCTATAGCCGATTGCTTCTCAGCATATCTACCACAAACCTTATTTTCCCCCATCCTATTGCAGAGGAGTGGAGAGATTCCTTGTTAGCTGGCAGTCAGAGGACTCTGCATGAGAGGTGTATGAGATACAGGAGGCAGAAATGCCTGCAGCCACTGGTGTGTCTGCCCTTGTGTGGGAGGTAGATGAGATCATCCAGCTGTTGCAGGGGGATTGGACTAGATGATCTTTCGAGGTCCCTTCCAATCTGTAATGATTCTGATTCTATGATTCCCCTTGGCCACAGACTCTGGTTTTCCCCGCTCTCGAGTTCATGCTATACTGCTTCCTGACCAAGAGGTATCTCACTCCACTTTACTCTTCTTGTAGGCACAAACCCATCTGGTCAGGAATATCTAGGGTAGGTTGTTAATGAGCTCTATGAGCTGAGACGCTCTTCAATAATGTCACTGCAGTGATTTGTTTAAATGGCACCAGGCTGAGGTGAATAGAGACTCACACGAGACAGTTCCTGATTTCTGTCAGAAACAACAAGAGGGAGTTCAACTCATAAACTTAGGGTGGCTGGTGCTCCCTCTGAGTAAAGGCCAGCAGGGGTTTATGGTTCTGTCTCCTTCTCTGGAGATGTTTAAAACCCACCTGGATATGTTCCTGCACAACTGGATCTAAGGGATCCTGCTGTGGCGGGCGGGATGGGACCGGATGATCTTTGGAGGTCCCTTCCAGTCTCTAAGGTTCTGTGATTCTGTTTCTAATAAGCAATTTAACTACTTGGGCTGGAAATACAAGAATGCTAGGTGTGATCTCAAGACAAAATATTGCTATAGTGGGTTCAGCATCAGTAGGAGCAGTTGCAGCGAAAGGTGTAGATCACAGTGAAGAACAGCCTGTTTGTTGTTCTTCAGAAAGCTGATACCCTGGAACATCAAACCATTATGGCACAGATTCTAAAACTGATAAATTAACGGGTTTCATAGAAAAGGGAGGGGTTCAAAACATGAGTTTCTGAGCATCAGCTGCTAGATGTTGTTCTTGGAGGTGGTGACCGTCACAGGAGCAGCACTGTTCCACCACCACCCTGTGTCAGAGCGTGGGGACTCCTGCCTTTGGAGCACCGTGTCTGCTGCTCAAGACCTGCAGTGTGATGGTTGCAACTACCACTGTTTCCCCCTTGAAGTGTCCCTCAGCCCCATTTCACTTTCTAGGGCACTATTTCTTTTTTAGCTTGGACATCCACTTTCATTGGTTGTCTCAAAATTGAAGCCATCACCTACAGATAAACACTTCCAGTAGTCTTGTGCTTTTGCTGATGTGATTTCATGTTTTATGTTATCTCCAGCATTTTACTGTTGTCAGTTGCTGCAAATGAGCTTTTTACAGGAGCTGGATTGTGTCTCCCCTGTTCTGAAGCCACCTCCATTTCTTTTCATGATGGCTGGGTTTAATAGCAAAGAGATGGGTGCCAGAAGTAGTTTGTCAGATATTTCACACAGTTGGCACCAAGTGAGTGGGAAAAGAGTGGAAGGTATGAATAGTACGTGTCTATCTCGTGAAGCTTGTAAAGGGTGGAGGTTGTGCTTCCACAACTGTTATTCATAGAATCGTTAGGGATTGGAAGGGACCCTGAAAGATCATCTAGTCCAATCCCCCTGCCACAGCTTATTACTTTTAGCTACTGAATCTCCAAGTCAGAATCAATTCTGTCAGCATTCCTAGTCCTGAACCTGGAACTGCTCAAGGGTAGGGGCTCTTCTGTCTGAGCTCAGGCTGCTGTGCTGGAATACATCCCCACAGCCAGTCTTGGAGGTCCTGAGTAAGTGGGCTACAAGGTAAGGTACAGCTGGGTGATGCAGCACCCAGCTCAGTGCCTCAGGGATCTGTGAGTTGGCTGGCTGACTTCCTGCTGGTGAGAGGTTGCCATGCAACTCCAGCTCGTATCTGCTATCTTTTGTGAACTGCTCCAGAACTGTCGCAAACACAGACTCTGAACCTTTCTCCTGCATGGAAGAGCAAAGACTGAAGTGTCAGTGAGTGAGCTTTGTCGTGAGAGGCGATACCCACGGACAAGTCATTTGTGTTTGGTGATAATTTGCCACGTATTGCTCTCATTTTCCTCCACTGATGAACAGATAAGCCACTCAAACTCAAACAGATGACCAGTTAAAAGTTAGTGCTTCTGTTTGCCTACAAAATCCCCTTCCACCACTGGATTTTGGTCTGCAATAGACTTTGTCACTGCAGGGCTTTCTGCCGTGTTTGCAGCAGATGGCTGTGGTGGTGTCGCTGCGGTTTGTTGGCGGGGGTAAGGTGTCATTTCTCCTTACCTGCCCATCCTCGTGGTGATGCTGTCTGCATGAAAGGAAGGCAGGAGTACCTTCACCTTCTGAGTTTGATTCGAAGAACAAATACAGATGCACAGAGTGGAAGAAACAAGGTGTTTGTTACTGGGGAACTGGAACTGCAGCATCTCCTAGTGTTTAGTTAAGTGCTGCCATTCTGAGCCTGAAGTAGCGGCCTTCTCGGTGGGAGCAGCGGCCTTCTAGGTGGGAGCAGCGGCCTTCTCGGTGGGAGCAGCGGCCTTCTCGGTGGGAGCAGCGGCCTTCTAGGTGGGAGCAGCAGCCTTCTAGGTGGGATCACTGATGTGATGGGCTTGAGGCTCCCCAGAAAATCCCAGGATATAAACAGAGCAATTCACTCAGATGATGGCACAATCCACGGTCACATCAGAATTGTTGTCTAATGATAGGACAAGGGGCAATGGGTGTCAGCTGGAACATAGGAGGTTCCACATCAATATGAGAAGGAACTTCTTCACTGTGAGGGTGACAGCACCGAAAGAGGCTGCCCAGGGGGGTTGTGGAGTCTCTTTCTCTGGAGATGTTTAAAACCCGCCTGGGCATGTTTCTGTGCAACTGGAGATCCTGCTGTTTTGGGGGGATTGAACTGGATGATCTTTCGAGGTCCCTTCCAACCCCTAATGTTCTGTGATTGCTTTGTTTCACTAAAATAAGCCTCAATTTCTCAGCCCTGCTCCCACATGCAGTCTGCAGGCTCAGGGCTGTGAGCTGCTGAAAGGTTTTAGGTCTTTAGAAGTAAACTAGACTCAAACTTCTTTTCAAGTGTTGAGTTGAACTCGGCAGATTCTTTGCATTTCTGCAGGAGCATGGAGTGGCAGGAGGAAGACCAGTGGATTTTTCAGACTGTTATCAATCAGTACCCAAGTGATATGCAGATGAGGAGGACTTTATACCTCGATGCGCTGCAGAGATACCTTCCTCACAAATCCAGGCAAGATCTGGTCAGTGTGATTTTTAAATACTTGGTCAGTGATGTAAGTTCTTAGAAACATTTACTTCATTATTTGTGCACTAAAAACATTTATAAAAGTTTGTTATGTTAAAATGTCTTAATTATCAGTGGTGGTGTGCTCAGTGGAGAAGGGATGTCCCTGTCTCCAAAACACGTAAACACCTTTTCTGGCAGAAAAGCACCTGGGGGTTCTAATTCATGAGGCTGAATGTGAGCCAGCAGTGTGCCCAAGTGGCCAAGAAGGCCAGTGACATCCTGGCCTGTATTAGAAACTGTGTGTCCAGCAGGAGTAGGGAGGTGATTGCCTCCCTGTACTCAGCACTGGTGAGGCCACACTGTGAGTCTTTTTTTGGGCACCTCAGTACAAGGGAGACATCGAGGTTTCGGGAGCAAGGGCAGAAGAGGGTAATGAAGCTGGTGAAGGGACTGGAGAATAAACCTTATGAGGAAAGATTGAGAGAGTTGAAGCTGTTTAGTTTGAGGAAGAGGAGGTTTAGGGGAGACCTCATCGCTCTGCAACTATCTGAAAGGACATTGGAGAGATGTTGGTGCTGGTGTCTTCTCACAGGTAATTAGTGACAGAACCAGAAGGAAGGGTTTCAGGCTGCAGCAGGGAATGATTGGACATCAGGAAGAAATTCTTCAGGGAGAGAGTGGTCAGGCATTGGAATGGGCTGCCCAGGGTAGTGGTTGTCCCCCCATCCCTGGATGAGTTTAAAAGACGCTTAGATGTGGTGTTGGGGGATCTGTTTTAGGGGCGACCTTGTAGAGTAGAATTGATGGTTGGACTTGATGATCCCAAGGGTCTTTTCCAACCTGAATGATTCTGTGAGTCTATCAGCTGTTACACTAAGCACTGTGGCTCCTCTATAGCTCCTGTGCTCTTACAGACAGGTTCTAGTAATGCAGTTTTTAGCATTGCTTCTGCTGGGCAGCCTGTGGCTATGTTGTGCTGTTCTGCTTCTCTGGGTATCTTCTTGTTGTTCAGAGGATGCATAGCATTGTCACACTGTCTAGGAATGGCAATTGTGATGGGTGTGTGGCACATACATAGCAGGAGAAGGGGAAATTATCCCCTGCTCTCAGGGAGAGGCTATTTTTATATGCGTAATGCCTTTCAAATTGATTGCCGATTCCTTTTACACTCCACAGTGAATAAGCACAGAGCAGCTAACAGAGAAATCCATTTCAAGGCCAGAAGGCTTCAGGATGTCATAAGTAACGCAGGAGTCTTTTTTTTTCCCCTTCTGCATGTATTTTTAGACCATCTCCTCATCTGAGCAGTGACAGCGAAGTGATACTGGCAGTTATCACAGCTCTGCCACAATTAACTTCTTGTGGATTTCACAATGATGCCTGTGGAACCTGGGCTGAACTTGTGTGGTGCAGGTGTGTTTTGACTGTAGCTGTTAGTCATGGATCTCCTTAATTCTCTTAGGCTTTGTTTAAAGCTTAAAAAGTCTAAGATTAAAAATCACGGGGTCTGAGCTTTAGGTGCTTGTTAACCCAACTCACCTGAGCTTGTGGGCAACATTGAACTTCAGATCTGGGGTGGCCTTGTGTGTATTTGGTCAAAGAGAAGCTCCAGAGGCATTGGTGCTGCTTGATCTTCACCCTCATCCTGAGTAAGGCCAGAGCAGGTCTGTTTAAGACTAAACACTGGTTTTGGTAGCTGGTGACATTGGTGGTGGCAGTAAGCTGTGGGAAAGCTAGAAATCTCTTTCTAGATTTCCTTTTAGGAAAGAAAAGTGATGCTAATTCTCATCTCTGTGGCATTGATGCGATTGCTGGAACCAGTGCTTCTGTTTCTGCATACATTCTCATAGAATCACAGAATCATTAGGGATTGGAAAGGACCTCGAAAGATCATCTAGTCCAACCCCCTGACACAGCAGGATCACCCAGACCAAGTCTCACACTAACACATCCAGGCGGGTCTCAAACATCTCAAAACATGGAGAAGGAGACTCCACAGCCCCCCTGGGCAGCCTGTTCCAGTGCTCTGTCACCCTCACTGGGAAGAAGTTCTTTCTGATATTTATATGGAACCTCTTGTGTTCCAGCTGACACTCACTGCTTNCAGATGCCAGACTCTGCACCTACCCTTGTTACACTTCATTACATTTCTCCCTGCCCAGCTCTCCAGGTCTTCCTCTGAAGAGCTTCATCTTGCTTAGATGATTCAGTATCTCTGAAGATGTACTGACAGGACATCCATGTGTTTTATGAACTGTAGGGCAGGACAGATCCATTGCATTTCATTTATTCCTACTGCAGAAGCACAGAACAGTGGGACAGGGTCTGCTTCAGGGACATGTGGTGCATGGCTGGAGATGCTGGGAGCTGTCAGCAAACCTGGCACCTCACAGAATACTTTTGAGCCCTAAACCATCCCATAGAAATATTTGTGATAGGATAGTGGAATCGATTATATGAAAGGTTTGTAAAAATGTCTGGAACTGTTCTTCATGCATAGCTTCCACACCTTTGTCAAATGCTTGGCTTTTCTAGGTCGCTCACGAGAAGGCTTGGGATCGTTACCGTTTCACCAGGAGCCAGCGCAGAGCCTTGGTGCTGAACTGGGCTCAGGTTAGGAAAGCCTTTCTGCTCGGTGCAGAGGCTACCGTTGCAGAAGCCTCTGCTGCTCACGAGGCCGAAGTACTGCTGGCTAATACCAGACAAAAGCAACAGGAGCTTTGTGCTGAGCTGAAGGCAAAGGTAGGTTCAGTTCCAAATCTGGTTTTTACTGATAAATTCCAGATGAAGCTGCTGTGTTCAATTGAAGAAAACCTACCTGAAGCTAGTTGTCATAATCCTGCTTTCTGGCCTGACTGGATTGGGTTGGGCAGTCAGAGAATAAAGCCAGCTCTGATCTGTAGGCAGAGATCTGTATGTTTGTGACTTGCAAATGGTTTGGAGAGGCTGTTTCATTACTGTGAGTTAATCTGTGATTGAGACTGTGATAACCTAGGATGCTTTGGGCATTGCTGTGGGTATCACCTCTGTATAAACTGTCATCACATGGCTTTTGATGGATTTTGAGTACCATGAAAAAGTTTAAACTCTATTTCAGTTGGATGATGGAGATTGGTTCTACAGTTCCAACGTGTGGGACAGCAGGGAGGCTACAGGAGTAAAGGTCTAGTGTTGTGTTCCTTGGGCTCCCTTACAGCACTAGCAGATCACCAAATGTTTGTTTCTTCCTCAGCAGAGTGGGATTGGTGTCAGCACTGGCTGGTGGCTGAAGCTCACGGTTGCTTTTAGCACTAGAATCCTCAGAAGTGGAAGCAGATCTTTCCATTCATCATCACTGCTGCTGGTTTTTCAGATTAATGCCAGTTGGAGAAACCATTAATATCTGTCTTCCCCTGTGTTTATTCTGAGACCTGGAGAAATGGATCCAGTGGCTTGTTTGGCCTAGCTGTGAAGGCTTTGCAGTGTTCTGAGCAGTGATTTGGTGTGTGAAGGTGTGAAAAGAAGACAGAACTGTAGGGTAAGGTTTGTTTGGTAACAGAGTAGGATAGAGAGGGAGGATCCTGGACACCAAGGAAAGCCTTACGAAGCTGATGCCTGAGGCATCTGCAAGGGAATCACATCTCTGATTTCAGAAAGGCATGTCAGGATCTGTCTGTGCCTTGCACAGCAATTACCATCTGAAAGCACCCGCGAGGATGTGTTCCCGTCACACTACCAACACCGTGTCTGCTGCAATCCTTACTTTTCAGTCAAACACTGAACACCTGAGTTTGGTTTTCTAACAGCTGGAAAAACACACTAAAGCCTGTGCTGTGCTTGGGATTTTTGCTAGTCTGCCACTGCACTGATAATAAATTAGCCCCTCCTGGAGCCCTCTGTCATGGGAAGGTTTGAACCTAAACTCTTTGGGGTTAGAAACTGCCTGGGCTTGACTCGGTGGGGAGCAACCCATTGTCTCCTGTGGTTGGCTTCCCCCAAGCCAAGCAGATCTCTGGAGGTAGTGGGGGTTTGGATTTTTTTAACCTACACCTCCCTTTCTGGGATTGCTGTGTGCTTCATGTCTGCATCATTAGGGGTGGAAGGGACCTTTATTCCAGAACTGTGAATTTGAGTCAGTCTTTTTTTCCTTCCCGACAAAGTCAGAGGCAAGCGCTGTGGAACTAACACCGTCTCCACGGAACTGAAGGTTCTCCCTGCTGCACTGAACGTTGTCTGAAAGTTTTTTGGATTCTGACCTCCTGTTTCCAGTGACCTGAAACTGTTTGAAGCTTAAACCTATTAGGCCTCTGCTTTTCAAGGGCAGCTCTCAAAGGTGGCTTTGTTAAAATGCTGAACGTTTGAACAAAACCAATCCACCTGCTTCCCAGGAAAAAAGGAATGGAAAAGGTACATTTTTTATTAAAGAAGGATATCATGGCGACCCCGCTTTGATCAGCTGTACAGCTGAAAGGGCTGGAGGACAGCAGTGGAAATTGGGTGAGGAGCTGGCTGGTTTTCAGAGAAATTAGTCTGGAAGTCTCCGGGGCTTTGGTTTGCATTCCATGGGTGTATGGATTTGAGACCTCGTGTGTTACCCAGCTGCAGCTCATGTCACGACTTGTCGTTCTGTGCTCCTGAAGCCTTCAGCTACAGAGTGTCATCCTCTGGAGAGTGGCTGCTGGCAGCTGGCAGCTTAAAACGAACAGTCTAGTGACTTAATTACCCTGGTAAACCTCATCCCAACGAGGATGCTTCAGGTGGGGTCAGAAGTGACTGTCTCTGAGGGGATGTGTGTAGAGCTGGAAATGGGGGATTAGGGTTGTTGTATCCTATGGGGGTTTTTTGTCAGGCTGTTCATTGCCTTGGTTGTTTGTAATTGTATGAGAGAGAAAATACTCGTATGGGACAGGCTGTGTGTTTTTTTAATTACTGTGACAGCCACGTGGTAACTTCTGTATAGAATCACCCACTGTTTAGGTGGTTCCACTCATCTGTTGACAGCAAGCGGAGGGTGTAGTGCACAGACTAAGAACAACATTATTTAGGGCTGGTTTAAATGCACTAGAAGCAGCTCTGACATCAGTGAGACTCTAGGGCTTGTGATAACAATTAAAAAGTAAAGCTAAGAGAATCAGAGCTTTAGGGATTGGAAAGGACCTCGAAAGATCATCTAGTCCAATCCCCCTACCACAGCAAGATCACCTAGATCCAGTCACACAGGAACACATCCAGGTGGGTCTTAAACATCTCCAGTGAAGGAGACTCCACAACCCCCCTGGGCAGCCCCTTGCAGTCCTCTGTCACCCTCACTGGGAAGAAGTTCCTTCTCATATTGGTGCAGGAAGGAACTTCTCTGACATAGAGACAGATTTGGGGAGGACTACTAGATGATCTTTCGAGATCCCTTCCCATCCCTAATGAGTCTATGACTAGAAGCACACGCAGAGCCATAAGCTTTGGGAAAATGGCCTGAAGGAGTTTGCTAAAACACAGAAACTCCACTGCCTGCATTTCTTTTTACTCTTCTGAGGATGTTGTCATGGCTGAATGTTTAGTCTTCTCCACAGGGCAGAACCCATGGACTGACTTGTCAGCTCTGAGGTCCCCAGAAGTCCAACTAGTCAGAGGAGCACAGAGTGCCTCTGCCTGAGACATATCTTGCTCATTTACCTGGCTGTGGGTTATCAAAGCTTGTGGGATGTTTGGAGTGTTTGAGGCATAAGCCCCCAAAACGTGTTTGAATGTTTGAGACTAGATAGATAGACAAGCAGACAGCTCACACTAACCTTGTTGTCTAAGGAGAATTATCTCCCTCCTCCAGCAAGGAAAGTGGCACCTGCAGCAAGCAAAATAATTTGCATTAATATGTTGCAGAAGTAGTGAAGGACCAAAGGAGCTCTTCGTACAGCTGCAGAGGGACCAGTAGAGCAAGAACTGCGTGTGAAAGGACAGCAGACCTAGCTAAGTAGTTGTAAATAGCAGCATGGCTTACCTAAGGTTATGCACGTGTGAATCTTGAAGCCTAACTAGTATTTAAACATGTTAATACAACGATGACACTCGTGTTGTCAAGAACAGAAGGATGTTCTGAAAAACACTGACTGAGAGAGGAGATGCAAAGACAAGCTGTGAAACACAGACTGTTCACCCACTGTCCTGAGCAAAGATGCTGTGATGTGATTTGAGCTCCAGGGTACAAAAACCAGGCTGATACTGGATCACAGGTTTTACAGGTACCAGTCCTGGCCCCTGTGACTAAGCTCCCTAAGCGACAGCAATCTGTCCTTTCACACTTTGGGTTGGAGCTGAGGATTATGCTCAAATGCCTTCCTTTTACAGCCTCAAACACTTCTGTAGCTGAAGAAAATGTCTACAGTTCTATTAATGACCACCTTTTTAAACTTTTATCCTCTTTTGTGGTTTTCAAATTTAAAAATCCACAGCCTCCTCCAGAAAAATTTTAAAGTAACAGAATTCACCCCAGGGCCAGTAGCTTTGCTTTTCTCCAGTGCTTCTTGCAGATCTCTTAGAGGTACCCTGTGGAGCACAAGCTGCTCGAGAGTACTGCTCACAAATCTGTGAGGGATGCGAGTCTTCCTTGTGTTTCTGACCAGAGCCAGAATGAGATTAACAGATTTAGAATCATAGAATTGTTGGGGATTGGAAGGGACTTTAAAAGATCATCTAGTCCAATCCCCCTAGGATCATCCAGACCAGTCACACAGGAACACATCCAGGAGGGTCTTGAACATCTCCAGTGAAGGAGACTCCACAGCACCCCTGGGCAGCCTGTTCCAGTGCTCTGTCACCCTCAACAGGAAGTAGTTCCTTCTCAGGTTGATGTGGAACCTCCTATGTTCCAGTTTACAACCATTGGCCCTTGTCCTATCACTAGATGCTATTGAGAAGAGCCTGGCTCCATCCTCCTGACACCCACCCTTCACATATTTATAGACATTGATGAGGTCACCCCTCAGTCTCCTCCAAGCTCAAGAGCCCCAGCTCCCTCAGCCTCTCCTCGTAAGGCAGGTGCTCCACCTCCATCATCCTCGTTGCCCTGTGCTGGACTCCTTCCAGCAGCTCCACATCCCTCTTGATCTGAGGAGCTCAGAACTGGTCAACCTGAAGTTCTTTCCTCAGTGAATCACTCAGGGCTACACTGGCTGTTTTAAACCTTCCTATCAGTTCCTAAGGTTACTGACATGCAAGAGAAGGAAAACAAGATGTGTCCCGTTTATGTGTGTCAGGATTTCTAAATATAAAACTGGTGGCTCTTTACAGTGTTTTGACAAACTCCTCCCTGCCCTATAATATTGTAGACTCCAGGGAACTGTTCCTAATATACATTTTAATTTTTTGCCCTTTTTATAAGCTCTAGCATTCGCACCCTGAGGCTCCTGTCTCATTATCTTTCCATTAGGAAAGCAGACACACACTGTCTATTCCTTCTTTAGTTCCAAGAATGACACGGGTAGCGCTTTCCGTTTCCATGCCTGGTAGTGGGTTTGATTAGTGCAATGTATTTGCAGTCAGTGCAATTATACCTCTGTAGCAGGGCTGCTGCACATCCCAGTTTCCTTGGAGATGTCAGATTTGTTGGGGCAAAGTCGGTCCGAAACTTCTCAAGTCTCAGCAAATGAGTAACTGACTTGGAAATGCAGGAGCCCCCTGCCCAGGTGTGAACCTGCTCTTTGGTGCCTGTACTGTGAGTTCTGTGTGAGTGAGGGCTGTTGAAGCTCCTGCACGTGGACACGAGTTACTGGGACACCTTGTGTTTCCTCACTTGCATCCCTGTGCATGCCCAGAGCCCCCACAATGAGCATTTCCAGCCCGTGCTTCCCAGCGTGGCTGGGCAAAGCCTGTGGAAGCTCTGGGGAGAAGCTGAAGCAGTTCTGCCCTCCACAATGTGTCTGCATTTCCTCCTCCTAGTCCCTAGCAGGAAGTCTTGAATGTTTGAGCAGTCAAAGCAGGGTGTGTAATGAGAAATAGAGGGTGAACACAAGGAAGGTTGCAAACACTTTGTAAAAGCAGCTCCCAAAGCCCTAGTTTTCAGGAGTCACTTCTGTATAATAAGTGATGCAAAGAACTTCAGTTTCGTAACACAGGCTGCGGTCGTTCTGATGCAGGGCAGTGGAACAGGCTGCCCAGGGGGGTTGTGGAGTCTCCTTCCCTGGAGACATTTAAAACCTGCCTGGACATGTTCCTGTGCAACTTGGTCTCTGGGATCTGGGATTGCACTGGATAATCTTTTGAGGTCTCTTCCAATCCCTAATGTTCTGTGATATGTTCCTGTGTGACTTGGTCTGGGGGATCCTGCCCTGGCAGGGGGATTGGGCTGGATGATCTTTTGAGGTCCCTTCCAATCCCTAATGTTCTGCGATTTATAAAATACAAGTCTAAGGGATTTCTTGTCCCATTAGCCCAAGTGGAATTGATGTGCTTAAGTTCTATTTAACAGAAATTATCTGGATAAATACTAGTTCCTGTGTATCAGACTAAGTCTTTACTTTTTTTACCTTCCTCTGCCTTTCCTTCCCTTTCTTCTGAAGCCTTTTTTCCACCTCAGAAGGGAAGGGAGTTGCTCAGGCAAGAAACATCGATCAGCAGTGCACTGCTTTGAACTGAAGTGTTAGTGATTAAGCTAATAAGTGATTAAGCTAGAATGCAAGTGAAGAGGCCACACTGCTGGTGATGAAAGTCACCTTTTTAATGTGTTTTCCATGTTAATCTTCTAGTGATCCCAGGTTGGCTGTGCTCTCTGGCCTGTTCTAGAGGAGATAAGCAGTAACGACCTTGCCACATTTATTAAATCATCTTCACTGATGGGGTGATGTGTCCTTTAGGAACTGAACTGAGAAGAATATCCTGCTGAAGACCTGATGTTGCAATCCTCTAGTTCCTTTAGCCCATAACTTCATAGCACTTCTTTCAGACCTTTTACTTCTGTTTCATTTAACTCATTTTTTCCAGGTGCCATAGATGTGCATAGCTCTCCTCCCCCTCTACTCTGCCGTGGTGAGACCATGTCTGGAATGTTGTGTCCAGTTGTGGGCCCCTCAGTTCAAGAAGAACACAGAGCTGCTGGAGAGAGTCCAGTGCAGAGCCACCAAGATGGTGAAGGGAGTGGAGTATCTCCCTGATGAGGAAAGGCTGAGGGAGCTGAGTCTCTTGAGCTTGGAGGAGCAGAGACTGAGGGGTGACCTCGTGAATGTTGATAACTATGTGAAGGGTGGGTATCAGGAGGATGGAGCCAGGCTCTGCTCAGGGGCATCTAATGATAGGACAAGGGGCAATAGGTGTGAGCTGGAACAGAGGAGATTCCACATCAATATGAGATGGAACTTCTTCATGGTGAGGGTGACAGAGCACTGGAATGGACTGCTCAGGGGAGTCTCCCAATGTAGAGTAATTTAAAACCCACCTGGTCATGTTCTTGTGTGACTTGATCTAGGGGATCCTGCTGTGGCAGGGGGATTGGACTGGATGATGTTTTGAGGTCCCTTCCAATCCCTATTGTTCTGTGACTCTGTGAAAAACCAGCCTTTGCTCTGTAAACAGAACCCCTCTGGTCACCAACATGTTCTGAGGCTGCAGTGAAGGAAAAATGTCATGGCTGATGTGGCTTGAATCCAAACTTCCAAATAGGAGGTGAATTTGTTTTCCCCGTTCTCGTGGCTTCCATCTGGAAAAATGAAGCCATATCTCTGACTTAGCATGAAGGGGAGAGCTCAACTCCACATTCAGTGCCAAACAGGGCAGAAAAGCTGCTGAACATGGTCTCTTCTTTCAGGGTACCTTCAGTATCCTCGCGTGGGTTTTGCCACCGATAGGACTTTGTGACTGTTGATGCAAGTAGCCCTGAGATGATCTGCACTGGGCTCGGGCGGTCAGCGCAGTCCCAACTAGGAAACACGAAGCAGCGCTTCGTGGCCAGTGCTTGTTGGGATTTCCCACTTTGCAGAACAGTCAGGAAGAACAGTGGGACAAACGTAGGAGATGCAGTCTGTGATTGCTTGTGTTGTGCTTTGGATTCTTTTTTACAATGAATTCCTTTAACTAGTGTTTGAGTCACTGATCATCTTGTCATCACGCTTCAGCCCTGTCTGCTTCTGCAGTCGCTCAGGTGTGTGGTGACACCACTGTGCCACTGCTGGTTCCTTCCCCAGTGCTGGAGCCGCTCTGTGTTCCTCAACCTGCTCCTCCTGTGTTCATGGTACTGCTTTTGCTGTGTGGCATCTTCATCTGTCAAGTTGCTTTATTGAAGAGACCCTCTTGATTTGTCTTAAGCGTTTTTAGAGTCAGTTGTGAACAGTCTAAAGAAGAAAGAAAAGTGCAAACTGCAGTGAAAAGAAGGGTGTGCAGAAATGTTTGAGACTACTGAAGCCCTGGTTGATTCTGAAGGTGATTGGAATTGGGTCATTTTAGAAGGTTGAAAATGAGCTAGAGAGGCTCAGGTTGGGGATGGCAGATGGTTTTCTTTTATGCCTGTAGTTAGGACCAACTGTACTGACTTTATCATGGTTACTGGGATTTCTTTAGAGTTGAATTACAGCAACTTATGCCTGTAGTTAGGACCAACTCTACTGACTTTATCATGATTATTGGGAATTTTTTAGAGTTTGAATTACAGCAACTTAATCTGTCTGTCACCAGTGACAACACAGATCTGGAGCTGTGTGCAGCCCTTCTGTGACTGTTCCTCATTCCTCATGGTCATTTTATGTCCTTTGGGCTGCAGTATGGTTTTGCTCAGTTTCAAAGGCTTGTTCTGCTCCTCACACAGATCCTCTGGATGCCAGCTGGGTCTCCCATGTTCCTGTTAGCTGTGCAGCTGAAGGAGCCAACAGCAGCTTTCTTGTGCCACCCATAGGTGTGTTTAGAACGCAAGTTGGAGTTGTTCAGTGAGGAACCCTCACGTGGTGCAGTTACCTGTGTTATACTAATGGGAATTCCCAAGGAAAGTCTCTCAAAAGTTGTGTTGTTATTAGAGGAGATGTGTCTAGCATTGATTGCGTGGTAAATGCATCATTACTATTCAGATGCTTGAGTGAAAGAACTAATTTATGACTTTAATTAGTTTGCAGCGCACTTTGCGTTATTGTAATCTGCAGTATTGAAGTAATGAACTGAAAATAGAGGTGCACATGTTCTGTTCAGCACAGCAGCTTAATAAGTCACTTGGCAGAAGCTCCTTTAGTAACACATGAACTATGAAATGTACTCGAAATGCTGGTTGTAATGAAAAACTTTCAGAACTTGTTGTTGGCAGAGCTCGCCCTGCCAGAGCGTGAGCTGCTCTGTGGACCAGGCAGTGGGGGATCCAGCTTTCCCTGGGTTTTCAATATTAGCTTCACTACAAGGGTTTTTAAAAAATATTTAGACAGAACTTTCACTGTTGACACAGAAAACTCTACCCATCTGATCTGGCACTCACAGGAATGAAAGGATGCCATCGAGAACACACTTACTGTGCTGTGCGTTGGGTTGTCTCAGGGTGCTGCCTCAGGAATCATAGAATCATCAGGGATTGGAAGGGACCCCGAAAGATCATCTAGTCCAATCCCCCTGCCACAGCAGGATCAACTCACTGGAGAAGTTATGGAATCAGAATCACTCAGGGTTGGAAGGAACCACCTGATCATCCAGTTCCAACTCCCCCACCAGGGTGGGACACCCCACCCTAGACCAGGCTGGCCAGAGCCCCATCCAGCCTGGCCTTAAACACCTCCAGGGATGGGGCTCCAACCACCTCCCTGGACAACCCAGTCCAGGCTCTCACCACTCTCACAGGGAAGAACTCCCTCCTCACATTCACTCTAAATCTACCCATCTCCAGCTTTGCTCCATTGCCCCTAGTCCTGTCACTACCTGCCATCCTAAATAGTCCCTCCCCAGCCTTTTTGTAGGCCCCCTTCAGATACTGGAAGGCCACAATGAGGTCACCTCTGAGCCTCCTCTTCTCTAGACTGAACAGCCCCAATTCCCTCAGTCTATCCTCACAGGAGAGGTGCTCCAGCAATTAATATTCGGGGTTTAATTATTGCTCTTCGGGTCTGTACGATGTTACTTCCAGAGGGAACAGCTGATGAGTAGGATAGGTCTTCTCGAAAAGCTTAACCTGCAGGAATGCTGGAAATTCAGCTTTTTAAGCAGCAAAGTATTAAAAGGATGGATGTGCGTGTGGCAGGTTTCTCAACTGTTGTGCTGGTTTGAGAACATCCATCCTGGCCTCTGCCCCTACCTGTGGCCAGTACGGGACCACTCAGTTTCCAGTTCTGGGCCCCTCAGTTCAAGTTCACAACTGCTGGAGAGAGTCCAGCACAGAGCCATGAAGATGATGAAGGCAGTAGATCACCTTCCTTATGAGGAGAGGCTGAGGGAGCTGGGTCTCTTGAGCTTGGAGAAAAGGAGACTGAGGGGTGACCTCATTAATGTTTTTAAATATGTGAAGGGTGGGTGTCAGGAGGATGGAGCCAGGCTCTGCTCAGTGTCATCTAAGGATAGGACAAGGGGCAGTGGGTGTCAACTGGAACAGAGGAGGTTCCACATCAATCTTAGAAGGAACTTCTTCCCATTGAGGGTGGCAGGGCAGAGGAAAGGGCTGCCCAGGGGAGTTGTGCAGTCTCCTTCTCTGGAGACATTTAAAACCCACCTGGTCATGTTCTTGTGTGCCTTGATCTAGGGGATTGGACTAGGTCCCTTCTAATCCCTAATGTGTTACTGCCCTGAGGGGTCCCCTTTGACACAGGCTGTCCCTCCAGGTATGTGGAGGCTATGGGACTAGAACTGCTTCCACCAGAAAGAAGTTTTAATATTCAAATGTGCTTTAAAAACTGAAACAGACTGATGGTTGAGGTCAGCTGTTTTAATTCCTGTTTTTTGGTGTTTCTTACATAATCAACCATTTTAGTTTCGCTCTGCTCTGCTAAGAACATTTTATCCTATATGACTTTAGTGCTTCGTGCGGGGGGGGCATGGCAGGGTGCCACCCTGCTGAATCACATTTTATAAATGTTTTGCAAGCAGTGCTGCATTTTACCAGTTAGTCCTTTTTGTTGTGGTTGTAGATCTCAGCTGTGGGAGGGGATAATGTAAACTGGCTTCCTAGGCTGCCCACAGAAAAGAGCACTTGGGTGTTGTGGGACATGTAACACCGAGAACTTCCCTTCCTTCTCTTTGCCTTAATACAGATTTTCTTGACTGGCAGTGGGCTCGAGCCTTCCCCAAACCCAACTAGACAAAATGGGAGGCAGCCTGCACCCGCTGAGCAGAAGGGATTGTCCAGGGGGGCCTTAGGGCAGTTCAGGGACTGGGTTACTGGTTGGGTGTGGGGAGCCTCCCTCTACCATCCGTGGTTTGCCAGGCAGGAGAAGTTAGGTCTTTGGTGCTGGGTTGGGCTCACTTGTTTGTGTGACACCTCTAGGAAGTCCAGGCTGTGCCCCAGTGTTGGCTGCTGACTTGAACCAAAAGGCTTTAACGGGAGAGCTGTAACTAGGGAAGGTGGCCCTGTCCTGTCACGACACTGGTGTAACGGCTGCCGTGCCGACGCTGCTCCTCACAGGGGTGAGTGGAGAGACCTGAGGTGGTTTGGACTGGATTTGTTCTGAATCTGCTTACTGTTCTACTGTCGTTTGGCTTCCTCCAGGCACCCGTTGTCCTGATGGATGACAGCTCTGCTGGGCTGGTTCTCAGCATCTGCTTCCAGTCAGCAGTTCCCCAGAGGATCGGTTAACTGCAGCTTTTATTGTGACAAATTTAATGGACTCCTTGTGCTAACTAATGGCTGGAGCCAAAGACCAAAAAGGTTAATAGGTGAATTAATATCTGGGGAAGACCAACAGGGGGTGGGATATGGAGGAAGCTGAAGCCATGAGCCCATAGCTCTGGTGTGTATCTCGTTATCAGGAGAGTTTGAAAGGAGCGTGGAGCAGGGGGCAGGAAAAGACCAACTTAGGAAAGAGGGGTTTATCACATCATAGCTCAACCCAGGCACTTCATTTCAGTCCAGAAAACCTCAGCAGTGTTGCCGCAGGAGTTTAAAGCTTCATATTGGGAAGAATGGTCAGGCACTGGCATGGGCTTCCCAGGGAGGTGGTTGAGTGGCCATCCCTGGATGTGTTTAAAGATGGTTTGAATGAGGTGTTGAGGGATGTTGTTTAGGGATGAACTTGTAAGGTCAGGTAGATGGTTGGATTCACCGATCCCAGGGGTCTTTTGCAACCAGAGTGATTCTCCTCGGAACTAGGGAGGGTTCAGACAAGACTCTTAAGAAGGTCCAATGTAGATCCTCTTACCTACTTCTTTCCTGCCTTCCTGCTAGTGCCCCAATGCTGAACTACATCCTAAGACTCCTTGCTTTGCTTATGTGGTGGGGGATTGGACTAGATGATCTTTTGAGGTCCCTTCCAATCCCTAATGTTCCATGTTTCCTCAGGAAAACCCCTAAACCCACAGCTAACAGCCTGATTCTTTGCTAAAGCCTTACAGGGTCTGCTAGTAGACTCGATGTTGTAACTTACGAGTGTTATTAAAACATGGAGCTGCACCAGTATAAAGCTTATACTTCGGTACGGTGTCAAGCCACATCTGATCTTTGACGATGAACTCGGGTTGCAGGAGATACAGGCAGCTGTTGGTCAGTCCTTGTACGTGGTGTTCATTACTGGCAGAGTCTCTCTCTAACGAGCTATGTTCGAAACTTTAAATAGTTGGATTTTGAAACTGCTGTAAGGTTTCACCTTTTTTTTTCACGTTACTGCTTTGTCTGCATTATATAAAAAGCCACAGCAGCGTGTAGCCCTTTGGGACACTTTGCAAAGAACAAAGTACAATTCTTTAAGTGAAGAAGCAGGGCCAGCACATAATTGCTTGGAGGTGCCACCTCGCTGAGAACCTCGGACCTCAGGAACGTTGGGTTCCTGAACACAAGCCTTCCACAAGTACGGAAGAATTAGCAGAGTGTGGGTACACCACAGTGAAATGCAGTGAGGGCAGGAAAAATTAATAAGGATAGTCCTGTCTTAGTATTAAAGTGCTTATTGTGGAATAGAAAAGCAGATGAAAAGTGGCTGAAGTGCTTGTTCCTTTGAGGAACAGCGTTCTGCTAGCACTTGACAAATCCATTGTGAAAAGCTGGCAAGGAGACATCATTAATCCTATTGAAAGCGGCGTGAAACAGATGAACCTCCAACTGCTCTTGACACCACTGAGGTGAGTGAGTTCCACGCTGGCTGGGAGCGGTGCTTGAGAGCACAGCGAGTCCCTGCCTGAGCTCAGGCACCGAGGACGTGGGGGTGAGTTTAACCAACGCGGGAGTACGTCGAGAAGGGACTTTGGGCACGTTGAGCTGAGCGATTGTCCCATCCCGACAGCCTGCCCACCGCACGGAACCTGCGCCGCTGAACCTGCTGGCTCCGTGCCGCAGGAGAGTGGGGTGTCAGGTAGCCAAGACCATCACATCACAAGCACCACTCACCTCCTCGGGGAGGGATCCCTGGCTGATTTTGAGAGCTGGCAAAAGGTGGAGCCTGTGTCACTGGGAGTCTGTTGATGTCCACAGAGCCCTGGTTGGAGATGAAGTGCTGTGACAGAAATGGCCAAGCTGAAGGGTGTGAGTGTTGGTCTCCAGCCATTGATTGGTCCATTAAGAAATGTTTGTGTATTGAAAGGCCAGGTGCTGAAGGGCAATTCAAGACTTAATATTGCTGAGCTGGTTTTGGCAGTTTTGCCTAAAGTCTTGTGTGATTTTATTGTGTGATTTGGCGGTCAGCTGCGAGTCGCACGTGTGGGGAGATGGTGCTTGCTAATTTACTGTGCACTGCTGATAAGATATCACTCCAGGGTGTAAATGGTTTACATGGGTTTCCTTCCCATTCCTGCTCTGGCAAGATCCCAGTTTTACACAGGTCTGCTGCAGGACTGTCTTTTGAACTGTTTCTTCCAGGTTCTGCAGTGGAGAGCACAGCAGGAAGAGGCTGCTAAACTAGAAGCTGCTGTTGCTGCCAGAAGAAAAGAAAAGGAAGATGAGAAGGAAAGGCTGCAGAGACAGCAGGAAAAGATTCGTAGAACTCAGGAGAAAGAGGAAGTATGAGACACTTTAGTATGTTTTTTGCATTTCTTAGTGCATACAATTTGCTGTCAAGTCTTTGAGATCATAGAATGATAGAATCATCGAATAATAGAATCATCAGGGATGGGAAGGGACCTCAAAAGATCATCTAGTCCAATCCCCCTGCCAGAGCAGGCTCACCTGACTGGAGAAGCCATGGAATCAGAGTCACTCAGGCTAGGAAGGAACGATCACCCAGTTCCAAGCCCCCCAGCAGAGGCAGGGACACCCCACCCTAGACCAGGTCTCACTACATCGTACCCTTGTGGAGTGTTATGGGTTGGTGTTGAGATGAGCTGCTGTCCTGGTTGGCTTTAAAGCTGCCTGTTCCTACACAGCAGGTGGGTTACTTCATTACGTTCAACAAACAGTCACACACAGATGTCTGCGACTGTCCCTGTGTCACAGCAGCTCAGCGCAGAGGCACTGCTGGATTTCTGGCTCTTGGAGGTTGGTGCTTCTTAGCAATGTGTCAGGCAGTGAAAGCAGCTTCCAGTGCTGCAGCTGAGTGTGCTGCAATGCAGCAAATGAGCCCTGCATTACGCTGCCTGCAGCATCGCACTGAGCGCTTTGGCAGCACAGGGACTGTACAAGTGGGCCTGGGGCACAGTGGCCGTATTAGCCACTGCAGGGTATTCATAGAATCATAAAATCATTAGGGATTGGAAGGGACCTCGAAAGATCATCCAGTCCAATCCCCCAGCCACAGCAGGATCACCCAGACCAAGTCACACAGGAACACATCCAGATGGGTCTTAAACATCTCCAGTGAAGGAGACTCCACAACGCCCCTGGGCAGCCCCTTCCGGTGCTCCGTCACCCTCACTGTGATTGGCAGCTGGGATACCTGACTCCACGTGCCTGTGTGCTGGCAGCTCAGGAAATCTGAGCTTCAACTGAACAGTAAATCAAAAGCACACTGTAGTGAGTGCACTGCTGTCAGAAAATCAGGCTGTCACACAGAACACGTGTTTGTGTTGACCTTTTTATTGGAGAGGTACGGAATAAAGCCAGGAGGTTGGTTTAGTTGAACTTCACCTCTTTTTTTGATTCTTTTTTACACTGAAGTCTGGTGTCCTTAGAGTGCAACTCACCTGTTACCAGCTGCAGCTGTGCATCAGCTGTTACCATCCTTTATGGGGGAGAAAAGTGTGAGCATGTCATAGATACCTGGTGTTTTGCTGATGAGTGAATCTGCACTAAGTCTGTGCTGTTAAAACATGCTGGGAAGAAGCAGGTTAATTAAAAATGACGAAGCCATTCTGAAGAGGGTGTATATGGAGCATGTTCTTGGTCTAGGTGATCCTGCTCTGGCAGTGGGATTGGGCTAGACGATCTTTTGAGGTCCCTTCCAATCCCTAATGTTCTGTGATAAGAAGGCTGTGTGTGCGTCACTGCGTTTTCTCTTTAGATTTTGCCTTCTTGTCTTTATTCATCTGCCACTTGTCTGAGTAGCAGGTCTTACTGGGAGCGAGCACTTACTGATGGGATGATAACATGGCCAGTTAGACAGCTCAGAATGTGATGGATTCTCACGCCAGCAGCAGTCTATTGCAGGGAAAACAAACACACACAAAACTGTCCACACTTACAGCAATTTAATTAAGTTGCTACTAAAGCAATTTACAACACTCGTTCAAAGCAGGAGAGAAATTATAGCAGAGCAACATAAATTACTCGCAGGCAAGTGAAACAGCCTCAGCAGAAGGATGAACACAAAGTTCTGCACGACTTGGAATTTCCCTGTCTATTTTTATAGCACTCAAATATCTTCTCCTGGCTTTGCCCGAGGAATTAGACGCTCATGCCACGTCCAACAGGCCCAGAGCAGAAGCCCTGGCAGCGTATCGTGTTCCTGTTGGTGGTGGTTTGTGTAACTGTTGAGTTGGGCTAGAGTTAGTGTTAGTCAAGTGCAGAGAAGCACTTGACTGAAAGTGCCACCTGGAGAAAAGCTGCTGGAGCCACCTTGTCTCCAGAGAGCCTGTTGAGTCCTCATTATTTCTCGTTGCTGCAGGTCATTTGAAAACGTGCCCAGTACCAAATTAATTTGATGTGTGAGTTCCAGGGCTACGTTTGCATATTGCATGTATCCCATTGCTTCTCCAGCTGGGGAAGCCTGGCCTGTGTGTACTGTGTGCCTGGAACAGCCCTGTCCCTGTGCACAGATGGGACGGCAGCTGCTGGAGGTCAGCAGTCACTCCTGTTTCACTGGAGTGTCTTAGTCCTTAGCAAGGACTGCCAGCCTCGGATCGTGCCGCAGTGCCGGTGACTCCGCTGTGGCAGCTAGAATAGTGTGTGAAAATAGCTGTGGTCAGCGCAACAGCAGTGCCCACAGCACCCAGTGTGTAGCCTGGGCAGGGCACATCAGGTGCAGTGGTGCCAAACCTCAACTGCCAGTGCTACACCTGCTCAGCTGGGCTGTGGGTGGGATTTTTTCCCCGTGTATTTACACGTGAGAGAGGTCAGAACCACGTGTGCTCCTATAAACATACTTCCTACTCTTTTTGTACCAGCTCCTGATGCTGGGTGGGTTTGATTTGCTTTTCGGCTGCTGCAGTGCGCTGGGGTGCCCTCGAATAAATCTCATGAGGAGAGATTGAGGGTTGGGGCTGTTTAGTTTGAGGAAGAGGAGGCTGAGGGGAGACCTCATCACTCTCTACAGCTCTCTGAAAGGACATGGTAGGGATGTTGGTGCTGGTCTCTTCTCACAGGTCATTAGTGACAGAACCAGAGGGAAGGCTTCAAGCTTCAACTGGGGAGGTTTAGATTAGACAACAGGAAAGAATTCCTCATGGAGAGAGTGGTCAGCCACTGGAATGTGCTGTCTAGAGTGGTGGTTGAGTCCCCATCCCTTGATGACTTTAAAAGATGCTTAGATGGAGTGTTGGGGGGATCTCTTTTTGGGGTGACCTTGTAGAGTAGGGTTGATGATTGGACTTTGATGATCCCAAGGGTCTTTTCCAACCTGAATGATTCTCTGAGTCTGTGAGTTCAGGGCACAGTGCTTGTTTGTCTGCTCTGTTTGTGGTGCTCTGCCCCTTCTGTTCCTCAGACGATGGTTTCTTGGCCCCTGTGAAAGTTTTAATCCAGTCTGCAGTCAGTGGTTGTAAAAGCCTGGCTTGGCATCAGCCAAGAGCCCTCATCAGGGCATCATCAGGGATTGTGGCGCAAGACTTACAGGAGGACATGCCCTGGGGTTTGCTCTGCAAGCACAGCAGCTGTTTTCTGTTCCAGGATTTGAAGTTCTTTGCCCCTACCAGGTAGTGGGGAGAGGATTATGTCTCAGAGAGCAGCTTCTCCTGCAAATGTAGCTGAAAAGTCAAAGAGCCAGTGAATCCTCTGACCTGTAGGCAGAGCTGACCTTGTACTGCAGGTTCTGTACTTCACACCTCCTTAACTGCTCTCTGGGAGCAGTACTGCTGGGATCCCAGTTCTGGCAGTTGGGACTTGGCAACAATTAATAGTAGAAGTTACCTCAGAAGCAAATCAAAGCACAGTTGCATTTCAGGGGTGTCTTCACTTGGACAGGAATGATTAATTGGTTTTGTTTTCTGTAATTGTTCAAACTCCAGTTGAAAAAGTACTGGGCCAAGAAACAGCTCAAGTGGCAAGAGCAGGAAGAGAAAGATCTACAACGTCTGGAGGAATTAAGAAAACTGATGGCTGAGCAGGCAGTCAAAGACAGAGAAAGGTAAAAGGAATTAAATCTGAGTACCTAGAGTGTCAGCAGAAACTTGGAAACTAATTTGCTTTCCTCTCCCAACTTTCTAAGTTACAATAACTTGAGATCAGTAATTTTCTTTTCTTCCAGTTTGGCAGTTACACCACTGTGCACCAAGATCAGCTCACAGTTGTATTCTGGGTGTAGTCTGTGGGTTAGCTGGAGCTGATTTGCATCTGTCAGAGGTTTAGACCTGTGGAAGCTCACAACTGTTGTAGCCTTGGCAGGGCACTTACAGCCCAGACAGCCCCCTTTGGCATGTTTTCATTCTAGCTGGGAAATAAGAACTTCTACCTTCCCACTTGAAGAAATTATTCCTAATCAAGTTTGTTTAGTTCGAGAGGCAGACAAGAGGAGCACATTAAGCACTTAACAGCCTCAGAGGATCCTAAACTGCACATCTAGTTGTAGATGCTCTTCACCTGATTGATGCAATTTAGGACTTGAGCCTGTTAACCCTGGAATCCATCCCTGCCAAGTCCATGTTGCAGGATGTGGCCTTTAATGACCTGTTGAAGAAATGCTGGGTTTGACAGAGGAATCCCTCTGGCACAGAGGAGCTCAGAAAACCCGTGTGTACTCTGGTTATGGTCGCTCACAAGTCACTGTCTTCATTTTTTACACAAAGACACCAAACTGCATGGACCAGAAGTGTAATTGAAACAGGGCTGAAGTACCACTGCCATGAGAATAGTAAACCTGTCTGAAGCATTCTGTGGGAAACACCACTTTGGTCTTACTTTGGTTGTGATACCTTGCTAATGGCTACGTTTAAATGTCCGTATCCTTGTGTTCTGCGCCAAGTAGTCCTAGCTCATAGCAGAAGGAACACACATACTGGAATCATAGAATCATTCAGATTAGAAAAGACCCCTGGGATCATCAAGTTCAACCATCAACCCTGCTTTACAAGGTCACCTCTAAAATAGATTCCCCAACACTACATCTAAGTGTCTTTTACAATCATCCAGGGATGGGGACTCAACCACCACCCTGGGCAGCCCATTCCAGTGCCTGACCACTCTCTCTGAAGAATTTCTTCCTGATGTCCAGTCTAAACCTCTCCTGTTGAAGCTTGAAGCTCTTCCCTCTTGTTCTGTCACTAACTACCTGTGAGAAGAGACCAGCACCAACATCTCTATGATGTCCTTTCAGATAGCTGTAGAGAGCGATGAGGTCTCCCCTCAGCCTCATCTTCCTCGAACTAAACAGCTCCAACTCTCTCAATCTCTCATCAGATTTATTCTCCAGGCCCTTCACCAGCTTCATTACCCTCCTCTGCATTCCCTCCAGCACCTTGATGTCTCCCTTGTACCGAGGTGCCCAAAACTGGACCCAATACTCAAGGTGCAGCCTCACCAGTGCTGAGTACAGGGGGACAACCAGCTCCCTACTCCTGCTGGACACACAGTTTCTAATACAAGCCAGGATGCCATTGGCCTTCTTGGCCACTGCTGGCTCAGATTCAGCCTGCTGTCAGTTAGAATCCCCAGGTCCCTGTCTGCCAGACTGCCTTCCAGCCACCCTGCCCCAGCCTGTAGCCCTGCAGGCGACTGTTGTGACCAAATTTTCTGTGTCGGTGAGTTTTCAGCAGCACTGGCCAGGAGCAAATGACTTTTCTGCAAGCCTGTTTGCTGTGCAGCTGGGGAATGTTCTTTCCTTACGGTAATAAACACGGAGGATAAAGCATAAGGAAGTGGCACAGGTCACCGAGGAGTGCCAGAAGGGAACAACCACACCTCGAGGCTGCTATGAATCAGAAGCCGGTGAGCGGTTAGCCTTGTGTTTCCCACACAAAATAGCACAGTTTAAAGAAAAACACTTACTGCTCGTGGAGATGAATGAACCTTTGAAATGACTTAATGCTTTTCATCTTCTAAGCCTTCAGACTCGTTAATCAAAGCAGGGCAGGAGGTATTAACGGGTTTGGTAGTGCTGCAGGTACGGTAGGTGGTTTTCAGAGCAGAGGGTTGGGCAAGGCTGGGCACTCCGGCGTGCCGTGGCGCTTTGGCTGCAGGTGCAGCGTAAACCAGTGAAGGATCTGGCCCGTCCATTGTGGAGTGCTCTGGAGTGTGGTGTCCAGTTGTGGGCTCCTCGGTTCAGGAGGGATGTGGAGCTGCTGGAGGGAGTCCAGCATAGGGCAACGAGGATGATGAAGGAGGTGGAGCACCTCCCTTATGAGGAGAGTCTGAGGGAGCTGGGTCTCTTTAGCTTGGAGAAGAGGATGCTGAGGGGTGACCTCATCAATGTCTATAAATATTTGAAGGGTGGGTGGCAGGAGGGTAGAGCCGGGGTCTTCTCAGTGTCACCTAGTGATGAGTGGCAGTGGGTGTGAGCTGGAACATAGGAGGTTCCATGTAAATATGAGAAGGAACTTCTTCCCAGTGAGGGTGACAGAGGACTGCAAGGGGCTGCCCAGGGGGGTTGTGGAGTCTCCTTCACTGGAGATGTTTCAAACCCACCTGGATGTGTTCCTGTGTGACTTGGTCTAGGTGATCCTGCTGTGTCAGGGGGATTGGACTAGATGATCTTTCGAGGTCCCTTCTGATCCCTAACGATTCTATGATTTACAATTGAACCAGTGGCTACTTCTGCAACATTTGAAGTGACTTGAACCTGTTAAAGGTGTTAGGTGCTGGGGTGCTTAAAGTCAAAATTGTCTATTAAAGCATTTTAGTGTTAAACTTTTCTATAAAGTTAAGTTTGCTCTGAAGGAGTAGTAGCTAAACTACTACCAGGTGTAATAGAGTGAGAGTGTTAATGACTTTATTTGGACGTGGATACTGTGAAACCAAAGCTCAAGTAAATATTTAAAGCCAAGCATAAGAAGTACTGGAAGCATGTTGGGAACACACTGCACTGCTGAGCAGGTGTTTACAAGGTTCTCTGTCTTCCTCGGGTGCAGATTTTACAGCTCTGCCTTTGCCCTCTGACAGTGAAACTTAATCTTTGTTAATACTGGCCCTGGTCTCTCCGGCATGAGCACGATGATCTCCTTAGGACAACAGAGTCATGAAAACACAAACAACCTTCTTCGGGGCATCTTCAGGCAGCTCTGTGCTGCTCTCTCGGGACAAGTGTGTTAGTCCTGATAGTCGTGGCCGGGTTATTGATGCAGGGACCTTGCTAGCTGCCAGCATGAGTATGGTTAGCTCTGGTTGTTGCTGTTTATAGCACACACCACGTACTCCTGTGAGCTTACTGAGGTGTCCAGAGTAAGAAATGAAAATACACTTGTGCTGTCGTTACAGCCGCTCTCTCCTCCAGTTCTCTAATGGTCAGTTAAATTCAGAGAGCAAAAGGATAATTCTCTGAGTGCAGACTGCAGCAGTGGCATCTCCTATAGGACTAAAAGTGAGGTACCAAAGGACAAGCTGCAGCTTCAGACAAAACAGAGCTGGTCAGAGGACTGAGCACTCTGAGGAAATGTGGTCTAGGGTCACTATTTGGGCTGCAAAGCTCCTCAGGGGAAGTTGGCCAGCAAAAAATCGATGCTGTAGGGAACATTTTGGGGCTATTTGAGGTACCCTTCAGGTTTTACTCTTTGCAGAAAGTTAGAATTCTCAAGTTTTCTTGCTTCTTCCAGTAAGAGCCCTGAGAGCAATGTGTTTCTTTTAATGGAAAGAGGAGTTCTGCCATACACAGATGTCAGAGAACATTTCTTCTTGGCAAAGAAAGTGGGGAAGGAAGGAAAGAGTAACAGGGCTATATAAAGCTTGCTGCAGAGGACCAGTGCTCTAGAAATGAGCTTGGGAGACCAACTGGTTTTTAAGAAACAACAAACAACATTTTTTGCATTTTCCAGGTGTTTTAGAGACCTCAAGGAGACTGAGGGGTGACCTCATGAGTGTTGATAAATACGTGAAGGGTGGGCGTCAGGAGGATGGAGCCAGGCTCTGCTCAGTGTCATCTGGTGATAGGACAAGGGGCAGTGGGTGTGAGCTGGGACATAGTAGCTTCTCCACATCAATATGAGAAGGAACTTCTTCCCAGTGAGGGTGACAGAGCCCTGGAAGGGGCTGCCCAGGGGGGTTGTGGAGTCTCCTCTGGAGACATTTCAAACCCACCTGGTCATGTTTCTGTGTGACTTGGTCTACGTGATCCTACGCTGGCAGGGGGGATTGGACTAGATGATCTTTCGAGGTCCCTCCCAATCCCTATTATCCTGTGATTTTTAGGTGGGGATGGAAAGCCTCAGACTAGTTTCAAACCAAAGCACCCTACCAGAGATTCAATGTCCAGCCTGACCAGTGCTTTTGTGTGTTTGCAGAGTGAAGGTCAGGCAAGCGCTGCTGGAAAAGCGGTTGCTGGAGAAAAAGGAACTGGCCCTTCGCGAAGCCCGTGCGGAGGAGGAAAGACAGAAAACCCTTGAAGCGCTGCGGCAGCAGGTGGGTTTATTTCCTGTGCTCAGTGTTTTCATGCACAGTAATGAAACCAACTCAGGCTCTTGGATTATGTGAAAGATAAAAAGAACAATTTATCAAAATGAACTTAAATTTCCCTTCTGGTCTGACTCTAACAGCAATTCTGTCACTTTCTAAACCCAGTGTGCTTTGTAATCCTGACAACAGGGACATTTTGATATTAACTTGCTGTGTAGAACCTGTTGGTATCTGAAAATAAGTAGATACTGCTTTTGGGGGCAGTTGATGTGCTTTCTCTTAGATGATTTTTTTAATAATCTTATTGCTGCCTTCAGTCTTCAAGAAAGATTTATGAGTAACTTAACTTCTCTTTAAATTCTAAAGACTTGCAGACCTTGGACAACTTTTCTTTTGAGAGAGATTTAACTCCCTGTGAAACTTTTTGCATGTTCCTGTAAAAGAGACGTCCCAGAAAATGCTTATTAATGCTTGTTCATGGTAAACACACTGGCTTGTTGCTTGGGGTTTTCTTCCCAGTGAGGGTGACAGAGCACTGGAACAGGATGCTCAGGGGTTTGTGGAGTCTCCTTCTCTGGAGACATTTAAAACCCCCCTGGATGTGTTCCTGTGTGACTTGATCTAGGTGATCCTGCTGTGGCAGGGGGATTGAACTGGATGATCTTTCAAGGTCCCTTCCAATCCCTAATGTTCTGTGATTCTGTGATCAGAGCCATATTCATTAACCTCATTTAATCCCTGCAGTATTCCTTAGTGATGACTGTGGTAGGATTTATATCCCATAAATTTCTGTTCCTTGTAATTTGGGTGTGCAAAGTCAACCAGAACAAAAACCACAGCAGAAGGCAAGTGGTCCAGGCCACCTTCTGAGCTTAACAGGAGTAAATAAACCAAAGGGATCACAGGTCTGTTATTTCTGTCATTGCTTAAGCTGCTGGGCTTGGACTCATTTCCAGTCAATAGTGCTGTGTTTTGTTAATCTGAGTTAAGGAAATGTTTTGCAGTATTAGCAGTGTTATTTGAGGTTGTCAGTGTTTTTGTAGGGATAACCATTAGATCTTTTCAAAGTTACTGGTTGAGTCCCATTGCCTCAGACTTTCCAAGAAGCTGGTTGAGAGTTGTGATCTGTTTGATGTCTTCTGGCCAAAGCAGAAAATGCCTCCAGAATGGTCGTTGTCCAGGATGGTCCCACTTCATTACTTCTCTGTGACCAATTTTGAGTCTCTGTGTTTCAGGAAATGCTGCTTCAGAAAATCTATCCCTTGGTTGTATGTGGGGAAAAAGTAGTTTTCAGTGAGTCTCCTTCTCTGGAGAAGTTTAAAACCTACCTGGATGTGTCCCTCTGCGGCTGGATCTGGGGGATCCTGCTGTGGCAGGAAGATTGGTCTAGATGATCTTTTGAGGTCATAGAATCATTAGGGATTGAAAGGACCCCAGAAGATCATCTAGTCCAATCCCCCTGCCACAGCAGGATCAACTCACTGGAGAATGTCCTGTGATTCTGTGACAGCATCCCATCTGTGCTCTGTGACTGCCTGTAAATGCAGAGGTGAGATGCTGTTAGAGATGGGGAAAAACCCTATCATGCACATTTTAAAGTAGCCATTCTGGTTTTGGCTATTCAGATGGTGTCCTGACTCTGTTTTGCTCACACACCTTTCTGTGCTGTCCAGCACAGGGTTAGCCTGTATCTGAAGGTTTCAGCACAAAGAAAATAAGCTGTGAAGGAAGGATGACTCCTGCACAGTGTTGTGTCTGAGGGAATCTCTGATGCAGATCTAGCCACAGGAAATTAAACACTTAAAAAAAATGCACTTGAGAAAAAACCCAGAGACTGATGTTGCCGGTGGCACATCACTCCGTGGTGGTGCCTGTGACTGTGTGAAACTTGTGAGCTACTGAGCTGGACATCAGAAGGAGAAGAAGAAAGTGTGGGTCTCCAGGAGTTGTGGGTATTGCTAAATGATCAGTCTGCTGCTTCCTTCTGCTGACTGGATTGAACACCAGAGCTCGTGTCAGCCTCCAGGGAGCTGAGGGTGCTGCTGCTTGTCTCTCACAGCATCCTCACTGAGCAGAGGGCACATGTGCACAGGAACTGCTCTTTTCTGGTAGCCCAAAGCATAACCCTAGTCCTCCCGGGGATGTGATGACTTTAAAAGACACTTAGATGCAGTGTTGGGGGATCTGGGTTAGGGGTGAACTTGTAGAGTAGGGTTGAGGTTTGGGCTTGCTGATCCCAAGAGTCTTTTCCAACCTGAATGATTCTGTGTGACAGGGTAGCAATGTAAACTCTCTCTTTGAGGAAATGCCATCTGTTTGCTTTTGAGGACTAACAACTGGCTTTTGCAGTGTGGAGGTTATTCTGTGCTGCTGCTGCACAAGTAGCAGGTGGTTCTCTGCTGCACGGCAGCCTGGCTAGGTCCAGCCAGTTCAATGGTCTCCTCTGAGAAACAGAAAAAAACCTCCCTGATTATTCTCTGTCAAGGCAGGTTCACTCTGGATTCAAGTTTTAAGCTTCACAACTTGTATATAGAATCATAGAATCATTAGGGATTGGAAGGGACCCCGAAAGATCATCTAGTCCAATCCCCCTGCCACATCATAGAGTCATTCAGGTTGGAAAAGGCTCTTGGGATCATCGAGTCCAACCATCAATCCTACTGCACAAGTTCACCCCTCAAACAGATCCCCCAACACTGCATCTAAGCATCTTTTAAAGTCATCCAGGGATGGTGACTCAGCCACCACCCTGGGCAGCCCATTCCAGTGCCTGACCACCTTTCCATGAAGAATTTTCCCCTCATGTCTGATTTAAACCTCCCCTGTTGGACCTTGAAGCCCTTCCCTCTTGTTCTGTCACCTGTGAGAAGAGACCAGCACCAGCATCTCTACTGTGTCCTTTCAGATAGCTGTAGAGAGCCATGAGGTCTCCCCTCAGCCTCCTCTTCCTCAAACATGGATGCAGGGTGGTTTAAGACAGGTTTCCAAGTTTTAAAACAGGATAAACCATCATGTTCTCAAAGGATGTGTTACTGGAAAGAACCTCTCTTCACCTTAGGCCTGCACAGATGGTTTCATGTTGTGTTGTTTTAGGTTGCTGTTGTGGCACAATCAGACCCAGCTAGAACAGTGGCTGACACGGTGGCATCTAAAGCTCGGATGGGCATTGGAACCAAGGAAGAGTTTGATCTTCAGAAGCCGCTCTTTACGCTGCACACGTACAGTGAGGAGCAGGTAATGGGCTGTAGTTGTCCTGTGTGACGTGCTGTATCCGTGTACTTCCTTGAGGTCCCTTCCAAGCTAAACCATTCGATGATCTGTGGTCCCGTGGTGGTGATATCAACGGTGTGGCTTAAACAGCAGCGGTGACAGCAGAAGATGATAGCTGAGATGTTGTCTTTCACCCAGTGTAGATGCTGAGGAGGGAGCACGAGACTGGACCACAGAGGTCCATTTGGACCCAGTGTAGAACTCCTGGGCTTTCTCTGAACAGTGTCTCCCGTTGCCTTCACTGGGGAGAGGGACCAGCGGGCAGTCCCTGTGTTTGCTAAGTGCTTTGACTGACCCGTTTGCCTTTTTTCATTTCAAAACTAACCCCTTGAACAATGTTATGCATTAGTTGAAGAGCCCCTCTTTTTGCCCTTCTCCAGTTGGTGTTGTACCAGTACCAGAAGTTAATTGACTCAGCATTTCAGTTCTCCTCCTCATGCAAACGAGCTGTGCCACAGGCAACGTGATTATGGGGCATCCTGTTTCCTGGGAGTCTACCACACAGCACAAATCTCTTCATGAGCTGAAAATCAGTGTCTTGGCAGCCTTTACGCTGCTGCTGGATTGAAGATCACTTGGGAAAGGCTAAAGGAGAAGAAGCCAGTGAGGTGTAAAAGGTGCAGGAATCTCAAGTAGCTCTGCTCTTGTTTCCAGGACAGTACTAACTCAATTTCACAGGGAATTAAGCAGTGCAGGATGATTTCTCCATTCCCTTGCTTTCACTCTCTGCTCAGCAGAAAGCAGGGCTGTGCTGAAGTCAGCAAGCCTTCAGTGGGTGGGCTGCACTGACAACCTCTGTCTCTCATCCATCCTTTGAGTTTTGCTGAAGAACAGCCACCAGAGTTCTGGGTAAAACAGTTTGTACAAGGAAAGAGTTGTTGTGTTTCTGTTGATTGTTGCTGTGGTTTATTTTAACAGATCATATCTGACCCTAGACTTCGTGTCGAGCTAGCGCTTCGAGATGCCGGTCTTCATAAAACGCTTTATGCGAAGGAGACTATCATGAAGATTCCTCCTCTGAGGCTTCCAAGGAGAGATACAGAGTCTACAGTTCTCAAGCCGTAGAGCAGCTCTCACACCAGCGGTAAAGAAGCTTCGTGGGTGTTGTCTGGCCTGTATTTTCACACTATCTCACTTTATAGGGTGGTTAGTTGAATAAATTTCCCTTAAGGTTTGTCACAGAATCACGTGGCTTGCAGCATGTGCAGTCCTACTGGAAACCCACCTGCCCTTCTCAGGCAGCGCTGTCGCCTTACACCTGCCTTGGAGAAGCTTTTGCAGGGATGCGGTGGGCGTAGGCTGCTGCGGGAGGATTTCTCAGCTCCCTGTCTGCAGGGAGACAGGACGCCTGCGCGTGGCAGACCCCTGCAGACCTTGCAGACCGGTCGGATGTACAGTGGTTTGAGTAGGAACCCTGGTTTTAACTGGCAGTGTGAAGGCACAACAGCTCTGCAGAGCGGTCGCTTCAGGTTATGCTGTGATACGCAAACACATCCCACAGCTTTTGTTTCAGGTCGAGGGAGGTGATTCTCCCCCTCTACTCTGCTCTGGTGAGACCCCACCTGGAGCACTGTGTCCAGTTCTGGAGCCCTTCTTACAAGAAGGATGTGGACGTGCTGGAGCGAGTGCAGAGGAGGGCCACCAGGATGATCAGAGGGCTGGAGCACCTCTCCTATGAGGCCAGACTGAGAGAGCTGGGGCTGTTCAGTCTGGAGACAAGGAGGCTCCAAGGTGACCTTGTTGTGGCCTTCCAGTATCTGAAGGGGGCTACAAAAAGGCTTGGGAGGGACTTTTTAGGATGTCAGGTAGCGACAGGACTAGGGGGAATGGAGCAAAGCTGGAGATGGGTAGATTTAGACTGGATGTGAGGAGGAAGTTCTCCACCATGAGAGGAGTGAGAGCCTGGAATGGGTTGCCCAGGGAGGTGGTGGAAGCCCCATCCTTGGAGATGTTTAAGGCCAGGCTGGATGAGGCTCTGGCCAGCCTGATCTAGAGTGGGGTGTCCCTGCCCATGGTAGGGGAGTTGGAACTGGATGATCTTGTGATCCCTTCTAACCCAGACTGACTGTTTGACTTGGTCTGTGTGATCCTGCTGTGGCAGGGGGATTGGACTAGATGATCTTTTGGGGTCCCTTCCACTCCCTAATGCTTCCATGAATCTATGATTCAGGTTTCTTGAGAATTTGATTCTGTTAATTATAAAATCTTCATCATCACAAATGTTTCTATTATTTCTTGCTCATTATAAGAAGAGACATAGCCCCCATCTATATTTAGAAACCAATTAACTGCATCATATTTACTGCAAGCCAGTCACGCAGTTTCTTGTTGCAGATTAGCCCTTCAGTATGAGCCATAAATTAGAAATAACAGTTCAGATCTGTGATCTTTTATTTTGCTGCTGAAGCTACTGAACGTGGTTCTATTAAATGGAAGGGAAGTGGATGTCGTTTCATTTTGTAACTGACGATATTCCCAAGCCTTGCACAAGGTGAGGGTGAGATGGATGGCCTTGCAGTCAGCAGTGTAACCAACGTTTGTGAGGACCAGGAGTGTCAGGAAGATCTGGGCACTTGCAGCTGTTTATCTAGATAATTAGTTAACATAACGTAGTCATAGAATCATTAGGGATTGGAAGGGACCTCGAAAGATCATCCAGTCCAATCCCCCTGCCACAGCAGGATCACCTAGACCAAGTTGCATAAGAACAGATCCAGGTGGGTCTTAAACATCTCCAGAGAAGGAGGTTCCGCAACTCCTCTGGGCAGCCTGTTCCGGTGCTCTGTCACCCTCACTGGGAAGAAGTTCCTTCTCATACTTATATGGAACCTCCTGTGTTCCAGCTTATACCAATTGTCCCTCGTCCTATCACTATTAGAACTGAGAAGAGCCTGGCTCCATCCTCCTGCCACCTACCCTTCACATATTTATAGACATTAATGAGGTCACCCCTCAGTCTCCTCTTCTCCAAGGTAAAGAGACCCCATAGGTGTTTGTGGACGACGGGCCCACAACACCTTGTGAAGCATAGTTGTTCGTTGCTGCCAGTGTTGGGGAACTGAGGATGAGGGTGGGTAAGAGGAGATTCTCTCCCCACTGCCCATGGTGCAGGTCCAGCAGACACCAAGAGAACAGGTTTGCTGCTCCTCTCGGAGCAGGAACCCTCTTCTACTGAAGGTTTGGCAACCAGAGTCAAGGGATGTTAAGCTTGCAGTGAGGTTGGCAGCATCTCTGAGCACCTGGGGATGGAAGTTTGCTCTGGTCTGGGTGTTGATGGGTGCAGAGTCAGCAGCAGCCGGGGACTCTCAGAAGGGTGGTGTCAAAGAGGTGGGGAGGAGCTGCTGCCACAGACTCCAAACCAGGAGGAACATCGTCTGCGTACCAAAGCTGAATAATTTTAATGGGGAGAAATAAAAGCCGCAGAGCTCTCCCAGATGCCGCGGGCGCCGTGTCCCCTCTGCACCGGGGCATGTTTGTGTTTTATTTTGGTGGCTCGTTATTTTTAAAACACACTTGGCTGCCTTCACGACTCGTTGCTGTTCTGCAGGGGCGACCAGCGTTGCTTTTCATCTCTGGAGACCAGACTGGCTGCTAGACAGCTCCCAGGAACGGAAGATCCCAAACTTGCAGCATGTTTGGTACTTGCCGTGGAAAGCAGATCTGCAGGATAATTTCAGTGGTGCGAAAGCTCTTCGGATCATCCTTGTCTTTGTAATGTTTTGTAAACACCAGTCTGCTCATGGGAAGAGCGCTTGGGGTTCGTGCCAGCCTCTGCGCGCGTGAACGCGTGGGCACGTCGCTGCGTGTATTTGTAGGAAAACAGGACCGTGCTGCTGGTTCTGCCCCTCTGAGAACGGAGAGGGCTCTGCAGCAGCGGTCAGTGCCTGGCAAAGGGCTCGCCCGAGGACTCGTGTTCTGAGCTCTGAAAGCTCTGGGTTGTCTCAGACCCTTCAAGAGTGTCAGACAGAAAAGCTTATGGTGTCAAACAGCAGAGAAGCTGTTGAGCAGCGTGATGGTTGGGACAAAAGCAACGAGTCTCTGCACTGAAGGCACTGAAGTCCCCGTAACATCAGCGCTCTGAGAAGGGAGAGTTCACTGTGCCCGCAGGGCGAGCGCCCAGGACTGGCTCCCTAAGCTGCAGCAGAGCACTCCTCACCTGCCAAGCTGTTAAAGGCTCACGATTGTTTTCCTGGAGTGGCTTTAAATTACTTTACAAGGGGCTTAAGGTTCTTTGCTGTTGGTAGAGAAGTTTCTCAAGATGGTTTTGGATTTGGCAGAACTGAGCTGAACTGGTCAATTAGACTGAGTCTTCAGTGAGTGGAGTGGGTTTGTTCCTGCTCTGCAGAGACTCCAGCTCCTGTCCTGGGGTTCCTCCCTGTCAGGTTAGTGTTTGAGCCTACGTGCTGCATCTTGGGATGGAAACTAGGAATGGAACCAGTCTCTTTTTGTCATGAAGTGTGGGGTTTGCTTCCTCGTGGCAGCAAACTGAAGGTACCCCAGCTCAAAGTACTGTTGGAGTAGCTCAGAGGGACCATGAAAGTGGGGTCCAAGCACCCTGGACGGCCCCACACTCTGATCCCTGTGGAGGGGAGGAGAGAGCGTGATGATGTGCAGTGGAGGAGCAAGAGGGGTGCCAAAAGAAACTCTGGTGTTTGGGAGGCAACTCGAGCTCTGCCTGTCTGTGGAAATGCTTTCAGGGCTAGAGAGGCCCCAGGGTGACTGATGAAACAGGTTGTAGGATGCTGACAGGAGAGAGGCCCTTGACAACGAGTCTGTAAGTATCTTCAGACTGTCATGGTCAGTGCCCTTAGTATCTTAGTGTTTTAAGATCCTCTCACTTGTTTTTTTTTTAAATGTCAAATTTTTATCAGAACTCTTAAATCCTTTCAGTTGTCAATATTAATTTGGGATCAGGCTTGCTAGTGAACCCTAAGAACTTCTCTGGAGATGTTTAAAATGTACCTGGACGTGTTCCTGTGCCACTTGGTCTAGGTGGTCCTGCTCTGGCAGGGGGATTGGACTCGATGATCTTTCAAGGTCCCTCCTAATCCCTCATGTTCTGTGGTTCTGTGAATGTGATGGCAAATCCCTCAGCCTGTAGGTGACCCTCCATGAAAACCCTTCCCTGAACCCAGGCACAGTTCAGTCTCTCACAGCTGGTGGAGACACTTAGAGAAGACTTTCTGCATCGCTGTGCCAAAGGCAAAGGGATCCCCTTCCTAGAGGATCTCAGGAGTGACCCCATGGGACACAACCGCAGCAGCCAGGCCTGAGGAGCGAGCAGTTTGCTTAACACAGTCTCAGTGTCAGTGCAGGTTTTATCTGGAGCTCTCCCTGCGAGTGCTGGTGCCGATCCGGCCGTGCTGGGCGACTGCAGCACCCGCACAGCGGCGTTGGCTGCCCACAGCCACCCCACGTGGCCACGGAGGGCTCTTGCCTGTGGCACCATATCGTCCTCAGTCCAACTTCTCAGTGTCCCATAAGGAGAGGCTGCCGTGTGCTGCGGTGGGTGGATCTGGCACAGGTGGGCAGGGGGCACGGCCCCACGCTGCGTTGGCTGCGACCCTTCAGTTGACGGCGAAGGGGCCACGTCCCACGGGTGGGCTCAGGCCCAGGCGCTGCCGGATGAAGGCTGCGATCAGGCGCTGGGGCCGCCGCTGGTACTCGCTCGGCACCTCGCAGGGCGCCCGGATCTGGTCCCCTTGCAGGCGGTCCAGGAGTGTGACACAGACCACAGCAGCTGCGGGGTGATGAAGCACCGTGTTACTGCTGACCCATGGGATGGCAGAGGAGGAGAAGGCTTTGTTCCCACTGCCCTCCCCGGGGCTCGGGGGTCATGCTGGAGGGGATGGAGCTGCAAGACCCAGTGGGAGGACTCACCTCGCAGCCCGCACAGCTTGCACAGGGCGGCGAACGCGGTGGACTCCATCTCGATGTTCCTCACGCCCGCGTCGTGAGCTCTCTTCAAGTACTCGAGTTTCTTTTCGCTGGAGAACGAGCACAGCGCTCCGTCTAGTCTCCCCTGACCTGGAAAGGAAGCAGAGAAGTGTCTCACTGCGGCCCTGTGGGGGTCTCAGGTGGAAGGTCCAGTGCTTACAATGTGGCTAGAGTTTTCCCCTGAGTTGACTTGGCATCTGCAGTCTCTGGCCCGGGTTCTGTGTGCAGGGGGACACTGCTCTGTGCAGGGGCAGGTCACCACAGCTGCTCAAAGCCCACAGTGCATGTAGCTGTTGGCCAGGTTGAACCCCCAAAGTGCTTCAGGAGAGGTGCAGCAAGCTGTGCAGAGCAGCTTGGAAACCCCCCTTAATTCAGGTTTCGTTTGTCTCAAGGCTGCTGCGGATGGAGGGCAGCTGGAGCCCCCTGCTCAGGAGATGCTGCCTGGGGAACAGCTGGGTTCTGGGCACTGGTGCTCCCACCACAGCCCCAGAGCACCACCAAGGCAGGACCTGGGCTGTGCTCACTGTGTCTAGGTGTGGGCACCCATCCTGCCCGTCTCCTCTCATGTCGCTCCTGGGGCCACGGAGCAGAACCACAGCCACTCCTCTTGCACAGTTGCCTGCAGCCCCTGATGGAAGCCCAACGTACCTGCGGCTGCACTAATCGGGGCAGCGCTCCCTTTGGTTGCTCTTCCTGCTGCTAATCCTCTCAAATGGCTTTTTGTTTAAATAAAACAGAGCCCTGAGCGATACACAGATGGTCGCAGGCAGATCTAAAGGTTTATAAATAGTCCTCAGATTATTAATTCTTCATTTATTACGTTTCATCTGCTCTGCAATCAACATCTAATCTTGCAGAGGAAATGGTTCCAGAGCAACCCAGGTTCAAGTAAACGTCCTCAGCTCCACTAGTGTTTGCAAGTCCCGAATCATAGGATCATTAGGGATTGGAAGGGACCTCGAAAGATCATCCAGTCCAATCCCCCCGACACAGCAGGATCACCTAGACCAAGTCACACAGGAACACATCCAGGTGGGTCTTAAACATCTCCAGTGAAGGAGACTCCACAACCCCCCTGGGCAGCCTGTTCCAGTGCTCTGTCACCATCACTGGGAAGAAGTTCCTTCTCATATTGATGTGGAACCTCCTATGTTCTGACCAAAGCACTCGTGTAGGAAGCACCTCTGTGTAACCCACCCCCTAGGCTCAGTGTGGACAAGGGGCTCTTTGCTGCGGTGCAGGTACCAGCCTCCTGCTCTCAGAAGGCTCCTGTGGAACAGCTGGACCAGCAGAGCTCCCCCAGCACCTGCATTGTCCCAGGGAGCAGTTGCTGCTGGGTGGACCTTCACTCTTGATCCACCACCAGCTGCAGCAGCACCGGCCTAGCAGGTAACGTTAGGACGTTTGGCTGTTAGATGGGTGAGAGGCCGGTTAGCAGAGGAGGTCTTGCCTTGGCAAAGTGCGAGGCTGGCACCGCGTGCTTTGAATTCATACCCTGCTCCAAGCTCTGCAGCGTCAGCTGGGTCTGCTCCTGCAGCCCTCCTTAGCCTTGGTTGGCACAGACAGCTTTGCCTGCTGGGAACGCGAAGACTTGGCGCCGTGTTTGGGAGGGGAAGGACAGAAAGAGGTGGTTTTACCTTTGTAGAAGTCGTAGGTGCACATGGTGTGGCCGATGAGCGTTGGAAAGTCAGGAATCCCCTTGCTGCAGGCCAGCAGCTCCTCGGCGAGGTCCTTGTCCAGCTCCGTGCTCCACACCACCGCGTCGCCCAGCACCACCTGCTCGAAGCGGGGCTGGAAGGAGGAGTCCACGGCCGTGTCCGTGATCACGACAGACCCTGCCTCGATCCCTGCGAGCACAAAGGCCGGGGTTAAGCCCGAGCTCGTGATGGGGAACAGCGGGACCACCGAGGGTCTTGACCCCAGGAGTTAATGTGAAACCCAAGCCGTCCCTCCTCTGGGGTTGTGGTGATGCCGGGTACAGGCAGCTGTGCAGCCGCGTGGCTATCGGTCCCAGGACAAGGAGATCGGAGCCACAACGCGGTACGTTTCCGCTGCTGCTGTCCCCTCTGACGGCAGAGCAAAACCAGGTGTCAGAGTAGCTCTTTGCTGGATTTACTCCATCAGCGGTGCCAGCTGCGACTGGTAGGTGCTGCTGACGGCACAGAAGCCGTAAAGGCAAGGAGGAAAAAGGACAAATTTTACTTATGAAAGGGAAAAAGGCTCCCTGGAGGTAGGAGAGGGGCTGGAAGGGCAGCGCTGCCGAACCGGCTGCCAGTGGCACAGAGAAAGGGAACGGCAGGGCTTGCGTTGGGCTGCTCGAGCTCTGCCCACGTCGCCGGGGAAATGCTCCTGTTTCAAACGGGAGGGGAAAATCAGACACAACAGGTTGGGTTTGACAGCAGCTCTCAGCCAAGAAGCATCCTCTCTCCCTCACCTCCAGCGGAGGAGATGCTATGGACAAATGTTTCCTCCATCTGCCCTCCAACGTGGGGCCAAGGTAAATCCGGGTTGTGTGGAAGTGCAGGTTTCCAAAGGACCCTGACCCGGGCAGGAGCATCAGCAGTGGGTCAGGACAGAACTCTGGGATGAGGAGCTGGAGAGCCCTGTGGGGCTGGGAGCTGCTGCCCTGCTTTGCTGGCAGCTGTTTACCTTTACGCCCCCGAACATCGCTGGCAGGTTGTGTGTCTTTGTTCCCAAGGCCAGGTGGTAGAGCACATCCTCCTCCAGCGAGGCCAGGTGCGGGTTTTTAATGTGGACAAGCCCAGTGCTGCGGGGAGATGGGGTGGAGATAGGTCAGGGGTGTGGGGCAGAGGGGACGGGCCAGGCGAGGGCACGGGGGTAGCCTGGGAGCCCTGTGAGAGGCACAGACAGCCCTGGTGTTGTGGGGAGGGCTGGGGCAGGGACAAGCCAGCTCTGCCTGGTACCCAGGGTGGCTGCTGTCCTGCTGCCAGAGCCTGGCTGGCACAGGAGCTGCCCCTCCCTCCTTGCATCATTGCTTTGACATCATCAGTGACCCCTTTGACATCTCTTTTACTGCGTCTGTGTGTCTGGCAGAAGTCCTTTCTCCGTATCGATCACTTCTTTATCGCTCAGTATTGGCTGCTAATTGTGTCATTGGCAGCCCTCTGGCTCTTTCTCCAGTCCTGCCAGAAGCACCTCACAGACGGGATGTGCTGGTGCTGGTCCATGCTGGACAGCTGGCCGAGCTCTTAGACAACCAGGGCTCGTTATTTACGTTGCCTGCGGGCTGCCTTCCCTCCCTACCTGCTTTAGGAGAACCCAGGGAACGTTTTCCTTGTCTCGTGAAAGCAGATTCCAGCCCTCCCGTCACTCACCCGGAGTAGCCCGAGGTTTCGGTCATCGCGGCTCTGCCAGAGTCAGCGCAAAGCGACACCCCGCAGGAGGGTAAGGAAACACCCCACTGTTTCTTCAGCTGTGGGCATCGGGGCTCAGAAGAGGTTTTAGGGGCTCTGCAGGGGTTTAAATACCTTCTCTGGCTTTGAGTGGCTCCCAAGATCAACAGTGGCCAGTCCCTGCCCATTCCCCTTCACCCCCTCGGGGTGAGGCTGTGTCACCCCAGATTGGCTGGTTTGGCAGGAGTGTCACCGTGACCTCTGCTCACACTCGGTGGGGTGGGTGCCCAGAGCCAGCGACCCGCTGGCCCCCGGCGCGTGGCAGCCACACGTGTGCGCAGGGTGTTGACCCGACCCACTCAGCCTCACGTCAAGGACAGGTCTGCGCCGGCTCTTGCTGTCACCTCCCCTGGCCCCAGGTCAGAACATCTCCTGTCCCACACACCCAAGCCAGGCAGGTGCTCAAAGACCTCCCTGGGCTCTGCAAAGGGGTGCTGCTGTGTGAGGTCTCTCTGTCTGTGTGGCACTGGCCTGCCAGGGAGCTCCGAGGGGACGGGCTCTGGTGTCAGGGCTTGTGGCCCCCCCAGCCCTGACAGCCAACGTGAACACAGGGTCTCTGGGGGCTGGAGTGTCTTTTGCAGCACTTGAACCATCACAGTCCCCTGGGCTGTCCCTCAAACCCCTCCCGAGGTGCCCAGAGCTGCATGTGCCCATTTCAGCACCCTGTGATACTGGTCCTGCTGCCTGTCCTGATTCCACACAGGACATTGCCCTGGAAGATGTTTTAGGCAGCACCTGGAGGGGCAGAATGGGGCATTTGCCATCTCCTCAGGGAATGGTGGATGAAAGCTCAGGTTAATTAGGTAACTGCTAGGTAATTAATTACCATGGTGAGCTGACCCAGTAACCAGGGCTGATGTCAGTGCAGGTTCTGTCAGCTGATGCTCTTGGTCTGCTGTTGTCTCAGACCCCTCCTCTGTGATCTCTGCCACCGCAGGCTGCTATGGCAAACGTTCGCCCTAGCAGGGAGCCGCAGAGATCCATGCTGGGTCTTGGGAAGCAGCCCCCATCACAGCCCCTGGGCAGCTTCTCCTGCCTGCAGAGGGTCTGATTGTTTTGTGGCTTTGACAGCCTCTGCACCTGGAGCTGTGTGACTGTGGCAGGGCTCTGCAGGCTGAGCCACTCAGATGTGGGGTTGGGGGTGAGTGTCCTCCAGGTGGTGGTGGGCTCCCACACACAGACCCCCAGCCTGACCACCCTCCTGTGCCCGGCTGGGTACGACTCAGCTGCCTGGGTTGCTTCCCCTGGGGGTGCCTGTGTCTCCCCCAAGACTGAGTCAGATGGCTCTGAGGAGCCCCGGGAGCAGAGCCCTCGTGGCTACTTCAGACATGCAGGAGTTATACCAAAGCCACGCGGGACCGATTCCTCTGCTCCTGTCAAGCCCTCCCCTCCCCGGGTGCTGCTGCCATATGGCTGCCAAGGATGGGCTCTTAGTGATGCTCACTGCACGGCTCAGGGCTGAGGCTCGGGAGCCTCTTCTCCTCTTGGAACGCAGCAGATTGCTCTGTGAGGTACTGAGAGGTGTCCTGGGGCTGCACATGCATCTTCCCTGCAGCTGCTGCGTGTTCCTGCGTGCTGCTCCCTGTCTGGGGCTCGTGTGGTTCGTGCTGTGACTGCCACACAGGTCCTTCAGGGGTGTCCAGTGAGCGGCTCTTCGCTAGGGAGCACACAGGGAGGTTTTGGCTGCTTGTACACGGCAGCTACAAACATGCTGGGGAAGGTGAGAGCGTCATTCAGGCTCCCTAGGGGTTCACCTGGGCACTCCCTTGTTTGGGAAGGGAAATAGGGTTCCCCGGTCCCACACCTGCCTTGGGCACCCCTCATTGCCTGCTGAGGAGGAGTGGGGTCGGGAGGCAGCACTGACTGCTGCCCCAGCCCCACAGGGGTGTGCAGGGCAGTGCCCAGCTGCCCTTCCAAGGCTGCTTTGGTTGCTGTTGCTGATGCTCGAAGGAGAAGGAGCCTGTTTGCACCGGGAGCACAGCTGGTGGAGGAGGATCAGCACAAGTCCTCACCCTGCTCCTCTGGTTCCAGCGGCTCTGATGCTGACTTGCACTCCACAGCTCCACAAGGGCTGGGGGATTGGGGTCTTGCTCTGCCACTGCCATGTCCCCTCCTAGTGTGGCTCCCCTGAACCCATCTGTGGGCACCCAGATGGATGGGGACTTCCCTGGGGAGCCAGTGTTGAGCTGTGCTGGATCTGTCAGGATGGTGGGTGGGTGGATGGGTGGGCAGGCAGCTGTTGGTACGTGGGTGACCCTGTGGCAGGGTCCCAGACAGGGTTCCTGTGGTCTGCTGAAGGCTGCACTTCTGCCTCTCCCCTTCTCTGTCTTTATACCAGGGCATCGCTGGGCGAGCCCAGCACGGTCTGCACCCGCACGCTGCCTCGCCATGGAACAACGACACAAAGCACGCAGACAACTCCCCAAGTTAAACATTTACTCAGGACCTAAAAATACTGCTCCTGCATGCCCTGCTGCCGCTCGTGATGTCCTTGCCCAATGGCCAGCAAAAGCCCAGCCCTGCTGTGCTGCAGCCCTGGGCGCCAGTGTGCTCAGCCTCAGGCAGGGACCTCCCCACAGCCCGTGTGTGCAAGGGGGCAGGTGGCTGTGCCTGGTAGCGATGAGGAACCGTGAGTGAGTGACGTTGCTGCTGTGCTCAGGGAAGGAACCAGCGTGTCCTTCTTGTGTAAACACGACTGCACCCGGGGAACCCTTCGCTTGTGCTTTTGGCTTCCCAGAACCGGTGGTGAGGGGAAGGGACAGCAGCTGCTGCGGCCGGGCAGGCTCCACCTGCTGCTTCTGCACAGGTCAGCTCCCGGCCAGTGGGTTCCCTCCTCGGTGACTCTTCTTCTCGTGGTTGTTCTCATCCAGCACATCTTGGTGCATCTCTGAAGTGGGGGTTGTTCTTCTGGCACTGACTGTTAGGAGGCTGGTTCAGGCACCCGTTGCCCACCTTGGTGTGGCAGAGGCTGCAGGAGCAGGATGGGGAAAGGGAACGGTTTCCATCCGGAAGGGACTGGACTGATTGTCTAGTCCAGCAGCCTGAGTGTTTTCCCTTGCGAGGCAGGGTGGGCAGTGGGGGTGGTGGGAAGCAGAGACCACCGCTTGTTTGTTTGTGAGGGGTTCAGAGCTAACTTCGGGTGCTGGGAGTGCCAGGCAGCAGGGCTCTTGGCACATGTGCTGAGGGATGACAGATAAAGCAGCATCCCATATGGCAGTGGCTCCCAGCAAGAGTGAACTGGGGAGAGCCAACGCTCCTGCACCCATCCGACACCCCAGTTGTGCTAAAGGCTGCTCTAAAATAGACGGAGCGTGTCAGCCTTTGCCTGGCAGGAGGATGCTCCCCGACTCTGCTCTGCCCGAGCTGCTGCAGTATCTGCTCCCAGCAAGCCCCAGCAGCTCCTTCCCCAGTGAGCTCATTGCCGACACCTCCCCGCGGTGCCTCTGCTGCAACTCGGGGCTCCCTGAAGCTCTGATACCCCAGGGCGATAGCCCAGCTCCAGGGGGCGAGGACCGGCAGCCTCACGCGGGGTCAGGCTGGCCAGGAGCAGCTGTGCCAGCCCTGCGGTGAACCCCTCCTCACACCGGTCACCACTGTCCGTTTGTGAGTTCGCAGCTCCCCCTCGCTAGCAGGGAGCTTCGGAAGATTCAGAGCGCAAGGGGTGTCCGGTGCTTTCCCCCAGTTAAGGTTTCCTGCAGCTGGAAAAGCTCTGGGGAGGGTTTTTACCTGGTGGCATCAGGGCTGGGTGCCAGCAGCATGGAGCTCGCCCTGCCCCTTCCCCGCGCATCCAGAGTGGGCAACAAGGAGGGCAAGATGCAGATTTCGTCGGCTGTTCTCTGGCTCTTTGTTTTCCCTCGTTGGTTGTCAGCGTGAATCTGTTCTGGCTCCGGGAGAAGTGAGTCTCTGAAGAAACCAGGCACCTCGAATCCCCGGGGCACTGCGAGGCGCTGCAGCTTGTTAGGACACGTTTTCCCCGAGGCGGAACGCTGTCACAGACCCATTTATTGTAGGAGGAATCAGCTGCCTGACGTGCGCAGCTACTCCCCGTGTCTGCTGCACCCGAGGGGCTAAGCGCTGCTGCTTCACTGCAGGAGCTTCCTTGGCGTCCTGGCCACGGCCGTGTTCCACAGCCTGGAAGGCAGGGAGCTGGCTCCCTCCCTCCGGGGGACGGGCAGTCACCCCCTGCACAGACACCGCTGTGCCCTGACCGTGCCCACAGACAGAGGAGCTGCCCGGGTGCCGGTGCACTGCGAGGATGGCAACTGCACGTCCCCCGGGAGGGCCAGGCTGGTCTCTCCTTTGCCGCGGGGAAACCTGCTCCAGTTGGGACTGAACCTGCCCATCGGCTCCAGTTGGCACTGGCTTGGCCTGAGGAACAAGGGACACTGCCCCAGAGAGGCTCAGCGCTGGCCACCTTGGCACAAGCAGCCACAGGTTGCTCCTCACCAGCACCCGGTGCCACCTGTCCTGCTGCATCTTCACAACTGGCAGCACAGGGCAAGTTTGTTGTGGTTCTGGCTGCATCTCTGGGACCTTCCTGGGCGATGTCCTCCCCTGGGGCTGCCCAGAGGTTGTCTGCAGCAGCAAATGTTATTCCTGGCCTGTGGCTTCTCCAAACCCCACAGGGGGAGGGCACAGCTCTTCCCAGCTCTGTCACCCCACTGCAGGACGAGGAGGAGGAGAACAGCCAGGTCCTGAGCACAGCGCCTGGGCAGCCGCTGGCCCTGCGTTTCCATCCTTCATGACAGGCTCCATCTCCTCACAACCCAGCGTGGCAGAGCTGAGCCAGGAGCTCGCACCCCAGAGGTGCCCAGTGGGGTACCCTGAGCCCAACAGACCCCATGGTCACTGCTCTGGCTGGTGTCACCACCTTGTTGCATGACAAGATGACCACAGGAACCAGCCGAGACGATGCCTGGTGAGGTGGTTCCCAGCCTCTCCTGTTCCATGGTCACGCTGTCAGCTGGCCAGCTGCCCCCCCTGCCTTCTGCCAGCACTGCTCTGCCCCTACCCCAAAATCACCTCTGGCCCTTGCCATTGCCCTGAGGGTTACAGAACGTTAGGGACCTCAAAAGACCATCTATTCCCATCCCCCTGCCACAGCAGGATCACCTAGACTGAGTCACACAGGAACACATCCAGGTGGGTTTTAAATGTCTCCAGAGGAGAGTCCAAAACCCCCTGGGCAGCCCCTTCCAGGCCTCTGTCACCCTCACTGTGAAGAAGTTCCTTCTCACATTGCTGTGGAACCTCCTTTGTTCCAGCTCAAACCCACTGCCCCTTGTCCTATCACTAGATGATCCTGAGCAGATCCTGTCTCCATTAGCCTCCAGCACCACTCTGGCAATGGGAGAACTGGGGTGTGAGAAGGCAGCGCTGTGGCACCCGGGGCTCTGCAGATCTGGCCATCCTGGAGCAGCCCCCACACTGGCCACGTCCCCAGCAGTCCCTGCTACAGGCTTTGTGCAGACACTGCACAGCTGAGGGGGACACGGGGAAGACCGTGACCTTGGCTCTGACACTTGGCCACTGGCAGCCACGAGTGGGTGCAGTGCTGTGCCAGGGCAGGGAGATGCCAGAGGGCAGCAGTGGTTTCTTCTGCAGCACAGAGCCTCAGACCCCCTTCCCCAGCCTGCTGTGGGGTCAGGCACAGGACCTCTTTTCCTTCCCAAAGCACAGATGCTGGCAGAGGACAAGAGGATGGTCAGTGCTCAGGAGCAGGGGCTGGAGAAGCAGCCGTGGAATGCGGTGAGTTAATTGGTGAAGATGCCAGCTCTGGTAGGTTTCTGTGTCTGTCTGGAGCTGGTTCATGTGAGCAGACTCCAGCTGGCTGTGCCTGCCCAGTGCCAGGGCTCTGACCCCCTGGGCACGTGGGGCTGGTGCTGGGTTTGGGCACAGCTGGCTCCTGGCACTGCTCAGCAGAAAACTGAGCATCAGCAGCAGAGCTGAGGCTGGTGGAAGGTGGGTAGAAGCTTCTGGCTGCAACACTGGTGGTGAGAGAAGATGCTTTGATTTTGAGCAAGAGAGCTCCCTGCTGTAGTGTGTGGAGAACATCAAGGAACGTGAGGGTTTGGGTTTTTGTAATTAACAGGTTGCAAGAAATGAATCCCTGACTTGGTTGTGGATTTCCAGTGTTAACAGGAGCGATCTGTGAGGTCCCACCCAGGGTGGTGGTTTGAGCATCGTTCGTGTGATGGAGGGCAGCCTTGGGGTGGTGGCGCCAGTGTCCACGATGGAGAAGCTCTGGTGGCAGAGGAAGGACAGGCTGGAATTATTTGCTGTGGGGCTGGCTCTTGCTGTGCCCCAGGGTGAGTGTGAGACCTGCTGGGGAGCACTAAGGGCCCAGGGCCACTGTGATTCTGCTGGCCAGCCGTGCTGGCTTGGTGCAGTGCATGAGCCCACAGTCAGGCTCAGCCTTCCTTTGCCCTCTGCTCTGCTCTTGCAGGGTTCCCCTGCTTTGAGCAGAGCCAGGGACCAGGTGTCCTGGGATGGGCTTGTTTCTGGGCGCTGAGCGCTGTGACTCCTGGTTTTCATGTGCCTCTGTGGCCCCACTCCAGCAGCCCCGTGAGCACTGGCTGCAGCCTGGGGCCAAGCTGGTCCCTGGCCCCAGGCTGCTGGGCTGGGCTTGGTGGGAGCTGCTGCATCACTTCATGGGCTCTCATGGTCTGGGGAGGCAGAGATTCAGCCAAACTGAGGCTGTGGCTGGAACAGGGCAGAAAGAAATGGCGATGGGTGCAGCCACACAGGTTGATGGGGTGCTGTGGGGTCCTGCGAGCGCCGCAGATCCCTGGGGAAGGGCTGGCTGGAGCCTGGGCTGCCAGCGGAGGTGCTCAGTGAGGGCACCCTGTGCTGGGACAGTGGGTGCTGAGGGTGCCCAGCGAGCTCTGTGTGGGCAGGATGGCACAGGACCCGGGTCATAAGGTGCCAGGGAACAAGGCTCAGACAGTCTGCTGGTGAGTTCGGCTCTCCAAATTGCCTAGGATGGAAGTAAAGGGTCCCAGTGACCTGCAAGACCCCTTGGTTACCCAGCCCTGCTGTCTCTGAGGGCTGCAGGTCAGAGGAGCCCTTCACACCTCGTTAGCACATAAGGGGCAAGGGATTTGTGGACTTAACAGCACCTCTGGTGGCTTTAGTCACTCAAGAAGGGCAGTAGCCTCCGGAGGTTCCCTGTGGGCCAGTCCAGTTGGATGTCTGACCTGTTTATGCCTGGATGAGAAGCACATGGGGAGCACACAACCCCCCCCACGGGCCTCAAGCAGTCCGAGGCTGGCCAAGCTTTTGCTGCGCAGTAGCCGTCTTACGGTCCCTGTTGCACGACGGTCTCCTGATGCTCAGGTCGGGCGGGTTGGGGCTGATCACCCCAAAACTGACCTTCTTGTCTTTTCTAGCCTGAGGCAGGGAAAGCTCTGCGCTCCTCTGCTCTGGGACCTAGCAGAGGGGCCATGGGGGCTCGCAGCAGCCTGCTCTGGTAGCGTGGAGCGATTTAAGGAGGGGAGGCACTCAGCTGTTCAGACCAGAAGCTCATGAGGAGACCAGACAAGGGGCAGAGAGAAGTGCCCTGGCAGCCCCGACAAACAGAAGGTGCCACATGTCCATAATCAGGGGGCTGAGAGCTGGGTGCCTGTGACTCAGCCGGGTGTGCGGTGCCAGGCTGGCTACCACAGAGGCTTTAGAAAAAGGCCAGCAGAAGAGCTGTGGATGAGTCAGTACCTTTTCCCACGTGCACAGAGGTACCCTGGCTGGCAGCTGTTTGGGTTCTTCTGTCTGGTGCAGATGGTGTTGACACCCACACACAGACCAGCTCTTTGCTAGCGGGGATTGGGGGCACCAAGTGGCTGTCCTGGCACCGGGGGCTGGCGGCGGCACGAGCTGAGCTGGGAGCACCTGCTGGAGACCCCAGTCTGGGCACAGCTGGCAGCGGGCTGGAGCTGCTGTGGGGCACCCACTGCTTGCCTGCACCAGCCCTCAGATCGGGAGAATCCCTTTGGCTTCGAGGGAGGTCCTGTGGAGGCAGAGCTGTCGCGTGGCACCAGCGATGGGCTGATGGGTGCTGGAGCACCTTGGCTTTGCAGGTGTTGGCCCCACAGCTCCTGGGGAACGGGAAGCACTGAGCTGTGAGACAGCCAGGCTGGAAGGGACCCAAGATCACCTGGGCCAGCCCCTCTCTGAATCAGGGGCCATCACGGGGGCCACACAGTCTGGGACAAACAAAGTCAGTGCTGCTCCTGGCTGCTAGTGACCAGGAAAAAAGGATCCTGAAGTCATGAATTGACCATGAGCTGTGCGCCCCGATTTCTGGGAGCTCTTTTCCAGAGTCTTTCCTGGTGCCTGTAGCTTCTGGGAGCAGGGCTGGAAGGGAAGGAGCGAGGTGCCACCTTGTGTGGAAGCGTTTCTGCATGCAGCCGGCACCGCCAGGGCGTTGCTTGCCTCCTGCCTGGTGGCTCCTGATGAACTCCACTGAGCCCTGACCCAAGGCAGCTGTTTACAGCCACACAGTGGCCCAGAGCCACCTTTGCAGGGACAGCAGGGCAGGATGCAGCCAGCACTGTAAGTATTTTGCCCTTGCCAAACACTCTCCTCTCCTTCACCTGCCTCCACCAGCTGTAGCCAAGGGACCAGCCCCGTTTGTTTCTGCTCAGGCAGTGCAGCGTCGCACCTCGGCTGAAGCAAGCTGACCCCTAGACCCGTGCAGTGGGGATGCCCTGGTGGTCTCCTGCCAGGCTGGCACCTGCAGCAGCCACGGGGTCATGTGTGTTCTCATGGGTTTGGGGTCTCCAGGCGTGTGGGGGCACTCAGTGCCATCCATGGGGCCAGCCCACAGCTCTGCAGGCAGCAGCAGGCAGCGGGGCTGTGTGTTGGGTCACCCCTGCTGTCACGGCAGTGATGGCAAATGTGGCTCAGCAGGGTCAGCAGTGCTGCAGCCAGCCTGCTAGGAACTGCTGTGGAGATGTAGGAGTGAGGAAAACAGAGCCTTTGGATTCCTTCTGGAGCTCGGTCAGGAGTGGGGTGTCCTGCCCCATCCCAGCACTGTGCTGCTGAGCAGGGAGAACAGACTGAGGCAGGACAACCCTTAAAGGATGAAAGGGGACAGTGTTGGTGCTTCTGCCCCTTTACAGCACCACCAGGAGGGAGGACAAGCAGGAGGGATGACGCTGGGTCCCTGACCCCAGCCCAGGTGTCCTCTGAACACCTCAGCTTGGTGCTGCTGCAGATTGTGCAAGCCCAGAGCAGCCAAGCCCAGCTCCCGGCGGTTACCTGCAGGACAGGCAGGTTGGGCAGGCGCTGGCAGGAGCTGGTGGCACTGGCAGTGCTCAGGAGCAGGGAGCTCCAGACAGCCTGAGCTCAGCCAGACTCAGCGGAGGGCAGTGGCTTCTGGCCTCTCTGGGGAGCCACAGAATGCTCTGAGTGAAGGCACCTCCCAGACCATCCCATTCCAGGTTCAGAGCCGTGCTGCCTTGCTGTGAAGGTCACACTCTGCTGCCCAGAGGGACTGTCTGTGACCCTCTCCAGGAGCATTGGGCAGGGGTCCGTGGGGCAGTGAAGGTGCTGAGGGTGCTGCAGGTGCTGAGACTCCTCCTCACAAGCTGAGGAACCTGCTCCTGAGCAGGCAGCAGATTCAGCGCTGCTCAGTTCCCAGAGCAGTGTCCCTGCTGTCTCTTTCATGGAGAAGACACTTCCAGGAAGGCAGAACTAAGGCAGACTGGTGAGAGAGGCTTGTTCTGCCCATTCCTCACCCCACCAGAGGACAGTCTCACTGCCTGAGCCCCGGGTTTGAGGTGCTCCCTGTAGCTGCCCTCCTGCCTGCTCAGCCCTGCACCCAGTACAGGCGTGCGCCCAGTACAGCTCTCTGCACCCAGAGCACCCCTGCTGGCTCCTGGAAAGGAGCTGGGACCTTCCAAAGAGCTTTGTTCAAAACACAGAGGTATCTCACAGCACTGCTGCCTGTAGCTGCCGTAGGACCTCTGCCCTCTGATACGCTGCCGGGTGGTTTCTGTCACGTCAACATTAACAGCCATTCCCCCTCTTTCCCTTTCCAGCTGCTCAGAGGCATCACAGCAGCAGACTTTGGTTCCGTGTCCCACAGTCAGGTGAGGAGTTTCAGGTCTTCCCTTCACCAGCCACTTAATCAGCTCTTGGAGAGGAAAATCAAACCAGAGCCTGGCCTTATGGCAACTGAGTTATGAGATTTCTCCTCTTGCTGAGGCTGCGACCCCAACTAGCCTTTACGTCAGAGGAGCTGCTGGGGACTGGCCTTCACTGCTCTGACCTCATGTCCTGTGCTCTGGAGGCATTTACTTGGCAGATGTTGTGATAGGATGGGCCAACCCCCCACATCCAGCACCTCCTCTCATCATCCCAGGTCTAACTTTGGTGGCTGGAGTCCACTTCTGTTCCCTGCGTGGCACAGAAGAGCGCTGGGTGCCAGGAGCTGCTCTGAAGTACTCTGCGTGGCCAGAGGCTGGCGACCACCTGCAAGCAGAATGCTGGCCACTACCTGCAAGCAGAAGGCTGGAGAAATCTGTCATGGAATGGGTGTTCCATGGCTGCTGCAGGTACCAAAAGCTTTGAGGGGTTCCTCAGCCCAAGTGAGCGGGTTGGCCACCTGCCTGGCTCCTGCAGAGCTGTGGGCTCCCCTGTCCCCACCACAGAGCTTTGGGCAGGAGGACAGACCTGGAGACTGGCTCAAAACGCTGGGGGATTAAAGCGGTTTGTTTACAGATCAGGCTGCTTCTCAGTTCTAGAGGGATGTGGAGCTGCTGGAGGGAGTCCAGCACAGGGCAATGAGGATGATGAAGGAGGTGGAGCACCTCCCTTGTGAGGAGAGGCTGAGGGAGCTGGGTCTCTTTAGCTTGGAGAAGAGGAGACTGAGGGGTGACCTCATCAATGTCTATAAATATGTGAAGGGTGGGTGTCAGGAGGATGGAGCCAGGCTCTGCTCAATGTCACCTAGTGATAGGACAAGGGGCAGTGGGTGTGAGCTGGAACATAGGAGGTTCCATGTAATTATGAGAAGGAACTTCTTCCCAGTGAGGGTGACAGAGCACTGGAAGGGGCTGCCCAGTGAGGTTGTGGAGTCTCCTTCACTGGAGATGTTTAAGACCCACCTGGATGTGTTCCTGTGTGACCTGGTCTAGGTGATCCTGCTGTGTTGGGGGGTTGGACTAGATGATCTTTCGAGGTCCCTTCCAATCCCTAATGATTCTATGACAGTGAGGCACAGCGTGAGGACTGGAGCAAGGCAGAAGGAGGAGCAGCTGGGACAGCACACGAATCCTCCCCCGTGCTGTCCTCGCACCGATTAAATCTCCTCCGGGCAGCTGAAGGAGCCGTGCTGGCGGTGGAGCTGTCAGGACAGGCCGGGCCGGCTGTCTCAGCGGCTGCTCTTGTGACTCACGCGCCTGACTCACAGACGCCTGATGGAAGACTCGTACTCTCAGCCACATTTGTCACAGCCACACACTGAAATGTGCTCTCTGGTTCCAACCCTGAGCGCTCCGCGGGGCTGTCTCCGCAGCTGCAGCCAGAACCGCGCTCCGGACGGACGGGGCAGTGAGGTAACCGCCGCTGCTCCACGGCTGCGAGATTGGCTCGTCCCCGTGGGTAGAAATATGGACTTAGCATTTCCCTGGGGCTAACCAAAGTAATTCATGACAAGCAGCAGCTTGGAAGGTCATCTGGGTTGTTAATTCTGCACTGCAGCTCGGCTCCACCACATCAGCACAGCCTTCCCAGGTTCCAGCGACGCCGCAGGAGTTTAAAACCTTAGTGATGCCCCAAGTACCTGCTAGGGAGTGCTGCTCACCTGCTGCCCTCTCACCTGCTGCCCTCTCACCTGCTTTAACAAAAGCATCCCTAACTCGGTGTGTTAGAAGGAATAATAGTGTTGGTTTGTGGGGTCTTTGCAGGACAGTCCTCGTTACTCAGCTCTGTCCTGACCCTGGGCTGTCCCACTGTGCTGCTGCTGGCCGCAGTGCCTGGCCAGGCAGCCTGCAGCTGGGTAGGTCCCTCTGGAGGCTCTGTCATGCTTGCAGTGGAGTTGGGCAGAGCTGGGTCAGCACAGGAGAACCTCCACAGACTTTCCTGAGGTGGGTGCTCTGTGAGGGCACCGAGGGATCCTGCTAATTACTGTGTGTGCCCAGCCAGGGCCACTCGTGGGAGCAGCCCATCCTCCAGCTGAAAAGGACCATTTTCTGTCGAAGAGATGCTGGGGTCCCAAGGCACCTTGTTTTACTGAATCAGGCAACTGCTCTGTGGTCAAACAACTCCTCAGGCTTCCAGAAATTTCCTCTCTGTCACCATGAACCACATGAGCTCTGGGAAGTGGTTGTGTAGCCTGAAATTTCAGCTGCTCCAGCAGAGCAGATGAAGGACGAAGGGGTTCCAGGTTCCCGTGGTAACTACTTCCAAGCCCAGCAGCCTGGTTGTGCTGTTCTCACTATCTTGTGGACAGGCTGACAGGGTGAACCCGCTCTGCAGCAAAAGCTGTGCCCTGCTAGCAGCAGTTTCCTGGGTCCCCAGAGAGCTCCAGATTCACATTAACAGGTTCGTTCCAACGTCTGCCAGTGGCACCTGATGCTCACGGAGCTCCTCGCACACGGACGTGCCTAAATACTGGAGCATCTGGGTGTTCTACAGCCCTCCCTGAGCCACCACAGGCACAGAGGGGTGGCCCAGGGAGCACCTCAAATCACTAGTCAGCAGCAGAACCAGTGGCCCTGGCTCTGAGGCACCGCTGCCCCCTGTCACCCTGCTCACCTGAGGCTCTGTCCCCAGATATCGTTGATTACAGTGGGAAGTTCTTATCAGCACCTGGGATAGAAAACACAGTAGAAAAAGCCTGCACTGTCTGGCAAAGGAGTTTGTCTGTAAGGCCACTCGTGATGATGGGCAAGAAGTGGTGTTCAAGAGGCCACTGTGACTGCAGATGAGCTGAGATTTCTTCACTAACTCCGCTCTCCTCCATCCTCACTACTGGTTAAAAATCAGCTGCATTGGAGCTGTACGTGGGGCAGTCCCGAGAGACTGCCGAGTCCTCGTTCCAGCCTCTAGCCCTGCTTCCTTCTGAGGCTTTGGCCGAGCACTCAGCACCAGCTGCCCCTTCTCAAGCCATGTGTGGGCAGCTTCCAAAACCCTCGGTGTCCTGCCAAAAGCAAGGCAGGAGCTTCTTGCAAAGCATTTCCAGCCCATGCAGCTTCTCCTGTCGCCGGGAAATCCTGCAGCCCATAGTTAGCTTGAGATGGCTGGGAACCCAACAACGGCACCCTTTGTTGCTAGCGCTGTTAGCCACGTGGGCTACCATCTTCGAAAGTGCTCCAGGCTGCAAACAAGCAGCTCAACTCCCAGCCATGCTGGCTGTCAGCACCTCCTGCGGAGCCTCCAGGGAGTCCTGGCATTTCTGGATGGCTGGCTGGCTGTTGACTTAGCTTCCGTGAAGTCGTACTGAGGTGCCCAACCTTCAGTCTTCTCTCCTGGAAAGGGGTCCATGTTGGAGCAGTATTTTCTCCTGAGGAACACGTCCACAGCAGCTACCTGAACGTCACATTCTGGTATCTGCCAGCGCGCTGTGGAAAATCACTGGCCTTGTGCTGCGGAGCCAAAAGCAGCCCATACTGTATTTTTGAGGGAATTAGTATTCTTTTCTCCATTTAAAACGTTCTCATTGCTCATAATGAGTCAAGTCCTGGCCTCGTTTGGAGAGCAGTGAGTAAACAGGCTCTACACACAGAGACACTTCTGAGGAAGCACTTTCCAGAGCCTGGGTGCACCTGCCTTTTCCCCAGGGAAGCAGCCGTTGTTCCCACCCCGACAGCACTGCCCATATTGCCTCAGCCTGACTCATGCTCGTCGCCATGTCTTCTGTCTTCTCTCCTTAGTCCTGTCTCACAGATGCTCATGTCTCTGCTCGGGAAATGCTGCCTGTGTTGGGGAGAGGAACAGAACATGTTCTCTTTCATCGAGGAGAAACGACCCAGGACACAGCACACATCTCCTTTGGGCTGAAACCTTTCCCTGATGCCTCCACAGCTGCAGGTGGTGGATTGCCCAGCCTTGGGCGGTCCAGTCCATCACAACAGCACCTTCTGGTGTCTGGATCAGTAGAGAACCTTCATGTTTCTCCTGCTGATATGCATGGGGGGGCTGTTGAAGACCACTGGGCTCCAGGTCCATCAGCAGCAGAGCTGTGCTGCTGGGGAAAGCAAACAGGGTCCTGCTCAGCTGTGAACACAGCAGAGTGCTCCTGGACAACAGCACAGGCTGAGGACAGCAGCCCCATGGCGATTTGCAGGGGGACATGTAACAGCTGATCGGGTCTGAAGGCTTTGGGAACAAAGTTAATGCTTCAGGCAAGGTTTGACAAACGGGGTCTGACAGAATAGTTTCACACAGCCTGAGCCTCTGGTGCTGTGGGACTCACCTCCTCGCTGCTTGCGAGCTCTGCCCTCGCATCGCTGTCTTGGGGAAACACAGACCATCACAGGGAGGTGGAACTGAAGCTGGGAAGGAATGTGGAGCACTGGATCAATATTGTTTAGGAATTTCTCATGTATCTGTCTGCTCAGGATTGCTCAAGCTTGCTTCAAAGGTAGGTTTTCCTGCACTTAATTCATCCTGTGATAGAAACACGTCCCTTCCTGCTAGTATAGGTCACAGTGCCCCACAGCACTGGTGGCCCCACACCGTGGTGGTGTTCATGGAATCACACAACATCAGGCTGGAAGGGACCTTGAGCTGGTGGTCCCACTTTTCTGGGGAAAATTCTAGCCTGGACAAGCTGGCACAGCACCCTGTCCAGTCTGATCTTCAGGGTCCAGTGCTGAGGAACCCCTCACTTCCCTGGGCAAAGTGTTCTGATGGCTGATTACTCTCATGTGCAGTGAGCATCGCCACAGCACGGACTCGTAGCCCTGTCTTGGAGGGGCTGGGGGCTGCCTCTCAGCCAGGGCTGTGGGAGAGGCCCAGGGGTGATGGTTAAACTGACAGAGGGAGATTCAGAGCAGAGAGATGGCAGAAGTTGTTGGTGCTGAGGGTGGGGAGAGCCTGGCCCAGGTTGCCCCGAGAGGTGGGAGAAGCCCCATCCCTGGCACCGTCCCAGGTCAGGCTGGCCCTTGGGGCTGTGAGCAACCTGCTCTGGTTGGGGGTGGCCCTGCTCCCTGCAGGGGTCTCACTGCAGGGGCTCTGAAGGTCCCTCCAAGCCCTCCAGTGATCCCATGACGGAGTGATCCCTGACCCCATGATCCCACCACCCAACGACCCCATGACCTGATGATCCCGTGACCCCTTCACTCCCCACGGCCGGGGTCTCTCCATCCGCCCGCGGCCGTTCCCTCCCCGCTCGCCCACTCCCGCACTACCCGCAGGCCGCCGCCAGGGGGCGGGCGCGGCCAGCCCTGTGGACGGAAGTGGCGCAGCGGCGCGGGTGACGTCACCAGCCGGCCATTGCCGGGGCGGGGCGCTGCCGCCCCCCCGCACCTCCCCTTTGTGAGCGCCGCGGGCACGCGGGAGGGCCAGCGCCGGGCCGGGCCGGCTCCCTGCGCCATGGGCAGCCCTCCGCCGCCATAGGCAGCCCCCCGTCACCTTAAGGCCCCCTGAGCGCCGTGGACAGGTGAGTGCGGGCTCAGGGGCAGGGGGCGGGGGTGCCTCACGGGGCCCAGTGCGGGCGGCGGGACTGGGCGGCGGGGACCCCCCGCGGGGCCTCAGCGCCGGCGGCTGCGGCCGAGCCCCTTGTTGCGGGTCCGCGCTGCGGGGCGGACTGCGGCCTTTCTGCCAGTGATCCATGACCACCCCCGTCCTGGACCGCAGGGCAGGGACCCGGTGCTAGCAGGGACCCGGGTGGCGACGGGGCCCGAGGCCGCGGCTCGGTGGGAGCAGGCAGGTCCCAGGCCCCTCTGGGGAGTGTGAAGGCCCCGCTGCCCTACGCTGTGTCCGGCGGAGCTCGGGGTCCGCGGTTTCGTCCGCGCCAGGCTGCCCTGGACCTCAGGAAGGAACAAGGAGCTGCGGCCTGCAGCCCTGTCACGGCTGCCGCTGCACTGGAGGACAGGTCCTGCCGAAAGCCGGCACCATCTCTCCAGCTTGCTCGCGTCTGCCTGCTGACCCACGGCCTTCAGAACCGCTCACGGAATGTCAGGGATCTCTGGAGATCATCTAGTCCAGCCGTACACTAGGCTGTGAGATCTGGGGCGTGAGTGTGGCAGGGGAAGCTGCCTGGGCAGTCTTTCCAACTTTGTTATCCCCTAAAAATGTGTTAAAACCACTCGTTTCCAGCAGTACTTATAGAAGGCACTTTAATTTTTCCCAGGTGAGAGGGAGACTCGTCTTCAGCAGTTTTTGAAAGAGCAGGGGTTTATGTAGATGTACTGGAGGGACTAGCTTATCAAAACTGTGGTGTTGCTGGTGGCTTCTTGAGGTGGAAACTCTTAGATTCCAGCACTCTTCCATAAACACGGTTTTTAAAAACAATGTGCTGAGCTGTCAGAGGAGAACAGGTTCTTTTCCCAAATCTCTGATGTTTCTGTGGTGTGCACTGAAGCTCATCCATCCCCAATCTCAGCCTTGCATTCAAGAACACTCCTATGGTTGCAGCAGTTTGCTGTGGGCAGTGGCAGGTCTATTTTTAAACCTGGTTTTCTTTTGTTTCCTGTAATAGGATCTTTATTCTGATCCTTGTACTTCATCTTCAGAGAAACGGTAGTGACCTGGAATGCAGCAGATGCTTTGTAAATACTCTTGAAGTTCTGCTCTTGAAGGTCTACTGCTGTTTGAAGCGTGCCGGGCTCCTTGAAATTGAAATCTGGGAAAACTGCAGTCCTGGATGTGGAAAGCTTTAAGTGCACGTCTGGTTCTTTGATGACTGTACCCTTTTTTTGGATGAGGTGTTACAGATCTATTTTAGGGCAACAAGAAGTTCCTGTGTGTGCCTGCTCTCCCTCAGAGGTGCTAAGTGTGTGCGAGGTGTTCAGAGGTTTGCCTTCCTTCTCCCTGCTGTTTTCTGGGATCAGACCCACATTCCTCTGCTTCCATTCAGGGGGTGGGGGTGCTGCTCCTTGCCCAGTGGCACCAGACCTGGGAGTAGTTACTGATTGCCAATCTGTGCTTATCTGTTTTTTCACTTTGTCTGCTAGGTCTCCACTTCAGGACAAACTCTAAGGTCTGTTGCAGTGACTTAGATCACTCTCAGCCACTGCAGTTTGTAAATAAGCAGCTTTTGCAGCCCTAACATGTAGTAGGGCCAAAACTGCACAAAGTGAGGCTGTTATTTAAATTAACCAGTGGGATGGAAGAAGGCTCTGCTTGGTGTTTTTAGTTTTAAGTCTTGTAACACGTTTCAAAGTTGCAGGCTGGGAAGGGGAAATCCTTCTGACCTACAGTTGATGATGTTTCCAGAGCCCTCAACAGTATCTGTGTGATACTGTTGCACAGGACCTAGTGCTAACTGCATTTCTCAAGGCTTGTGCACACTGGGGCTCTTTTGATTGTGTAGCTGTTGAGGTTGTTATTGTTTGTACTCTCAGTAGAGGATACCATGGCTGCAGTAGATACAAAAGACAAGACCATGGGGAAGCTCAGCCTCTTGTGATGTGGACTTAGCTCATGAGGTAGCTTTGGCCTTATGTTCTTGGAGCTTGCAATGAATACACTTGGGAGACATGAGAAGGTGTTTTGTGCCTCAGTAGCTGGAGTTTTGATATGGTGGTGCCTGTTTTTGCTGAGGTGATTTTCTGAATCCCACCTCTGGTACCATTCGGGAAGACCCCTCCGCAGGAGAATATGGATGTAGTGAGGTGAGAGAGGAAGGCTAACTACAGCCATTTCCTCCAGAAGGTACCTGCTTTTGAGAGGAGCATGCCAAATGACATCTGGGTCTTCTAAGCCTACAGAGAGGGTTTCTTCATTTGATTTACTTGTCACAGCCCTGCCTGCCAGTGCTGGTGCAAGGGAAGATGAAGGGGCTGGGGGAGCCAGGCAGGCCGTGGAGGTGGACTCTGATGTGTGAATTGCCTGCTCTCGGTCTGTGTCCAGCAGAGAGGGAGTGGAGACTTGTGTGGTCTTGCCAAGACTGCCAGACACAGCAACAGCAGAGGCAGCAAATGCTTATTTGGGAAGGATGCAAATGAGCCTGGGAGAGGGATAAGAGTCGTGTGGAGAAACACCCCCTCTCTCTCCCAACCCCTGCTCTGTCCTTGCGTTGTTCTTTCACAAGCTGCTGCTTCTTGGGAAGGGAGAAAGCAGTGGGCTATTCAGCAGTGAGGGAGCTCGTAGGGAAGGAAGGGAGCACAGGCGGGGAAAGAACACCAGTGGGGTGTTGTGGGTGGGTTGTGTTTGTGGGGTTTGTTGTTTTTTTCTTGGCCAGCTGGTACTCTGAAGTCATGCTTAAATTTAATGAGAGCCTGATGCTAAAATAGGTTCTGGGGACAGCCGTTGTACCGTAATTGGGCACTCTTAGCCTCCTGGTGCCTTACAGATTACAAAAATAAAAGCTGCTTGAGTTCTCTCACATTCTGGGGTGTTTGAACTCTTAAATGGCTGCCTCTGTATCTGCTCTTGTACCTGTTGAGTCTTCTGAGGTGCCTGACCAGGTTAAAAGCTGCAGTGGTGGTGTTGAATGCTGTAGACTTCCCAGCGACAGCTGCTTACTTGCTGCCTGTCTGTGTTGGGGAGTTCATGGAGATCCACTGGGGTGCATTACTGCAGGGTGGCCTTGACAGGGATCTGCATGTGTGTCAGGGGCACTTTAGTCACTTTGAGACCTGAGAGGGTGTAAGGGCACATTAGTTTGAAATGTGTCTACAACTGGACCTTGTGAACCTCCCTGTCCAGTTCAGTGAGTGCACATTAAGGACTGGGTCATGTCTTCTGCATGGCTATAAAATAAGGACGGGCAGTACTTAGCAGCAGCATTGGAAAGCTGACTTTGTGAGGTTTGTGGAGTGTTTTGGGGTCGTGTATTCAGTACGTGTTCTCAAAGGCTGGCTCTCGCGACAAGATCTACAGTGACCCAAGTGTGATTGTGAAGTAGCGCTGAATTGCATCTCTGGTGTTACTTCCATGGGGTCCTCCTTGTTTTGTGGAAGGAACCTCAGCAGTGTGCCCATACTCCCAGTGAAATAAGTATGTTAGTGCTTGTTTATGTGGCAGGAAGCAGCAGTGCATTTTGGAAAGGTGCTGGTTTTCTTTGCTAGCTGTTAAGATGCTGACTCTCCCCTGCAAGACCAGAGTTGACTCTGTGATTCATCTGCTGGTGAAGAATCAACATCAGGTGCTGCATCATGGTCTTTGCCAGTTATTATGTGATGCAGTCCTTAGCCAGTTCTTTTGATGTCCTCTTTCATTCCATGCTGCATTCATCCTGGCTGCTGGTGCTCCACCTTGTCTGCTGAAGCTGTACTGGCGGGGCATGTTGCTCTGTGGTGGGGTGGCTGTGCCTGGCAGGGCAGGCAGCACAGTGGATCCCAGGGCCTGCTGGTTGGAGAGTTTTTCCCGAGTCTGGTGAGAACACACTTGATGTTCTTTGTGACAGCTCTGAAACACTTCTAATCCCCCAAGATCAATGTTTCTTGTCTGAAGTGACTGTGCTCTGAGGACAACTCCTTGTCCTTCACTACTGGGCAGTTTCTTCATGCTTGGCACCTGTCATTTGTTGTATGTAAGGGGTTGGCTCAGTTTTGTTCCACGGAGCTTTGTGAGATGGTGTAGATGCAGTGTGTCTAAATAAACTGACTCTTGCTGAGGAGGGAAATGTCTCAAGGAAAGATGGAGGTTCAGATGCAGATCTGGGCTTTGGAATTTGCCTCTGACTGGACAGCATGAGATTGGAGGGCAGAGGACGGCAGGAGAATGACCACTGCATGCTGTGTCATTGTGCTTCTTCCAAAGCTCCTGGGGCTTTTCTGCAGTAGCAGGTTATTGTTGGGTTAGGTGTATAGTTTGTTCTGTGTCTCCTGTTCACCTCAGTGGCACTTGAATGGCTGCTCATCCTCTGAAGTTGTTTTTGTCAGTGCATCTCCTGCTTTTGGAATGGTGGCAGTGCCTATCCATGTTGCTGTTCTTTACCTGTGGTGCTTTAGAAGAAGATGGAGCTGGGCTGTTCTCAGTGTCATGTAGTGGTAGGACGAGGGGCAATGGTTGTAAGCTGGAACATAGGAGGTTCCACATCAACCTGAGAAGGAACTTGTTCATGGTGAGGGAGCACTGGAACAGGCTGTCCAGGGGGGTTGTGGAGTCTCCCTCACTGGAGTTATTCAAGACCCGACTGGATGTGTTCCTCTGTGACTTGGTCTAGGTGATCCTGGTGTTGCAGGGGGATTGGACTGGATGATCTTTCGAGGTCCCTTCCAATCCATAATGATTCTATGATTCTAAGTGCGTATGGAAGTGTCTGTAGCTTGTCATAAATTAACTCTAGTCACCTTTAGGAAGACTATGGCTTGGTTGGGAAAAGCTTATTAAAGCAGAAGACCTCCAGTTTGGTGATTACCCAAGGTAGACTTTGGACTCTTCACTTGCTGTGCCTGAAGTGAACAAAGATGGAGGTAGGAGGTGAAGGGAACACCAAGGTCCTTTTGATGGTGCTGCAACTTTGAGTCTTCTCTCTGAAGCACCTGGAACATTCCTCCTCGGCATGGCGAAGCCACAGATTATCCTCAGCTGAGTGGAAACTGGTTGGAGGACCTCTTTGTCTTACGGAGCAGCTGTAACTGGCTGTGCTCACCGGAGGTCAGGCATTTCTTGTTCTGACTGCAAGCCTCACCTCTGTGCTAATACGCTGCAGAAGAGAGGCCAGCAAACACCTCGTCTAATTGCAGGTCTGCTGGTTGTCTGGCATGTATCCTGTAACAGTAGGAGCAGGTTGGCAGCTTTTCGACAGCTGCCTTTGGCTGGGTGGATAGCTTGGAGGCTAGAAGTGGCTTCCTTTTGAAGTCCTGCAAGTGCTGATCTCTGCTTTCATGAGTCTCTGTGCCTCAGCAGGCCCTTCTAACCTTCCCCTCCACATGGCCTGGGGTTCCTGGCTGAGCAGTTTTAGGGCTCAGCACTGTGGTTGTGCAAGTCTTTTCCCTGGCTACTAATGTCAGGAAAGTAGGTAGTCATGCCTAGCCTTCTCCATGTGCTCTGTGTCCTGTTCTGGCATCTCTGTGGCCATGTGGTGTTCAGGATAAGGTATAAATTTGGCTGAAACTTGGTCTTTGCCTGCTTACCTCTAACCTGGATTAATTCCTGGCTGGTTTTTTCAGGCTGGTGCTGAGGAGAGACCTCTGAAGGTGAGAGCTAGGCAGACAGTGAGTGTACTACCTCAGTGTTTGTGAAAGCTGTTGCCTTACCCACGTGGGTGTGTGGAGTTTGGCTGTCATCAAGGCTGCTTGCAGGGTGTCCTGACACAGTTTGTCACCGTCAGAGTGAAGCTGGTGTGGTCTGCTCCCTTGGGAGAGCTCCTGCAGGTCTGGTTGCTGTCTGCTTGCCCTTGACCAGGTTCTTGGACTGGAGTGGGCTTGAAGATTGTTTCTGAAGTTCAGCTCCAATGCCTGCCTGTCCCCCCTCCTGGTAAGGACTGGGACTCCAGCATGGCGGCCAGACGCCACCACAGGGGCAGATGTGCCTGTGTTACTCATCCCTCTAGGGTGGGTAATTTCCTACGGTGTCAGTTAGTATTGAATTGGAGGTAGCTGAGATGAGATCTAAATCTCCCTAGGAACAAATGTAAAATTAAACAAAATGCGTGTTTGTATTAGTCAGCTGCAAACAGACTGTGCTATTTAAGGCTCTCCACTGCAATAAAGTTGTCTCTGGTGTTTGTGTGGGTGGACTGCAACAATTAAGTCATTTTAAGACTGAATCTTAAAAGAGAAGAAAATTAAAATGAAAAAGCTAATGGTTTGGTTTAAGAGAATAAATGATTCTATCGTGTTGGAGGAGAAGATAGGTGGTACCTCGCAGGTTTGTTGTTGGTGAACATCACGTCTGTGTTGCATGTCAAAACTCTTTATCACTTCATGAGGAGTACTTTCTTATTTTTCATCTGAGAAATTACTCTCCTCGCTGATGCAGGAGCAGAACTGCCTGCTGGAGCTGTGGCTGAGTGTGGCAGGCTGCGAAGACACAGATCTTGGCTACATGGGCTGGGCAAATCTCAGGCTGTAGGATGATTTGGCAGTGCATTTTGTGATAGTCAATCCTGCGGTGTTACCATGTGTGCGGTTCCTTGTTCTCCATTGTCACGAGGAGAAGATACGGGGCTTGTTGTGCACGAGTCTGAGTACTGAGTTAGCTACTTCCTATCAATGTGGCAGTTGGACATTTAAAAAATACTTATTGTCCATTTGACTTTTAAACACAGGCTCGAGATAAATAATTAGAAGTGTTGTAGATGAACTCTTAGCTCACGAAGTAGTGCTGATGCTTGTGAATTAGAAGAACTCCAAACAAGTGAGTGGGGTGTGCTCGGTGATTGTGATGACAATAGACAAAGAAATATTTAGAAAAACTTTGTTCAGAAGGGACTTTCAGCCTTTCTTACCTGCTAGGTGTTGATCTTTTGGACTGGATTGTCAAACATGAGTCTAACCCAACCTGCTGATAAAAAGCTGCCTGCATGGCAGTTCTCACTCACTGCCTGCTCTTCATCCTGGGTAAACTATAGGTGTAAATGTGGTGTGGAGCCAGTCTCTGCTTATCCTGGGAGCTGTTCTCACTGAAGAAGTACCGTAAGCTCTAACTGTGGGGTAGTTCTTCCCCCTCGCTCAGGCAGGAGCCTTTTGCTGCTGTTCAGGAGCCCTTTGTGTCCATACTAGCTCACTAGACACACGTCTGCGTAAGAGCCAAGCTGCACCTCCACTTGGTGCTTATGAGGAAGCTTAAATCATTGGAGCGTTGGCCGTCCTCCAACGTCTCTGCATAATTTGGACCCTTCTCTGTCCAGAAAGAAGCGTGCGAGTCGTTTCAAGTCACTGGGGTAGAAGAAAAGCTTAGAAGATGGCAGAGAAGCCTGGGATGGGTTGCCTCTACCTCCAGGTTCCCACATCCCACATGTGCAGCGCCAGTACAGGCGCAGCGTGGAACATGGCCAGTGGTTCCCAGTTCTCATGACCTAGTCCTTCGTCCATGGCTGCTCTCAAGGGTCCTGCCCTTGGCTTTTGCTCTCCCTTAACCCCATGTTAGGTGCTTGTCCATGAGGCCCTTACACATGTGCCAGAAATGCCACGTAGACACTTTTGTGTGTGTGGTGTGGACCCAGTGTGTTTGCATCAGCCTTTAGTGGAGAATACTCCAGATGAGTAACGTGTTCCAGCCTGCCTCGACAATGGAGTGCTTTTCTGCCTCTGTGTCGGCATTTTACGTGTTGGTAAGACTCCTGTCCATACCTCTGAAGCCAAGTTGTGCATAATTGTTCTGCAAAACCTGTTCTGAAGTCTGAAGCTATTCAGACCCTTCCCTCCATGCATGTTCCTCGCAACACATTCTGAAGAGTGGATGAAACATTATGACCCTCCTTAAATTATGGAAATAAAACCCAAAGCACCATTAAAATACCGCTTGAAAGTAACAGGGTATTTCCATGCCTTCTGCAAAAATCCTTTTCTCTAAGTCTTGGACTTCACCTTTGTAGTTGGGATTTGATCCTAGATGTTGGTTTGACGTTCAAATAAAACACTTACTGGACTGCTCTGTACAACAGTGCCTGGAATTTTGAGGAGACTTGATCTTGTTTCTCCGTTAGGAAGGCCAGAATGGCGTGAGGCTGCTTGCAGCCAGCATAGATAGAGAAACCAGACCCTCTTTTGGGTGGAGAAACCACCACTCTCTGCTGGAGAGACCAGACTCTCTTTTAGAAGCCATCTGTTTATTAGCAGTTACTGGGGTCTCTGGTGAGAAATTGGTGTTTGTGGGTCTGCAGTGCAGTGTTGTGCCTTCCTGAGCAAAGGAGCTGCCAGGAGTAAAATTTACTTCATTCCCAGCCCGGGGATTTGTAAGACAGTGACGTGGAGACCAGTGATAATTGTGTTGGTTTCGTTCCCAAAGTGGGTGCTCTTTATTCTGAAAGAGGCCCTGCTGCATGCAGACAAGAGCATTGAAGGCCCTGAAAGTTTAGTGTCTGAATGGACTTGGCTTAGTTTTACAATAATTATCTGCTGGGTATAGAGCTCTGGGGAGTGGGATACAGCCTGTGGAAACAGTGAATTAATGTGAGCCTGTTCTGCGAGCCCCAGCACAGCAAGGCAAAAGAAGGGGATCTGAGGAGCTTGTGTCTTGAGCCTGTTCAGAAGGGCAGTAGATGCAGCTGGGAGGCTGCACAGGGGGCTCTTGTGATTCTCAGCTCTGCATTGTGACTCCTGGAATGGACTAAGTGTGTTTCCTGCAAGTGCTTGTGCAATTCCCACAAGGTAGGGAAGCTGTGGTGTTTTGTCTTGAGGTACTTGGTAACTTGGTGAGACCCTGTTCAAGAAGTCATTGGGTTCCCTCTCTCAAGAGGGAGACGCACAGGGTTTCCTGGCTGTGATGGAACATATGGAAAGAGAAGGAAATGTAATCTCCAGGCATCACAGAATTACAGAACATTAAGGATTGGAAGGGACCTTGAAAGATCATCTAGTCTAATCCCCCTGCCAGGGCAGGACCAGCAACACCAAGTCACACAGGAACATATCCAGGTGGGTTTTAAACATCTCCAGAGAGGGAGACTCCATAACCCCCGCCCCGGGCAGCCCCTTCTCTTGTCACCCTCACTGGGAAGAAGTTCCTTCTCACACTGATGTGGAACCTCATCTGTTCCTCCTCACACCCCTTGCCACTTGTCGTGTCATTAGATGACACTGAGCAGACCCTGGCTCTGTCCTCCTGACACCCACCTTTCACAAATATGTAAGTATTAGTGAGGTCATCATGTCTGTGCCACAAGGTGACCAAGAACAAACAAACTGGCAACCCCCCGTGTTTTTGAGGAGGAAAGGAGCCTGACTCAGCTCCCAGCTGTCTGCTGGTGGGAAGATCGGGGTTGGATAGTTCAGGGGCAGGAGAAGGATCTTTGTTCCTTGGTGCTGCCTAGTTGGAAGTGGCAATGGTCTTGTTCCCTAACGGGTGCTCTCTGCTCCTTTTGTTCTGCATGGTAACAGGATGGGCTTCTTTGTAGGATTATGTGACTGTGGGACTTCACAGGAGGTAGGGCAGTTGGAGGACTTTGCAGAGAATCTGAGAGAGCAAAGGAGCCTCCTTCAACAGGCTTAGCAGCAGGGTTGAGGGAATATTGGGCAAAGAGGACCACAGATTTTGGAAATGAAGGTCCTGAAGAGTCACGGAATGGAAACAGACTTCTCCCTTGCTGCTGGGCATTTAAAGTATAAAAGTTAAAACTAATCCAAATGGTTGAGCTGTTTTGAGTCTAATTGAATGTGTTTTTTTTGTTTGCTGCTTGTTTTTTGTAAAAACACGGTAAATGCAGAGTGAAGGTTATTAAATGCTCATCCCAGCTGTGTAACGAAGATGATTTAAAGGTTATTGATCACTCCCTCCCACTGTGAGTCGTTTCAGAGATTCCCCAGAAGTTCTCCAGGTCTGTCCCTGCTGAGGGTCTGTCAGAGCTGCTGAGCACCCACAGCTGGGTTGTTGTGAACTGTCTTCTAGTTAACAGTAAACTTCCAATATATTCTATTGGTAAAAGAGTGAATAATCAAAATTATTGTGGTAAAATGGGGACTACAAAAGCCAGGAGCTGGGCAGCTGGACTTTGCAGGAGAGGTGTGGGGCTGAATGCAATGTAAAACAGTGAAGACCTTTGCTGCCCATTCCTGTCCCCCCTTCCTAGTCTGCCCACTTGCCTCACAGCATGGTCACTCCCTTTCTGTGCCTCACTGCCTGCTGCTTCACACACTTCTGGCCTCTCCTCTGGCTGGATGCTTGGCTGAGGTGAGCAGAAGTTTGCAGCAGTAACCTTGGGGTCTGTGCCTCCTCATCACAGAAAATCCTCACACAGCCTGCTCTCGGGAGCAGTCAAAAGTCATTTTCTGCCTTTCCATCTCCTGTTATCTTAACAAAATCGCCTTTGTCCCTGGGAAATGATCTTTTAAGTCCAAATTTAATTACTCTGAAGAATCTGTTCATTTGTGCTGGACAATAATTAACCTTTCTTTAGAAAGCAGTGAAAAATAGGTGCCAAAGCACATGTAAAATTACCAAGTTGAGTCACAACTTAAATAAGCAATTTAAATCACCTTGATCAACTTGGAAGTATTTAAATGCATCCCAGAAGCTGAATGAATGTTCCACCTGTGCAAATGTAAACTGCTGTTCTAAAGAGTTCAGAAGACCGGGTAAAGTTCCAAGTTGTGTGGGTGTTCTTTGGTTGGCTTTTTTCCTTCTTTTTAACCTCGGATCTTTGAATCCTTGTGCTCACACAATTACTCTGTGGGGTACAGTTTGCATTTCTGTAGCTGTTTTTTTCCTGGTAGTAGTCCAAAGAAATTTGCATCTCGGGCCTCCACCCGGAGCAAAGAACTCCCTGTCCGAGGGGCTGTGGCAGAGGGGGAGTGTGGCAGCGTGGAGAATTTGTTTTGTGGATCACCCAGTGTGACCTGAGCAGGGCTGGGGGGTACAGAGTGCCTTGGGGTAATGTCACTGTCACTTGGTGCTTCTCTAAGAATAAGATTTTGAGTCTGGGGAAGGAGATGCAAGAAAAATCTTAAAGCAGAGTGGAAGGTCCAAGGAAACCTTTACCCTTCTGTATGAAAACATCTCAATGTCAGGGTGACACTGCCCTGCAGCAGTCTAGGAAGGATGGAAATAGTCTGTGTAGTGCTAAAAAGATTCTGTGAGGTGCTACTTGCCCAAAGCAGCTTGTGCAGACTGGCTGGATTTTCAGGTGGCCAGGGATTGTTTTCTCCTAGGGAGAAGATCAGCTCCAGCTCCTGTAACCCTCCCCCTAACTGCTAGTCTGGCAGCTCTGCCCCTATGAACTTCACCACGAAGTTATTTTGAAGCTGTTTGATTTCTTTGCAGTCCTGTTTGTGGGAACCTCTGCATTTTTGGGCTCAGTGTGCCTGCACTGGCGTTGGGGTGGTTTTGCATGGGCGCTGACAGAGCTGTTCAGACATCTCTTGCCCTTTCCTCCCCAGCTGGTGGCAGGGAGTGGGGCTATGTCGATACAGTCAGATGCAGAGCATCAAGCAGAGCCTTTGCTCAGCGGTTCTGTTCCCAGCTGCGTGTAGGCAAGAACTGCCTCATGCTCTGCCTTGCTTGTGATGCTGATCCAAGCTTATGCAGAGGTGCAGCAGTGGCTGGACTTTAAGGCAGCTGAGCAGAGTGAGGAGGGCAGCAGGGACATATGTAGTTCAGTCACTGCCTGAGCAGAGCTGGAAGGTAATGCATCCCTGTGGGTCCAGCAATCCATAGCCCTCTGAAGAGCTGCAGGTAACAACTCCTCTTGTACAATGGCTGTTATTAAGGAGCTGTTAGTAGCAGCTGTGCTTCTTGCAGCATTGTTTTTTGTGTATGTGGATCTTTGCTTATTTGTGTCCAGCAACACTTAACCTTCAGCAAACTCCAGGTCACAATTGCAGACTGAGTTGGGTTGGGAGGGGGCTCAGAGCTCACCCAGTCCCAGCCCCTTGCCACGGGCAGCAACACCTCTCACCAGACCAGGTTGCCCAGAGTCCCATCCAGCCTGGCCTTAGACACTGCCAGGGGTGGAGCAGCCACAACCTCCATGGGCAACCTGTTCCAGGGCCTCAGCACCCTCACAGGGAGCAAATTCTGCCTCAGATCTTATCTCACTCTCCTCTCTTTTTGCTTGAACTCAGGCTCCTTGTCCCAGCACCAGAGTCCTTTGTAAAAAGTCCCTCTCCAGCTTTCCTAGAGCCCCTTCAGGGACTGGAAAAAGCTATAAGCTCCCCTTGGAGCCTTCTCTTCTCCAGGCTGAACAGCCTAATTTCCCCAGCCTGTCCCCAGAGCAGAGGGGCTCCAGCCCTCTGATCTTCCATATGGCCTCCTCTGGGATCACTCCAGCAGTTCAAGGTCCTTCTTGTACTGGGGACTCCAGAACTGCCTGCAGGACTACATATTTGGTCTCACAAGAGCAGAGGGGGAGAATATCCTCCCTTGATTTAGTGGTCATGCTTCTTGGTCCAGGACATGGTTTCCCTTCTGGGCTGCCCTCATACATTGCTAGCAGACTTCATTTGAGTGTACAAATGGCTCTGTGTGAGAAAACAATATCAAACCCGACCAAGAAGCAGATTCTTGCAGTAGTAGTGTTTCTCCACTGGGCTGAGACTTAGTTATCTCTGCTCTGGGGATCCAAGAGGAGGATGAGGTGTGATCCCTGAGTGCTTTGAGCAGGACAGAGCAGCCCCAGGCTCTGGCACACGCAAATGCAGCCTCATCTGCATCCTTGGACAGCGTTGCACAAGCAAAAGATGAGTGACTGATGCACGGACTAGTGGGATGCGTTTTGAGTTGTCAGGTCAGATTATATTAGTCAGTTCTGGGGGTTTTGGAGATATTTTAGTAATTTCTGTGTGTATCCAGCCATTTCAGATAGGAAAACAATGTATTGGAAGTGCTGGTGATAAGTGGACTTCTTGAGCTCTGAGGTGCTCATTTTCTGGCTGTGCTTGGCATTGCCTGATGGCACTGGAGACCCTTGGTGTGTGGGGCACGGCCTCCCACTGCCAGCTCAGTTGGGCGAGTGGGGAAGCTGCTGTCATGGCAGTGCTTCCACGATGAGTTAATCCATCTGCGTGCAAGGAAATGGCTAATGAGTGAGTAGGTGCCTTGGGAACAGGCAACAGCTGGGTGCAAGGCAGAAATCTGCTAAACCAGGAGTAATTTCTGCAGGGTTGTGTGGAGGGTTTTGAGTAGCAAATTACCATCTGAGTGCATGCTGTTGTTGCTGCTTCTAAGCTGGCTGAAGCTGGCATGAGATGTGTGTGAGGAGCTGGTGGCGAAGGAGCTAGAGGCCACTGCTTCAGGCCAGTTAAGTGCTCTACAGTGTGGTGGCTGGTGCTCAAAATGCAACGGATTCTCTTCAACAGGAACTGTTTTAATTGGTTGCCACTCTCTGTTCTGTTGAAACTGTGCTGCTAGATGTAGAAACCCGTGACATATGTTTTGTTTGTCGCTGAAAACATACTCTTTATTCTGTCTTGGTCATTGCAATGTGTTGAGGTGATTGTCAGCTGAAAACCCGCTGTGTTTGGCAGCACTTCAGCAGCCTAGCAGCTCCCTGTGGCCCAGGACTATCAACTGGATAATTTGTCTGCAGGGTGCTGTATGTTACAGAGCTGAAAATCCCCTCTCTGAGCAGGTTCATTGCCTGGCACACAGCAGCAGAGCCCTCAGAAACACTAGCTCTGTGGGGTGGTCGCAGGCACGCGGGTGCCAGGGCTGCGCATGGATTTACAGCCGATCCGCAGCAGCCAGCACCCCGCTGTGGGAGGCCTGGGTGAGTGGAGAACATCTCTGGTTCTGGCCAGTCCAGTAGGATGCAGTCACATGGCAAGAGCTAAATGTTGGGCTGGGGGCCAGTCCTCATCTCCTGGGGGAGGAGGAGTGGGAGAGGGTTTCTTTGGCGGCGAGTCTTCAGTTCATACACCTCACGTTGTGACTGCTGCTAATTAACTACTGCAAGCTGAATAAATGCTGGTGGAGGAACGAGTCTCTGTCTGGCACATCTTTCCGCAGAAGAAGCTGGTGCTGGTCGGGACACGCTCGGCTTCTGTGCGTGTCTGCAGCGTGGTTTTATAGCTTTGCTCTGTATTGATTGTCATGATTCACTGAACGTGATCTAAGTAGAAAGCATCCTTGGATGATGCTGGGAACAGCTGTGTGCTAACGTGGGACACTTCTGCACGCTGACGCGGCGCCAGGCCTTTTCCATTACTTTATCCAGTAACACACCATTAGCATTTCTGTGTGTAATTTCCTTTCTAGGTCTCTGCCCTGTCACCTTTCTTTGGTTTAAAGAGTGACAGTAAATTCTTACTCTGAACTTTCCTATCTGTTTTGTTCCCGTTATTTTTCTGATAATCCATTTTGAGGTTGTTTTGAAGGGGAAGGGGCTTTACACTGTGTTTGGGAGTCTGCATGAGTGACTCTATTTCATTCTCCTCCCAGCAGAGCTGTTTTGGAAGGTCCGTGTGGGAAACTTGGATAAAACCAGAAGTGTCTAAAGCTCTGGAAGCTCATGTGTAGCTTTTTCCAGTTTTAATCTGTCTCTCTTCTTTCTGTGGCAGGCTGAAGTTCCAGATGTTGTTTTGGCTTGGAGATAGTGAGCAGGGGAAAAATAAGCATTTTTAATGTTAACAGAGTCAGACTGGCTGGTTCTGTGCTGACAGGAAAATGCAGAGATAAAACCTTTGCTGATGGTGCCTGTGCTGCCTAAGGCTGCTTAAGTAGCCAATAAAGCAGTGCTGACCTCCCTGGAAGTTGGTCCTGGGCTGGCAGTGCTTGGTGCCAAGAGGTGACAGCTGCATGGGCTGGGGGTATCGGAGTCAAACTGAAGATTAACTTGCTCAGATCCCTGTGGGGTGCTGTTTGGGGGTGCTGATTCTCCCTCTTTTTTCAGTAAAAAGTTAACTCTTTGCCTCCTTTCTCCTCTGCATCAATACCTTGTGCAGTCCCATTTGCCTCCGTGTTTCCTTCCAGTCATTGACTGGGTATTGGGGTGTGAAGCTGAGGGAAGGGTTGCCTGTAAAACATCTTTTAGGCTTAGGTGGCTTTATGGCTCTTACATGGCATCACAGTTTTGTCTTGGAGCACCAACATGGTTTCTGAAGCTCCCCCCCAGCCCAGCTGAAGTTCTGTTTATGGCCAGGTACAAGGTGGTCTGTGTGTGCAGGTGCTGGAGGAAGCTCCATGTCTGCTGTGTGCCAGACGTGCTCTGTCCTGAACCACGGCTGTGAGGATCTCAGCCTCTTCTCGACAGCTTTGAGCTACGTGTGCTAGTGGCAGGGACCAGGCTAAATCGCCTCTGCCTCAGAACTGCTGAACGGCTTGTCAGGGTGGGGGATGTGTGTGTGTGGTGGCCAGGAATGGTGGTCTCTGCTAGTCTGGAGGTTAGACATGTGCTAGTCAATCCTTTTTCTGTGCTAAATTCCATTAACTCTACAAATGTGCTGTGTCCTGTGTTTCCTCCTGACCTGTTTCTCCTGTCATGCTTATTTCAAAAACACATGAGCTGTTGATTTGTAAATGATTGCAGCAGTTCTGATTATTTCTCCTTAATAGCTGGGTTTTTTTGTCTATTTCTCCATGGCTGAGACTCGGAGGTAGCAGTTTCTGGCCAGCAGCTGCTTCCCCCATCTCCTGTCCCTTCCTGTGTGGTAGTGGTGTCCTTCAGGGTGTTGTGACCTTGAAGAGCAGCTCTCTTGGAATACTCCTGCCGCTTGCCTTGCATAAAAGACTTGTAAAGCTGAATGTTACTGGTGCTGGCAGCAACTGCTTGAAGCTACAGAGGACCAGATGGGGTTACAGCTCCTCTGCTATCTGAAGTCTTACCTGTTTGCAGCATGGAACTAGGATAAACTTGTCTGCATCACCATTTGTGTAATTTGCTGCAACAAGGGCTTGGGTTGTGTTTTGGGTGGGTGGAAGGGAGCTGGTACGTGTCGGTGTAAGAGAGCAAGAGATACTTGGAGCAGGGTACAGCCTTAGCCACTGGACAAGCCTGTTACCATAGGCTAAGGTTGGAATGATTTAACCCTTCTTGCGTTGTTTTTGCCACAGAGCTGGGAGTGTGTACCTGGAGCTGACTGGCCAGCTCTGGTTGTGCAAGCATTGCCTGATGCTCCAGAAGCACCATCCTTGGAAATCACAAAGGGCCTGGCTGTAGGAAGAGCTTCAGAATAAATATGCTGTTGCACATGTTTGCTGGAGGAGGACTCAGAGGGAAAATCTGGGTGTAGGAGACTCCTGCTGCCTACCTTTGTGCCGCTCTGCATTCCTTTGCTCTGCTGCCCCGAGGCTGCAGTGGGGTGTCTTGCTCATGTGGTTCATTATTCAAGCCAAGCCCAGATGTTTTCATGCCTGGTCTGGCCTATTTTCTGAGAACACTTCTGGATGCCTCAGTTCATTTTATTGTGGTTTCCTTAGCGTCTAGTCCAGCTGAAGTCAAGATGATTCCTGGCCTAATTGAATGTTCATAGGCAGACGTGGTAGCCACAGCTCGATCTCTGCAACCAGGTTCTGCTAACTGCAAAGCACTTGGAGTTAGATCTGCACTGATGAGAACCTGAGACTGTTTCTTGTTGGTGTTCTTCTCTGGCTGAAAAGTTTTGCAGTGTGAAGCTTGGAAGAGGCTGACTTGTGGCCAGGAGATGGGATGAAACCCTGCCCATCTCCTGTGGGGGTAGATCTGGCCTTGCTGACCAATCTTGCTCTCCATCTCCACTGAGTTAGCAGCAAGGACATGGGAACCTTTTCATGCCAACTGTGGGACCCTTATCATGTCTGATCATCTGTGGCATCCAGAACATGTCGATGCTTTCTACTCCTTTTGTAAGATCAGCTTCCACAAAGGGGTATTTCTGGGCAGGATACTCACTCCGTTGCTTGTGCATCCTCATCTGGCAGGAGAAAGGTTTTAGGCCGCATACTTCCTGGCAGTGAAAGGAAATAACACCTATTCCCTGTGAACAGGTGCTCTCCTTTCTTTTGTCTTCTTCCGAATCACCTCTTACTCCATCGCTTCCCATTAGTGAGGAGGAATGTTGACCCAAAGCCTATTTGGGGCTTCCTTTTTCAGCAGCAGTTGGGGGAGGTTATCTTTGACTTCTTGTCTTCCGCCATGGCTGGATCCTTTATATGGTAGTGTTGGACCTTGGAAGTTGCTGGTGGATGTATGTCAGAAGCTGTCTTTTACCGAGAGAGCTTGACTTGTTTCTGTGTGGTGGGGAGTGACTTGCTCTTGGGCTGACCTTCCTTCAGAGGTCTGAGGCTGGACTTGTCTGTAAAGAGAGCTTTAGCTTGCATTTGGCTTCACACTTGCAGTGTGCAGCTATGAGTGTGTGCAAGGTCATACAAGAGAGACGGCAGAAGTCATTGCTAGGCCACTCTCCCATCATCTTTGCTAAGTCATGGGGATCAGGATTGGTGCCTGGGGACTGGAGGACAGCAAATGTCACTCCAATCCTCAAAAAGTGTAAGAAGGAGGACCCAGGTAACTATAGATGGGTCAGCCTCACTGCCATCCCAGGAAAGGTGATGGAACAATTTATCCTTGACTCTGTCTCTAGGCACATCAAGGACAGGAGGGTCATTAGGGACAGTCAGCATGGCTTTACAAAGGGAAGTCATGCTTGACCAACCTGACAGCCTTTTATGAGGGTGTAACCAGGTGGATAGGTGATGGCAGAGCAGTGCCTGTGGTCCATCTTGACTTCGGTAAAGCATTTGACAGAGTCTCGCGCAGCATCCTTGCAGCCAAACTGAGGCAGTGTGGTCTGGACAATTGGGCAGTGAGGTGGATGGTGAACTGGCTGCAGGATAGAAGCCAGAGGTCAATGGGACAGGGTCTAGTTGGAGGTCTGTATCTAATGTAGTCCCCTGAAGGTCAGTACTGAGACCAGTCCTCTTCCATCTAGCCACTGATGACTTAGATGGGGGATTAGAGTGCACTGTCAGCAAGTTTGCTGATGAGACAGAGCTGGGAGGAGTGGCTGACACCCCAGCAGGCTTGGCTGCCATTCAGTGAGACCTGGACAGGCTGGAAAGCTGGGCAGCAAGAAATGTAATGAAGTATAACAAGGTTAAGTGTAGAGTCTTGCATCTGGGCAAGAACAACCCCAGGTACCAGTGTAGGTTGGGACTGACCTGGTGGAGAAGAAAGGGACCTGTGGGTCCTAGTGGACAGTAGGATGGCCAGGAGCCAGCAATGTGCTCTTGTGGCCAAGAATGCCAGTGGCATCCTGAGGTGGATTAGAAGGAGGGTGGTCAGCAGATCAAGAGAGGTTCTTTTCCCCCTCTGCTGTGCCCTGATGAGACCACATCTGGAGTGTTGTGCCCAGTTCTGGGCCTTTCATTTCCAGAAGGACACAGCTGCTGGAGAGATTCCAGCCACAAAAATGAAGGGAGTAGAGCATCTCCCTTATGAGGAAAGGCTGAGCTGTATCTGTTTAGCTGGGATAAGAGCAGACTGAGGGGTGACCCCATGAATGTTGATAAATATGGAAAGGGTGAGTGTCAGTAGGATAGAGCTGGGCCCTGTTCAGGGGCATCCAGTGGTAGGACAAGGGGCACTGGGTGTGAGCTGGAATAGAGGAAGTTCCACATCAATATGATAATGAACTTCTTGATGAAGGTGACAGAGCCCCTGGAAGGGGCTGCCCAGGGGAGTTGTGGGGTCTCCATCTCTGGAGACATTTAAAACCCACCTGGCTATGTTCCTGTGTGACTGGATTTAGGTGATCCTGCTGTGCTGGGGGGGGGGGTTGATCTTTCGAGGTCTCTTCCAATCCCTAATGTTCTGTAATTCTATGAGAGGTCTAGGATGGTAGAAAACCCCAACAGCTCCCTAAACTCAGCTTCAGGTTACATTTATCTCAGTGCTGACTGAGCCTGGGCTGTTCTGTTTCTAGATTAATGAGGCTCTGTGCACCTGCATGTGGCCTCATCCAAGTGAGAATCCAGAGGTGAAGTTACTACACTCTCTGAATGCTTCTTCCTTCTCGTGCAGCAGCGGGGTGCTTCCTTCTCCTCTGGACTGCTAATTGCATTCAGCTTTCTGCACTCTGGAGTAAGGCAATGACGGAATGCGACGAGAGGAGAGGCCGTGCAGCGCCACGTGCCTGTGGGGCGTTAGGAACTTCTGTTCTCAGTCTGATAGTTCTAAAAATATTTTGTTAATTCGTGTTTGGCTCCCTGTGCCTCTCTGGCAGTGGGGAGTGGTGAAGCTTCAAGCAGCGTGCGAAAGCCGATCTCTGACTTTCCCTGTCCCTTAGCCTCTCCTGAAGGAGAGGTCTTTTGTAGGGACCTGCATCTCCTGAAGAATGCAGGAGCGATGAAGTGGTGGTGTAGAGTGTGGCTCTCCCAGAGATGCCCCTCACTAGGGTGTCATGCCTGGTGGGCTGCTCCCACAGTGCCCTTTGCCCAGGCACCTACCCTCAGCAACCAACATATTGGTGCTAATGGTTTTAGTGGTGTTCCTCTGCACCCATGGCCTCATCCTTCTTGTGTTCTTAGGCTTGATGGCAGTTTTATTCATGAGAAGAGCTGTGTGTTTGCTGTGTCATGCTGCAGTTACATCATTCTGCCAGTGCGGTGGAAGGGTTGTAAATGCAGGTTGTAGCTAATTTTTATCAAATATCCTGAGCTGCTGGTCAAGATGCTTGGGCTGAGGGATGGGAATGTGTGGTAATGCCCTGTGAAATAATTGTAGCGGTTCAGAGTAACCTGGCTGGCGTTAGTGATGTGCAAATGAGAGTCCTTCATGGTGGTGAGATACCAGCAGAGACTAGGAGCACCCCCAGAGTTCTGGGGCATCGAGGGAACTTCCAGCAGCCCCTTCCACTTGCTGCTGGGTTTGGCATTGAATGCTCTGGGCTGATAACATCGAAGACTGAAAATAAAAAGCATTTGCACCTCTTAAGGTCCCTTCATATGTGAAAATGAAGGAGAGGACAGCCTTGACTATAGGTACTAGATTACCCTTGTCTTTCAGCAGGACTTGCCAGAGGTCTTTAAATGCTGCTCACATCATACAGCCAGAGCCCAGCTTCTTTGCTGAGAGGAAAAAACTCCAAACCCACAAAACCCACCCAAGGCAAAGAAATAAATAATTACAAATTCTGCAAAGGTAAAAAGGGGGAAACCCAAAAAGAAAAGAAACAACATCTGTGAGGAAAATTGGGGGTTTTGTTGGTGAGACTGAAGCTCAAGGCTTGTTTTCACAAAGTGGTGTGGACCAGCCAGCCAGGAGGGCTTTTTGCTGGGAGTGGGAGCTACAACTGCTTGGTGGGGAAAAAAAAGTGAGCAATAAAAATTGAAGCTTTGGTTTGGACTAAAAAACTAGAGGAATGTTCTGATGAGACTATTTCTTGTCAGAGTGCTGGCGTTTTGCTTTTTAAAAGTAAATATTATTTGGATATTGTTCAGACCCTGCTCTCTGTCTTGCTAGTTCTCTCGAAGGGATTAAACTTGACTCTGATCCTGTGTCAGACCCTCTGTCCTGCTGGTGCATATGAGTCCACTTCAGTGTTTCTGCTCAAAGTCCTGTCCCTGCCATGTGGGAACAGCTGTGTGCTACAAGCATTGCTGGAGAGGCTGTGAGCTGTGGAAGTCTGCTCCTCCTGGAGCTCCTGTGTCACATACTCACAGGTAACTTCATTAGTAGCTGAGGTGTTGGTCACTGGATGAAAGCAGGCCCAGTCTCAAAGAGGTAGGCTCCAAGCAAGTGACAAGAAGTAGTTGTTACTGTCTGTGTTTTGAGCTTGTGGGGTTATTTTCCCCAAAGAACATAGAAACAGCTTTTACTGCTGATTTCTGAGACTCCATCAGGTGCACATATTTCTGTTTGGGTCTTACTTGCAGCTGCTGGAGAAATGCAGTTTAGATTAAAGGCAGTTTATATCTTCACTGGAGGTTCTGCACTGAGCTCTGACAGCAGGTACTGGCTGCTGAGGGAACATCTCTAGGGGAAGATGTGCAGTGATAGCAGCAAAGTTTGAATGTGTCTTCCCCTTGGTACCCCACTTGCTTGCTATGGCCAAGGCTGCAGCACAAATGAAGTCACCAGATGTTAATGCATGTTGTCTCCACTTTGCTGAGGCCATTGCAAATGTCTCCACATACCTGATACCTGCTTGATGCCTCAGGCATGTCTGTTATAAGATGGAGCTGCTGGGCTCTTCCCTCAGCTGCTCTGGCAGAGGGATTGGACTAGATGATCTTTCGGGGTCCCTTCCATTCCCTGATGTTCTGCGATTCTGTGGCTCAGGGAAGTGCTTGCAGATTCCTGTTGGTTAATCTGCCTCTGTGCATGAAGCCATGTGCAGTTGTCTCTTTGCAGATGTGGAGTTGCATACCCAGCTCTCCAGATGTGCGCAGCGATAACGCCGTCAGTGACCTGTATGCGGTAACTGGCAAATGAGCATTTTTGCAAGCTCATCGAATTGTTCAGGCTGGAAAAGACCTTGATGATCTGACCTTGAACCCAACTGTCCCATCCCACCGCTAAACCCTGTCCCTGAGCTCCAGATCCCCAAGACTGTGAAACATGGTGATTCAACCCCCTTCCTGGGCAGCCTGTTCCAAGGCCTGAGGAGTTGTTTTTCCTCGGGGCCAACCTGAGCTTCCTCTGGTTGCTGTGGGCAGGCTCTGCAGAGAAAAGCTGTTTCACGGCGCAGTGCTAAATCCTTGCTGGCTGCCTCAGGGTGAATTTATTAACCCTGCAAGGCAGTAAGTGATGTGGGAAGATAGATCTGTGGCTTCAGAGGCACCAGGAAAATACATAATGGGGTGTTCAGATCAATTTACGAATGTCTGCGCTCACTCTGTCGCCTGAGTTAACCATGCACCGATGGGTTGCCTTGGACACCCGTGCTGAGGCAATACCCACACACAGCCCCAGCTTCTATACTGTTCTCATTTCTGTCTGAGACATTCACCCTTTTGGGGTGACGGTCTGTAGATTTTCTTGAGCTGAGGTGTGTTACTGTGTGCCCCAGAGTTTGGGGCTGGCTTGTGTCGCTGTGTTCTGGCACTGGAGTGTGGCCCTGAGGAGAGGAGTGCCCCAGGCTGTGGTGCTGTGAGGTGAGGAGCCAGCGCTTTTGTGTGCTGTGCTGGGGTGGCTGGGTACCTCGTGTGAGTTTCAATTAACCAGAAAACCAAACAGGCTGTGAATTGCTGCTTTTACATGCAGTCCCTCTTCCCAGAGACAGGGCTGTTGATGAATTCGGCTTGTGTGAGGCTGCTGTGGACGGCAGAATTGCAGCCGGGCGCTCTGGATGTTTTCTTTTGATACCAATCTGGTGAGGTACATGCAAAGTATGTGTAGCCCTTGGGCTCTTGGCATGTGGCCACTGGGGCTGTCAGTGATAGTGTGGGTGCCTCTGATCTCATCAGAAAAGGCTGAGCTCCTCTAATGGTCCCCATTCCCATGTCTCCATCATACTGAGATGAAATGTAATCCTAAGTGTCTTCACTAATTGGCCCAGCTCTTTTGTCTGGTGCTGCCTTTGCTGCATGTTGTTCCCCGCAGCCTTCACTGGTGTTGGGCTGGTGGTTCCTGTCCACTGAGCTCCCAGTTCTCTCTCCTGTGGCTTGTTGCCTCAGTGATCTCTGGCACCCCATGCGGCTGTCGGGAATGATTTGGCAGGACACAAATACTTTTCTAAGGAAGAAAAGAGAAAGCAGTTTGTATTTCAGCGATTTATACTTGCTGTGCAAGTGAGAGAGGTATTGGCATCTTCAAGAGAGATTCTGCAGGGTGTTGGGACTCCATTAATGCAGACTGTAAGAGCTCTATTCCTTTATCTAAAGCAATGAATTGTGTGTGTCTGTTCAGTTGGGTGACCTAACGAAGCACTCTCTCTGCCATATGATGTTTGTTGTTCATTTAGGCCTGTGAAAACAGCTTCACTGGTTCCTTCTTTGGGATACAAACCTGGCCTCAAGGCAGACACTGCAGGAGCTCTGCACTGCACAGCAGATCTGTTGGAAGTCTGTCAGTGGCCACTGGAGATGGGACTTGTCTGTCTTGACCTAGGACAGTGTCAGGATTTCTAGTTATGTACTTCTAGAAGTTAAACCCAGATGCTTTGCTATAGATGGATGAAATTCAGCGGCACTGTCTCCAGCTCTGCCATGCCATGTTCAGCATGGGTGGGTATGGGGGCATGGGTAGCAGTGGGGAACCCCAGTGCCCTCCGGGGCTGTTGCAGCTGGAACAGCTCTGCTGGGCCATGCAGAGGGGTGGCCCTCAACTTATAGCAAAGGCTGATGTGTTTAGAGTGGAAAAAGAAGTTAGTGCATTATTTGCTGGTTGCTTTTGAGTTCCTCTTTTATCTGGATTAAATCCTAGTCCTCTGCTTTGGAAGAAGTTCTTGTGAATTCAGACTCCAGACAACAACAATATCTGAGGATCCCCTAATACTCACAGCAACTCACTGTGGGGTTTAACTAAAGATGGCTTGTTCTTCACGTTACAGATTAACTTTTCTTCTCTTTTAAGAAAGTGGTTAGTGCAGAGGGCTAGGCTGAGGGAGCTGGGTCTCTTTAGCTTGGAGAAGAGGAGACTGAGGGGTGACCTCATTAATGTCTAGAAATATTTGAAGGATGGGTGTCAGGAGGATGGAGCCGGGCTCTTCTCAGTGTCATCTAGTGATAGGACGAGGGGCAGTGGGTGTGAGCTGGAACGGAGGAGGTTCCACATCAATATCAGAAGGAACTTCTTCCCAGTGAGGGTAACAGAGCGCTGGAACAGGCTGCCCAGGGGGGTTGTGGAGTCTCCTTCACTGGAGACATTTAAGACCCACCTGGATGTGTTCCTGTGTGACTTGGTCTAGGTGATCCTGCTGTGTCAGGGGGATTGGACTAGATGATCTTTCGAGGTCCCTTCCAATCCCTAATGATTCTATGATTCTAAGGGCAGACCTTGCATGATCCAACCCCAGGGCTTCTCATCCTGGAGCAGGGATGAGGGCTTGGCATGGTTTTAATCATACGAGGAGTTCAGTTTGTCGGTTTTAGTTCTTCAGGGTGGATGCACTCACTCTCAAATAGTTTTTTTGATGGAAAATCAATGTTTTGTAGAGGCTGGAGGCTCCCTCACAGCTCCTTCCCTCCTCCAGTCTCCCAAGCCCAGCAGACCCAGTTGAGGGGTGTAACTGGGCTGTGTGGGCAGCGTGCCCAAAAGCCTGGAGCTGCACGTACCCAGTCTGCACATTGCAGCATGGGGTTCTACTTGGTGGTAACTAGACACAGGATGGGTTTTTATGGGCTGCTCCATGTGCACAGCACTTCTCGGCAGAAGCAAGTGAAAAAGAGTGTCAGCAGTTTCAAAGAAGCAGGTTTAAATCCTGGTTGTTGGTCCTGTTTAAGAGGAGCACGTGTTCTATGGAACATGGGCTGTTGATATCCTGAGCTGGCTGGGTTTGTTTGCATCTGTGCTGAGAGAAGGCTGTTCATGAAGGCCACCCTGCTGAAGAGCTTTGCACGAGCTTTTGGTGGCAGATGCAGGGCTGAACACGGGTCATTCAGCAGGACTTCCCCTTGGCACTGGGGTGGCTGTTTGTTGCCGGTGGGTTGGAGCAGCCTCTGGCTCCCTGGTGCCTAGTGAGCCCCCAAGGTGGCTTCATGTGGGTGAGTGCTCCTCTCAGGCAGCCCAGAGGAAGGGGCATCCCTTCCTTGTGTGACACATCCCCTTGTGTGTCAGGCACTTTGGTGTCATGTCAGCTGTGTTAATCCTTGGACTTGTGTTGTCGAGCTGCTCCACACTGTGTTTAGGATTGAGGGGTCAGATATTACTGCTGGGTGGGTTTTTCCTTATTGATCTCTCCAGTGAGTTCTGCTAGAAACCTTCATTCTTGTGGCAGGTTCCTCTCTGGTTCTCCCTGCTTTAGGCAGTTATGACTGAGGAAGGGCTGAAACGGCTGAGGGTGGGGGGACTTGCAGGTGATGTGTGGCTGCACAGAGGGAGTGAGTCCCATGGAGAGGGGCCAGAAGGGATGTGATGGCTCCCCACCAGCAGAAAACAGCCATGGTCACTTTTTCACTGAGCATGGAGGAGGCAGCCACGAGTTGGAGATCTGCAGGAAACCTGGCAATCTCTGTGCCTGTGGGCAGCCTGCTGCTCTCTAATGGCTCAGCTCACTCCGGGTGGTTGAATTCAGGTTTTGTCTGTTGGAGAGCCCTTTCTCCCGGTGTTGGGGCCGTCCGAAGGGCTGGCTGCTGGTCCCTGCCAGGCTCCCCGCTCCGCTCCCCACCCAGCAGCCTGCAGGGTGACTGGCTCGCCCAGCTCTGCTGCGGCTGCAGGCCGGCATCATTAAAATCAAAGTTTTTTGCCTCTGCTCTTTGAACCATTGATGTGTTGAAAGAAAGAGGGCAGGTCGGTCTCATGAGCCACCTCTGTCTAGACTTGCCGGGAGTTACCTGGGTGCAGTGCTGAGGAAAATGCTGGTGTAAGCTGTTCACTAAAGGAACCCGCGTGGTGGCTGTAGAGGGTGGTGTTAGTCCTGTGTCCTGCAGCTGCAGAGCTCTGAGCTGATCCTGAGCGTTGGGCACCAAACCATTCCCTGGGATAGCTCTCTTCTGTTCCAAACACCCTGCATCCTGATGGTGCTGTGAGCATCTTCTTTCACAGTGCTTCCAGCAGACTGGCTGAGGTTGAATGCTGGCTTGGGTTAAGAGCTCAATGATGTGCATGAATAATGAAGAAGGCAAAGTTCCTTGGTGAATGGGTGTTGGGAAGTGAGTTTCACTCCCAGAAGTGGTTAGTCTGCACTGCCTGATCCTTTCTGTGAGGACAACAGCTCTTGATACTTAGGTTCAGAAATTTCTGATCATCTTAACCAGGGATGGAGCAGTTGCTGAGATGTTTCTCCTATTCTGCAAAACAAATCCATGTCAGGAAATAAATACAGAAGCAAATGGCTTGGCTTTCATTACTGAGCACTTAGCCTCATATCTCCTATTGCTGCCTTTGCAAGTTGTTACCTGAAAGACAAGTGGCAGTATCACATTTATTCTCAAGTTCTATCTATTCTAGAATTAAATCTGAAAACTGAAGATGGGTAGTGACACATTGCAGGAATGGTCACTGCTGCAGGAGTTTTACTTTCTTGTGTGGACCAAGTGTCCTGGGAAAGGAGTCAGTCCTTTACTGACCATTTTAGAGGGACCACGTGTCTCTGCAGGTATGCTGCAACAGCCTGTGCCTTCACACAAGGTGTGGGTACCTGCCTGCAGCAGCAGGAGAGTGAAGCTGAGCCGCAGATGGGAAAGTCCTTGGGAAAGCAGCCTAAACCAGGAAACCACTCTTCTGAGAGTGGTATCTCCCTTAAGTACATGTTGCTCTTTTTCTTGCCATCTAGCAATGGTTTCTGCTGGTTGAAGTTACTCGGAGTTTTCTGGTTGAGATCTTTGTTTCCCCTCAAAGCCCAAATAATAATTTGACAGACCTTTTCTGTCTGCAGTAACTAATTGATACCGAGCTGGAAGAAGGTACTTTCCCTTCTACAAGCCTGCTTGCTGCTGAAGGGTTTGTGTTTTCCTACGAGGATGATTCTGTGTTTGCTCTGTGATTGCACATGGTCTTTCTGGACTCTCTAAAAAAATCAGATTTAAGAAATTACAGTAAATTACGAATTTAATAAATCAAGGAAATGACTTGGGAATCCAGACACAGTAAAAAGGAGACCAGTCAGCCTTGGCTGTCCTGGTTTTGTGTAAGGCATTGCTGAACACTGATCTTGGGGCAGTTATGTTTGAGGATGGCAGCATGTCCACAGCTCTTAAGTGTCTCTTCTCTTTCTGCAGCTCTACAATGGTGGATGGAGTGATGATTCTTCCTGTGCTCATCATGATGGCGTTTCCCTCCCCGAGCTGGCAAGGTGAGTGGTGGAAGGGGTGGGGTGGTCACTGACTGCTGCTGGAAAAGTTGCTCCTAGCATTGGCCTAGTACCAGCACCACTCAGCAGTACCCAGCTTGCTTCGGGAGCTGATGGCGTGGGCATGTTCTGCTTGAGAGTAAGATGTTTGCTTTTCCATTCTGAACTGCTTCAAAGGTTGTTTGTTGCCTGTTTACGTGTGAAACTTAGAGCTTGTGCCATTGGTGTGGGGCTGGCCAGGGCCTGGAGAGGAAAACGGGAAACCTTACTTGAACAGCAAATGGTTGAACTGTGCAGTGAGTAGGTCTCTGGCCCAGGGGCTGAGGTGTAGTTGTGTTGGTTGTACCCTCACAAAGCAGTTTTCTCTGGGAAGGCTCTTTGGGACTCTTCCATCAATCTCTTACGCAGTTGTGTGCGTACACACGCGCACTGTGTGGCGTAATACCTCTAGAGTTTTCCCTGGCAAAGTGGGAGAAGGCTGTATCCACAGCTGTGGAGAGGAAAATGGTTCATTTGAGGGCCCTCTTGGAGGGCTTGGTTTGGGAGATGTCCTCCTGAAACATACCAATCTGCTCACAGACAGCCTTTTAAAACATGGAATAAAGGTTTTCAGCAAGTAACTTGATTTTGCTGATTTTAAATGCTAAGTGAGCTGAAGCACGTGTGGCGTTATGGCATGTCTGTGCTCTTCAGTGCTCACCTGGTGAGATATTTCTGCTCTGCTCAAACTCATTTGTTTTCAAACCTTGATGCAAATAATCAAGGCAGAGTGTAGGAAAGGGAGTGTTAACATTGGAATGGGAGGTGGAAGGTGAACGTTTGGAAGGTCTAGTGGTTGACTTTAGCCGCGTCTGTGAATAGGAGATGAAGTCAAAACAGGTGAAACATGGGATGAAACACTGGATGCGTGTCTGTGGAAATGCACTAAACTACTCGTGTTATTGACAGAGGATTTTCTTGAAATGGAGGTTGGTAGCAGTTGCCACAGTGTCCTTTCTGAGCACTCGTGCAGTGCAGCTCTGATTCTCAAACATTTCAGCTTTCAGGGATGAAAGGGTTTATCTAAAGTTAAACTACCTGCCTTTTGCATCTTTAGCAGAGGAAGGAGAAGAGAAAGACTTGGAAGGTGCATATGTGAAATGTGAGGTTCTGGTTGATCTCATGGGTGATATGTGGAACCAGGCGTGTGCCCTGCCTGCATGGTGCCACCCGTAGAGCAGCGCTGTGGAACCTCCAACCCAGGCAAAGTCCCATGTGTGTGTTAACACCTTAGTTATTGGACCTGGCTGCGCTGAAAAGGCAGGAAAGTAGATTCCAGGGCTCAACTGTTACCACGGTGTTGACAAGATGCCAGTAAGTGATCAGCCAGACAAGTTAATCTGTGCCAGGGCACTTGATTTTGTTCCCGGCTGCCTGTGGCAGTAAGGCTGGCGTGGCAGGATTAGGGCAGAGCTGGGCCAGATGTGCTGCTGGAACGGGCTTGGACAGGGTTTGTGCTGGGCAGGAGCATGTGAGCAGATGTGCAGGTGTTGTTGCTGTCCCTGTGCCTGTGGGACTCTACAACAAGTGGAGTTCCCTGTTTTCCTGAAGTGGCTCAGACTTGAAGGGAAGGTAACCATCACAAACAGCTAACCTACAGCTAAAGGACTCTAAAGAAGCTATTTCCTTCCTCTTCATGATGTGAAGCTCCAGCAGATCCCACTTCTTCCCCCAATTCTAGTAATTTGGAATGTGTTTTGACCCCCAGGCATGGCCTGAAGTCCCCTTTGTCCTGCTTGAGGATCCTAGCAGCCTTCTGAGATGAGCCTGGCCTGTGATTTGTACCCTTTCTGGTTTCTTCGCATTTCATCGATTGAGGAGAGTGGCCCTGCTCTGTGATGCTCCCTAGCAGCAAACTCACGGAGGGGTGACGGCCTCAGCACGGCTGTGAACGCGCTCAGCCCGGGCAGCTGGGTGGTGGTGTGGCCAAGGTCAGCGGCTGACTGCAGCGTCTGTGCATGTTCAGAATGTGGCTGTGGAGGCTCAGCGCCGGCACAGCTGCGGGCTGCCTGCTCTGCTCTGACTGACGCTGTCACTCAGTCCTGCTCCTCACTCTTGGGTAATGGGAAATGGATTAGATGGGATGGCTTCTCTTAAAGCCATAAAGCGAGGGTGTCGTGAGCAAAGGGATCGTTTGTGTAAGGCTTGTTTGCCTCTCCCCATCCTTGGCCTCCCAGCCACGTCCTAAGAGACGTCGTGGAGTTGTGTGGGTTGGCCCTCCAAACACTTGCTCAAATGTAGGTGCTAAATGAACATTGTATCTGTGGAGTAAGGTCCTTACCTGCAGGATGGGTTAAGTCCTATGAGGAACAGGTGGGCAGACTAAGTCGTCATTATGGGTCCCATCCAACTAGAGATACTCCTTGATCCGGGATCCCTTCTGGCTGGAGATGTTCTGTGGTTCTGTAAGCTGTTGACAGGGAGAATGTGCAGTGGTGGGGTGTTGCTGGAGGGAGGAGAGGATTTGACAGTGTTTTTGTGTAAGGAAAAGGTGGGCAAGTACCTGTTGTAAGTACCTGTTCAGTGGAAAATGAATTGCTCAGTATGAAGAGATCTCACAGGTAAGAGTTGCCACCGGCACCTTCTGCGCTGGATTTCTGCTTGTGCAGCAGAGGTTTGGCATTTCCCAAGCACTGAAACGGTGGTTATAGGAAATATTAACCTGCCTGGACCAGTCACTGATTGTATGACATAAACTTCTTGTGGGAGGAATGAACTTGTTTTGTCTCCCCGCACAGGTGTTTCCATCTATAACTAGCCCTGCCATGGTCCTGTGGTGCAGTGTCCAGTGGGTTCGGGATGGGGTGGCTGGAGCAGTGTGACTGCAGAAAGGGTTAAACACTGCTCCTCCCAGTTTACCCATTACACTGTGTAGTGTCTTAGTACTCATTCTTTTGCAATAGCTGGGTAACTGGAGTCAGCACTCTTGGCTGTAGACTTTCACAAAGGGAATAAGCAAACAGAATAAAGGAGCTTCAAATTGGACACTTTCATAATAATGAGCTAATAAACTGGGTAATGAGAAGCTAATGCAAATCTCTGCTTTTGTGTGGCAAGTGGGGTTTTGTGTTTCCCTGTCATTTTGTGTATGTATATAAAATGTATGTATTTATCTATATTTATCTGTCCACGGGCCAGAAGTGCAGCGGTGAGTCTCTGTATTATGAAACAAAAATACATGCAGTGGCCATGTTTAGGTCATGGAAGTATTTTTAAGCTTGGTGTGCTGCCTGCCTCTGTTGCCTGACCACTGCCCATGCAGACGTTCTGACAGCTGTACCCACCCTGAGCTCTGGTGCTGCTGGGCTACTACTTACTTGCCTCTGAATGTGTGTGTTGGGGGAGTTGGTCTGCTCCAGCCATAACACGGAGTCCTGCCTCCAGTTCCAGAGTCCCCAACATAAGAAGGACATGGATCTGTTGGAGCAATGATGACGGGAGAGCTGGAGCCCTCTGCTCTGGGGCCAGGAAGAGAAGGCTCCAGGGGGGGATCTTGGAGCAGCTTTCAGTCCCTGAAGGGGCTCTAGGAAAGCTAGAGAGGCACTTTTTCTGATGGACTCTGGTACTAGGACCAAGGGGACTGGGTTCAAGCTAAAAGAGAGGAGATTTAGATTAGATAATGCTTAGGGTTGATATTAGATAATCTCTGAAGTCCCTTCCAACCCAATCCATTCTGTGATTTTGTGACTATAACCTCAAGTGCCACTGGCCTGTGGTGTTTACTGGTCCTGCCTGCCAGGCAGACTTGCTGAGGAGAACCGTGGAGAAGCATTACCCACTCCAGCCCTGCCTCTGCTGCTGGTTCACCAGACGCCAGCAAAGCTGGGCTTTGCCAGTGCAGCTGGTTTCACTCTGGGAAAACATAACTGGACCATCCAGCTCTGGCTTGGAGAGCCGTGTGCTGTTCCAGCTGGGCAAACCAGGAGTGAGTGTTTGTGTGTTGCAATTCCAGTTGTTTGCTGCTCCTGCTGCTGGTGGGGGGAAAGAACAGCACTTGGATTACAGGAATGGTTGTCCTACAAGATTGCTGACCATGGAACTTGGCCTGTGTGAGACTGAGGTGATGGGAAGCAATGTGACAGATGCTGCCTGGTTTCAGGGTTCTTTCCCTAAACCAGTGGTTCAGAAGTGGAAAATGCACTTGTGTGTGTTTGTTAGTTGCGGGAGGAGGAGTGGAGGAGAAGAGTAGAAAACAAACCCAGTTGTATTCCCAGTGGGCAGGCTCTTAGGCTAGACTTGGAACAGTCCAACGTTTGATGCCCTCAGCTCCTATTTTAGGATTGACCACTGTATTTGTGGCTGGGAATATTTCTTGTGTGTTAGGATTGACAGAGGGAATGTAAATAGGAGCCGAGTGCCCATGAGTGTGTGTGTGGGATGTGTGTGACAGAGCAGCAACTGGTTCTGGTTGAAGCTCACATGGTCTGTTAGGTTTTTCCCCCTCTGTGTCAATAGCCCTCCTGTGCTGTCTGCCCACAGCAGGGTGATGTGAAATGTCACTGAACCCGTGTGAGCACTTGGAGTGGGCAGAGAGGGCTGCTTTTGCTTTGATGGTGCAAGCTCATACCTTTGGCTTGCCCAAATAGCTAAATTAGTGTTGTTAGCTCCTCCTTGGTGGTTCCTCAGCACTAGCTGCAAGTGATATTTCTTCCCTTAAACAGGAGGTCTTATTGCCTAATGATTTCTTAATAGTGTTGGTTATGCACAGATAAAGAAAACCATGGTGTTTTTGCCTCAGCTCTCCCTCTCTCCTTTACAGATGATGAGCAGAAGCTTAACATGGTCCCCTACGAGTGTGTGTGTGAAGGCATGTCCTGTGGGAATGGCGACCGCTGCCAAGGCCAGCAGTGCTTTGCTTCCCTGAGCATTAATGATGGTGCTAAGGTTTACCAGAAAGGCTGCTTCCAGGTCTACGAACAAGGGAAAATGACGTGCAAAACGCCCCCGTCTTCTGACCAAGCTGTGGAGTGCTGCCAGGGCCACCTGTGCAACATGAATATCACTGCTCAGCTGCCCTCCTCCAAAGGTGAGAGAGTAACAAATAGGTTTGGCTTCCCTCTGGCTTCGTGGGAGCAAGGAGGCTGCGATGCCAGCAAAAGTGAAGTTTTTAACCAGCGTAGTGCAGCCCTTTCTACTTTGTTCCCTGCCCTGGGGCCCACTAGCACACACATGATGCCCATAGGGGTTACAGTGTGAGGCAGGGTCAGGATGGAGTTACTGGGAGTGCGCAGGCACGGTGGGGTTTGTTCTGGTTGGTTCTGGGGCTCTGCTCAGAGCCGCTGCAGCAGCAGCATTGTCCATGTAAGTGCACACTTGTAGCTCTGGCTGGGTCATGGCCCCTTTCAGATTAGGGCTACCTGGAGGAGAGGTGGTGTCAGGGCTGTGGGCATTAAGGACTTTCTCTGGGAATCCACAAGTTCATTTTTTTTCTCTTTTCTTTCTTCCCTTCTTTCCTAGGACACACCTTTCAAGGAGAAGCTGCAGGGTACAGCATGGGAACATTAATCATCTTTATCCTGGCTCCTGTGATAGTGCTGGTATTTTTTTCTGCAGTAGCTGTGCTGATCATCCGGAGAATACAGAAGAACCATATGGAGAGGCTCAATTCTAGAGATGCAGAATATGGCACCATTGAGGGACTCATTGCATCGAATGTTGGAGACAGCACATTGGCAGTAAGTACTCATGTGTGTGAGGAAAACCTGTGTGAACTTTCTTCCCTGCAGAACTCACCCCTCAGACCCTGCAAACTCAGCCACATCAAGGACCTTTTGCTGCCGCGGGATGCCACATGGCACCAGAACTTGTGTTGTGCCAGAGTCATGGTTGATGAGAGATGTAACCCAGAGCATCTTTCACAGGTGTAGCACCTCTCACCTGGGCAGCTGCTGTGAACCTGGTGTAAAGCTGCACTATGGAAACAGCAAAACATAACCCCTGGTTGTTGGGTCACCCAGAATGATAGGAAAGGTGTAAAACTATGTCTTTGGTTTCAACCTTTCAGGCTGTTGTTTGTATAAGGTGTGGTGCTAGAGGAAAAGGAAAACAAAACTTCAAACCTGATTGCTGTGCTCTTAGCAATAAGGGCTCTTGGATGACCAGCAAATCTGTGAAGCTTTGTTGATGGCAGAGCAGTAGGGATTTTAAGAAATGAGACCCTCAAAATTCAGTTTTAAAAATATATTCTTGTCTATGCAGTCTCTGGAAAATGAAATGACATGGGAGGTGTTTTCTTTTGCAAGACTTGGTGTGTCCTGCCCTTTCACTTGAGACCGGCAGTGTTCCCAGCAGCTTTCCCTGGCTTTACTGAAGCTGAGCAAAGGAGACTGCAGGGGCAGCTGAGTGTTTGCTTCTGAAGCAGTGCAAAGAGAAGCTTTCTTCTCCTTGCATTTCTGAGTAAATCTCTTCAGCCTGAAGAGTCTGGAAAGCATTCTCTTGTGATGCTTTCCCAGTGTAAGTAGTCTTCCCTGCGGGGTCAAAGTGTGGCTAAAGAAGAGTGGTCCCAACACAAGCAGTCTGTAATGATACGCTGCAAAATACAGCAGCTGGGTGTTTTCTTCTCCATTTTGAACTCTGTAAGGGAGAGACAGTGAAGTGGTGGTTTAAGCGAGGAGGAACCTTTGGTGTCTTTCTTAGAAAGCAGTGGTTGCCCCAGCTAGCAGAACAATTTTAGCTGTGTCAAAAGCACACCACTCCAGAAGATGGTTGCACCCCCTTATCTGGAAGTTGACAAGCTCTTTGCAGGCTCAGCTATGGGAATTTATCAAAGTAAAGATTCTGGGGACCATGGAAATATTTTGGGGAGCTGGAAAGTGTTTCTTGCATCTGTTTTGAGGCAGAGGTGTTTCTGTTAAATCCTGCTGTAAGTGTAGGAAAGAGGGCAAACCCTTCCCGTCACATGGACTTTTGTGCTGACAAGTGAGTTTTCAGGCTTTGAGGTGGCCAATAAGGGATATTGTGGGAGCAGAGAGGAATCTTTTTTGAGGAAGAATAGGTTAAAACTGAGTAATCAGACTCCTGGTGCCCCAATATGCATGTTTCAAACTCCTTTGGTGAGAAATGAGGAAGCTCCTGTGTATTCCTGTGTGTCTAATTACTAATCTGTATCTACTACCCCAGCTCCCTCCACTTACAATACCCTGGTAACAGACACTGCTTTTGGGCACGGCCAGAGGCAGGGCACCCATCTAGAGGAGCCTGAGGTGGGCTGCTGGCAGCAGTGTTTTGGCTTCCTGGAGACATGGGGAGATGCTTCTCAGCATCTCAGCTCCTTCTCAGAGCCCCGAATCTCCAGGCACTTCTTGTACCTGCAGGATCACACGTGGTGCAGATTGCAGTAGCTTTTCACTGTTGTCCTGATGTTTTGCTTCAGCTTGAATTATACTTGGTAATCTTTTCTTTTTCTTAAATTTCTAGTGCTTTTGGCTCGTTTTAATTAGCCCTCGAGGCTTGATTGTTACTGGTTTAGAACAGCCAGTTTTGATGTGTTCACCACGCATTGGGTGCGTGCACAACTGGTTATCTGTCTTTAAGCCCCGACTTCCAGCCTTTACCAGCTCTTATCTCTTATCAGTGCAAGACCATTTCCATTCCGTTTGCAAACCTTTTGCATTTCAAGTCATTTAATGTTACTTGGAAATGGTGATAAAACCTGAGGAGAAGAATAAATCAAATTCTTTTTAAAAGAAACTGGAGAAGGTGCTAAGTAGTGAAGGCTTGGTCTAATGGAGCTGTTGTGTTCCCTGTCAGCCCCTCTTAGCTTCATGGTTTCTCTGCCTCCTGGGTGCTGGGAGTTAAAACCCCAACAGTTTCTGGTTTCTAAATGTTTGCCTAAACAGTAAGTCTGTTTTAAATTCCAGATTTCTCTTCCCCATTGTGTGCTCCAAATCGCTGGGCTTGTCACACATTAGATTAGTTTACATTAGGATTAGTCTCCATAGTGCAGCAAATGCTTAAAGCCCTAAGCCTAAGCTTCCTAATGGGAATGGAGAGAGCTGTGGCCTCTTCAAATCTTGTTTTTACAGTTGCTGCCGATAGGTTTGTGTTTGGATTTTCCCTTCTGATACAAGCAGGGAGGAAAACGAGCCCTCAGTTTGCATTAAAAAGAAAGAGAACAGCCTCCTGTCATTCTTAGATGATCTCTTTCTCATTAAGACATTGTTGAGAGAAATGAGGTTTCCTGGGATCTGCTTGAAGCCCAGTACGTGCTGTTTGCTGGAAATACTAGAAAGTTGATTGTGCTTCTGCTGCTTTATCCTGTTGTCCTTTGTAAAGAGACTTGTTAGTGCTTTGAACTACAACACAAGTCCTAGCCTGGCTATTAGCATGTTAAAAGGCTAATAGGATCTTACCATACAATTAGAGTCATGGGTTTTTATGAGCTTATCTGTTGTTTAAAGCCTGCTTTCTGTGAGCCAAAAACTGCTAAAGGCTTTGAAGAGACACTCATGAGGGACAGTTTTCGGGAGTGCCAATGTCATACGTGGTGTGGGGGTGCAGGTGATAAATACCCTGCGCATCTGAAAGCGTTTTGTTAGAAACAGCGGCACCAAATTTGAGTAGTTTGGGGCGAACCCTTCTGTGACTGTTACCTACCACAGAATGACTTCTTCCCCTTCTTTTGAGACAGACTTCATCCCTCGTTGCTATGGTTTCAGCCACATTAGGGAGGGAGACTTACACTAGATCTTTAAAAGACAACACCCAAATGAAGTTCTGATTTGGAGCGGGGACTTGGAACTCATCGGTTTGAGATTTGATTGCTGAAGCAGAGACTTTGGCCATGTCTAGTGACATTATGGTGCCCTACCGCCTTTAGGGCCACTATGTGAGTCTGGGAGGCCTCTTGCATATCTCTTTGTCTGTGGGGTGGTGTCTCAAGGATCCACCAGATACACTAGAACATCCCAGAGCACTGGGGGCAGCTGACTGGCAGTTCACTGGTGGTTTCCACTCTGTCAGAAGCTAAGCTGGGGACACATGAAGGTTGCAGCAGCAGCCCTCCTCCTGTTCTGTTACAGCCATATCTGCTCTTTGCTTGGCTCACAGGGACCCAGAGATGCTCATCTGCATAGGCTTTTCCAGCAAAACTGACTCCCATGTTGCTTCTGACAACCTGGCCAGCTGAGCACAGATTGTGTGCAGGGCATGGATTAAAAAGGGGCTGAAAAAGCAAGTTGTGTAGTAGGAATACGTTGGTCTTGTCTGAGGATTTCCCAGCTGGAAGCTTCTGAAGTTCGTTTATAGGAATAAAGAAGTTCAAAGTTCTGGAAGACTCTTTGTGTTAGATACTTATTCAGAGAGATTCATAGAGCAGATGGTGTGAGCACAGACCAGTGGGGCTGGGCCCTGACCTTAGCTCTAACCAGTGAACATGTGCTGTGTTGCTGTGCCATCTAGTCATCTGTACTAGGAACTGTAGGGTGGGAGAGGTCTGCAGGAGTGTTCAAGAGTAAAGGCTGCTGTTCTTCCTTCTAACTGTACAGGGATGAATTTTTTTAAGTATAGAAGTCGAAGGAAGCAAGTTTATTTCTCTTTGTAGCAGCTCAGATTATTGCAAGACAGGAAACTTGGGGGCAGAAGAGTTATTCACCTGTTTGAAGTACGTGAGAGGTGCAGGACTGAGAGAGCACAGGCTATGAAAGAGAAGGACACAGTGCTATGAGTGAGCTTCCAGCTTCCCAGGNTCTCTTTGTAGCAGCTCAGATTATTGCAAGACAGGAAACTTGGGGGCAGAAGAGTTATTCACCTGTTTGAAGTACGTGAGAGGTGCAGGACTGAGAGAGCACAGGCTATGAAAGAGAAGGACACAGTGCTATGAGTGAGCTTCCAGCAAAGTTAACACTTTTGTTTATTAAACAAACTGGTATCTTAGATAAAGACGGAGTGAAAGGATATTTGGTTTGCTTGCTCTTCTGTTTGTAAAATTTCCAGAAGAAAGTGGCTTTGCCTCAGCTGTAGCTGCACTACCGGTATCTCCTGTGCTTGGGTTGTGCTTTAAAGTGGCACTGTGTCACAGAGGGTGTTCAGGGTGTTCTCAGTCCTCATATGGTGATGGCAGCAGCAATGTATTGATGTTGAGTGACCAAACAGCATCACTGAGGTCCTTGAGATACCAGTGAGCTACAACCTGTCCTGGGATACCTTTGGGTTTTTAAATGGGGGAATAAAAGGCTGTTTCTAAAAGGTTGTAAACATCTGCTTTTTTCCTTTTGAACAGGACTTACTGGACCATTCCTGCACATCTGGAAGTGGGTCTGGACTCCCTTTCTTGGTGCAAAGAACGGTGGCTCGCCAGATCACACTTGTGGAGTGTGTAGGTTAGTGTCGCCCTCGTTCACGTCTGTTGCTGAGTGCTGGTGGGAACTGCAGAGGGAAAGCTTCATCTCCAACCCTAATCAGCTGCTCTTCCTCAGTTGCTTTTAAAGTACAGGAAACTTTTCAGGCTTCAGCTTATGGAACCTGCCTGGTTTGGGAAAGCAAGGTGTACCTTGTCCTCAGTGTTCCTGGGAACTTGATCATTTCTCATGTTTCTTCTAGGCTGTTTGGGTAAAAATCTTGATATGCAGACAGATCTCCACAGGCCAGGGCTGGGTTTTGGGTGTTTCTACCTTTGTTTAGCTCTTCCTGCCCAGTACAAACAGCCCGCGTGTGGTTCCAGTGTGCCAGGAGGAGGGATCCGTACTCTGAGCTTGTGGGAAAGAGGAAAATGTGAAGGACAGTGACTGCAGAGTGCTAAAACATGCAGGCAGGTGTGATCGAGCTACAGCAGTGTCACGTGTGGGCTATGACTGCTGAGTCTTCACCCTCTTTGCTCATCTTGTCCTGCCCTGTGAAGGCTGACTGACAGCTTTTCCTGTGGTTTTCTTTCCCCCACCAGGAAAGGGCCGTTATGGAGAAGTTTGGAGGGGTCAATGGCAAGGAGAAAATGTTGCTGTGAAGATCTTCTCTTCTAGGGATGAAAAGTCCTGGTTCAGGGAGACTGAATTGTACAACACTGTGTTGCTGCGGCATGAAAATATCTTGGGTAAGTAGGACAAACAGTCATTCCTGAGTAGCTGGTGTGAGGTGAGTGACTGGAGCAGCCACCTTTGCCAGGTATCTTAGAGTCTTTGAGATTAGTTCATGTAGGGAAGGGAAATCTTATGGGATTGGCTATGGGTGCTGAAATCTGCGTCCTTTGTGTGTCTACTTCTGACCTTAGCCAATGGATTTTTGTGCCGTCAGCCATGGCTGCAGTGAAGCAGCCCTTCCAGTTCCTGGTAGATGTGACCTTCTCTCAGTGGTCTGCCACCCTTCCAAATAACAGCAGTAGTTTGTTTTCTGGACACTGTTGTTACCTCACCCGCAGTCTGTCCTCAGTTTTATTTGGTCTTTCCTCCTATCAGAGAATGTCCCCTGGCTTTACAGCTCATCTTGTTAAGTGTTTGTGTAATGTTTCCTCAAGTGGTTCCTTTGATACTGCAAAAATAATTCAGTGGCCTCCTGAAATGTGAGTTAGTGAACTTTCCTTTGCAAGAGAGCAAGTGGCTTAGCTGGAACAGCGTTGCGCGTTCCCCGTGTTCCTTTGGCTGCCTTCAGTCTGTCTCGGTAACTGTCACAGCCTGGCTATTGTACAGAAGTTTTTATGATGTGATACCAAACTATCACAAGTTACAGGAGTGTCACCTTGTGACTCCAGGAGAGGAAGTAATGGGAGTGCTTTTTGACAAATGTGGTTTGTGGGCTTTTCATAAACGTCATCTGACTTGGGCATCAAACCTTTGGTGCTTCCCAGCCAAAGCTGTTGAGTCGGCTCTGTCGGAAGGAAGCTGCTGGGTTTGGTTTTGAGAGACCACAGTTCTCACAGGATCAGGACCCATGAAGATCATCCAGTTCTTGAGGTTCATGACATTCAAAGAAACATTTTCCTGTGTTCTTGGGTAGAGGATCATTGTGGAATACAGCCATGATGCCTAAAGGTGCTGCTCTGCTGTACTTCACGTTGCACGACAGTTGAGCTCAGTGTTTGAATGACTGTCATTTGGGGTTTGCTGTGCTGCCATGCTCCCCTTACTCATGTGCCACTTGAGGTGTCTTGCGAGCTGCTGGGCAGTTAAGATCAGACATTTGGGGCTGACAGCAGTTCAGAGGAGCCATGTAGGTGTGACAGCTCCTCAGGCTACAGCGTTCTCTTTGCAGCCTTGTCAGCAGTTGGAGATCATTGTGGAGCAATTGGAGAGCAAGGTGTGGTGGTGGTGAGTTGGGCAGGAGGGGTGACAATTATTACTGGGAGCAGTGTGCTTTCCACGTGCCGAGGTTGATTGTTGGAAGTGCTCAGAGCAGACTTCCCTTGGGTGGCAGTGTGAAGCTGGCGAGGAGTATGGAGTCTGTCGTGGTGTGGCGTGTGCATGGAACACCAGCACTGGCTGCTTGTTCTCCTTAGAAATGGCAGTGGTTACCAGTGACTTGTCTTGGAGATGTTACTGCTTTCCAGTGTGATCCTGGTAAGTGGACAACAGCAGATGTCTTCTCTTGAACTAGAAATTTCCCCAAATTTCCCCAACCCCAGGTTCCTCAAAAGAAGGAAAAAAAATGAGAAGTTGTTTGTTTTTTAAAAGGCAGTGATAGTGGTTTGGTGTGACTGACAAAACACACGTGAGGTTGTGACTAGAGGTCCAGAATGTGTCAGATCTTTTCTCATCCTGGTAACACCTGCAGTCTGCTCTCAGAGCAGTCAAACTGTGGGAAAACTTTAATTAAAGAACTTAAAATTGCAAGAGGGATCTAGTAGTATCAGTTCTTTTCTTGAGGGAGTCCTGAAGGAGCTGTGTCATTTTTGTTCTTCTCCTTTTCCCTTCCTCTCCTTCTAGGCTTTATTGCATCTGATATGACTTCCAGGAACTCGAGTACCCAGTTGTGGCTAATTACCCACTACCACGAGATGGGCTCTCTGTACGACTACCTGCAGCTCACCACCCTGGACACTGTCAGCTGCCTGCGCATCGTCCTGTCCATAGCCAGCGGGCTCGCACATTTGCACATAGAGATCTTTGGGACGCAGGGGAAGCCGGCCATCTCCCACCGGGACTTGAAGAGCAAAAATATCCTCGTGAAGAAGAACGGCCAGTGCTGCATAGCGGATTTGGGTGAGTTGGTCGCCCCGCTGCTGATGCACCGGGTGCTTCCTGCAGACATCGCACGTACCGGGCAGCTGCAGCCTGAGAGGGCTGAAGGTAGCCTTAGGTGGTAGCCCTAGGTAGCCTGAGCGGGTGTGCTGTTGTCCTGAGGGGTTCTGGCAGCCACTAGGTGGCACTTGGGACCTACAGATGCCCCTTCATGGCTGAGGGGTCCGTTGGGACTTTTCTCTGGGTTTTTGTTGTTGAACTCCATTCTTGGAGCCCAGAAGATGGCAGTTTTTAGGCTTCAGCTACTTTCAGAACTAAAAAAGGACCTTCCACTGGCAGTGGAGCTTTGTGCTCAGTATCACACAGCTCTGTGTGTCTGTCCTGACTGAGGCTTTTGCCAGGTAGTTCCGTGAGCCCAAGGTTGGGTTCTCTGTGACTAACTGGTTTTTGCCTTTAAGCTGGTGGGATACTGAACAGCAGTTACAGCAGTGAGGACCATTCCTGCCTTGGGAGTGTGTCTGACTGGCTTTTTTCTTGTCTCTGAAGACAAAAAGCAGCAGTAGAACTACACTACTGGCTAGACAAAGTGTATGGGGAAGTGGGAATTCTTTTTCGCTGCCCAGTTTCTAACACTTGCTGAACACCATGAGGTGTGTACAGGGAAAACATGAAGGCCATGCACCTGGGCTTGTCTACGTTTGCAGAGGGAGTAGTAACTGAAAAATGGAGCAGTAAGATAAAATATAGAACCAGAGAGATTAGCTTTTAAATAAATGTGACTTCACACTGAGGAGGGGGCAGCACGTACTGGTGTGGGCTGACATCACACTAGTGAAATGGTATCTGCTGTATTGTCTAGCTGGAGGCTTTGGATATTTGAGAGATTTGAGATCATAGCGATAAACCTTTCCCAGTTAGTTTCTATAGTGGTAAAATAGCTGGGTTTTTTAAATGTAAAATCCTCAGAGAGGTGTTTGACCTGTTCTTTGTTCCTTGTCTGTGAAGGAGATGTACCAGGGTTTGTTCTGATATGTGCTCATGCCCTTCTTTCTGTGTGGTGGCTGCTCCCTCATCTGCTGGTCATCTCCCTTTCAACATGTGCACCAAAGGAAAAGCATGGCACTGTAGAGGCCGGGGCTCTTGGTCACACCAGGTCCTGGATTTGCAGTGTGCCCCTTAAGTAATGGTGTCAGCTTGGAAGCAGAGGGGAATGATGTTTCTCTAATGTGTGTCTTGTGATTGTTTTGCCATCAGTCTGGGCACTGCACACCAGCACCTCAGCAGCTTGCTGCTTGTGGGCATTCAGTCCTAGTCCTGGCTGGCAGTGAAGGCAGGAACTGGCCGCTTGTCCATCGTAGAGTTGTCCAAGTTGGAAAAAACCTTTAAGCTCATTGAACCCAGCCATGAATACAGCTGTCCCAAGGCCACTGCTAAACCCTGTCCCTGAGCTCCAGATCTCCACAGCTGTGAATCATAGAATCACAGAATCATAGAAGCGTAGAATCATTAGGGATTGGAAGGGACCTCGAAAGATCATCTAGTCCAATCCCCCTGCCAGAGCAGGAAACTCAGCCAGGGATGGCGATTCAACAGCTTCCCCAGACAGCCTGTTCCAAGGCCTGAGGGCCCTTTCTAGGAAGAAGTTTCTCCTCAGGGCCAACCTCAACTTGCCCTGGGGCAGCTTGGGGCCATGTCCGAGTGTCTTAGTCAATGACTCCAGTACCCCAAGTGCTGTTACAAAATGGGCTGTTCCAGCTAAGCAGAATCTGTGGGATAAAGTCCAAGGCTGGGTGTTGGGGTCACCTTCCATCTGTCATCACTATGGAAAAGTTCTGCCCTTCTGAAGCAACCTGTGTGCGTGGTGGTAGGTCTTAGTTGAGCAATTTTATAAAGCAGCAGAATAACACTTAAAGAGAAGAGGCCTGGCCTCCTCACACTCCTCCTTCTCCTTGCCCTGTCGTACAGCACTTGGCTTTGTAGGGAGGAGGCAGAGAACACTGGCAGAACAGGTTTGCTCTGTTCCTGTCTCTGGCAGATAGTCCAGTTTCCTGAAGAGCTTCTGGTGCCTTGAAAACAAAGGTGTTTCAGCAGTTTGTGTTGCTGTCAAGCTTTGTAACATGTTTTTGATTCTTTTTTAAGAATTAGTGTCTAAATGTCGGAGCTTCTCTAACAAGCACTTGTCTGCCCTTGACTACATGTTCACCTAGATCTCTTTAGGTGAGGAGAAGCTGAAGCAGCACAGTATCTGCTCCTTAGCTCACAAACAGCCCCGTGATGAGAACCTGATTACAACACTGCCATCCCCTGACCTTATTGCAACACTCCCTTGGCTCACAGCGTGCGGGACGCTGACTGCCGTCCCTCAGCTGCAGACCTTTGACCTGTCAGTCACAGTGTGTTTTGCCCACTCTGGGTGGGCTGTTCTGGTTTTCATCAGAGTGTACTCTGAAGTCTTGTTGTCTTCAGAACTTGCCATTATGTTTGTTTTCTAACCTTTGTTTCTAATGTGCCAGTGTGGTGGCTTTTTTCAGATGCCATCCAGCATATTGTGGGATATGAGTGAAGATCAGTAAAGCCACGTACGTGGCTCTGCGTGCCTGTACATCCTCTGTGTGGCAGTAAATGTCACTGTCCTGGAGAGCAGGCTTTCCAAATGACCTTCTCAGCAGTTGGGGTTAGAGGTGGTATCTTTCTAGAGCTGCCATAAGCATTTCCATGGCAGCATTGAGCACTCGTGGGCCAGCTCTCTCCACCTTGTGTTGAAGTGCAGACTGCTTTTGGCCAAGAAGCAGCTCAGCTGATGTAGCAATAGGTTAATTTCTTTGTGGGACTGAGTTAAAAGTCTCTTTAAGTTCCAGCTAAGACAGATCCAGGTTAAAGCCAATAGTGTGTGCTGCTGCTGGAGGACGTGCTGAGGAAATGAGGGAGGGTTTGGCTCATCTTTCCTACGGCTTAGCTATGTCATGCGACTGCCGTTGTTCAATTTGTGGTGCTCCGTGTTTACCGTGGTGCATCGAGTACTCTCTGTTTCCAGATTTACAGTAATTTGGTCCCTCACATAATGTTCCTTCCTTAAACGTTTAGTAATTAGCACAAACCAGGTAGAGTGGCTGTGACTGACTCATTTTAGATCAGCTCGAGGATGTTTGTTTTCCAGGCTGCTGCTGCAAATACGGTTTGTTTTTTGTTTTCCAGCCTTATATTTAACTTGCGTGTATCCACCGGGCAGTGTTTTTCCCCTCCTTGCCCCACAGTTCGGATGTGCCCACCCACCCAAAAGTTCTATAAATACTCGAGTGCTGCGTAGAATTTGTTTTCTTCTGAGGAGCAGATGCTTGGCGCCGCGTGTGCATACGTGCCTGGAGCGCTGGTGACATCCAGTGGCTGCAAAACACTTGAATCACAACGTTTTGCAACAGTGCAATAACACACTTAATGGTAATCCCTGAGGAGATAACTGGTCTGGGTGTAGGGACAGGGGGGCTGTTTGTGTAGCTGGTCTGGAGCTGACCCAGTTGGTCTTTGCACAGCCGGACTCTCATCTCCCTCTTTGTAAGAAACTGCCCGACGCATGTCACTGCTCGCATCTCGTGTTGACATGGCTGCTGCTGTGCTTTGAGGGAACTCACTGGTCCTTTGCTTGTCTGTCCTTCAGGCCTTGCAGTGATGCACTCTCAAAGCACCAACCAGTTGGACGTGGGGAACAATCCCCGCGTGGGCACCAAGCGCTACATGGCTCCCGAAGTCTTGGACGAAACCATCCAGGCAGACTGCTTTGACTCGTATAAGAGGGTCGATATCTGGGCCTTTGGGCTGGTCCTCTGGGAAGTAGCTAGACGCATGGTTAGCAACGGTGAGTATGCGGGGCTCCTCTGCCCGCTTTCAGAAAGGGGTGAAGGAAGTGGGAATTCCCAGTTCCCACCGCAGTGCATGGGATGCACCGTACAGGACTGGACCTCCACAGAGCTCTTGATTCCTCTCTCTGCTGCCTGTGTTGACATTGTGGTGTGTTGGGCGCAATGATTCAAATACTCTTGTTCCTGCTGTTGTGGAGAAGATAGAGGGTTCTCTGCTACGTTCCGCGTTGTAGCGACACATAATTCATGCCAAAAGGTCAGTTGAAATCGTAGCTCATAAAGTCCAAGCTTTTTGCACGTCTCACTAAACCGCAGAAGATGGCTGAAGTTGTGATGAAGCCTCAGGAACAGAAGGAAAATGCAGGTGAAGTGAAGAAATGATCGTTCAGTGGTACTCTTGCTGTGCCCACCCAAGTGCAGCCAGAAAGTAGGACGTGGTCCATGAGCAACTCTGGTTGTTCACTGGATGTGTCCTTGTGAATCGGAGTTTAGCTGTGTGGGAATCATTCCTTCACCAGGTGGCCACTCAGATAACCCAGGTTTGCAGGGAGACTCTGGTACTGGAATAAGTACGTGGAGGTCCAGTAGCATGTTCACATGAACCTAGATGGACAGGAGACACTTGTCAGTAGTGTGTGCTGGGGATCTCTGCTGCTCTCCATGATGGACTCTTGATCCCCTTTCCTGGTGGGAAAGCCTATGATGTGCTCCAGGGAGTCAGGCTGCCTTAGCACTTCAGCTTGTGGAGACCGAAGTTGTCACCTGACTAACAAGTCTGATTGTTGTGCAAACTTCATGTTTAAGTTTTTCATATTCAATTTTACTGTTTTTAATTATTAAAAGAAGAAATCAGTGTTTTTAAAACTTAAGTAAGGGCCCTCAAGGTGACACAGTGAGGCCAGCACCTTCCTGGGGTGGCTGTTGGTGTGCAGAGGAAAATGTGATGGGGAACACCTTTGCCCCATCCAAGAGTCCTTGCTGAAGCCAGCAACTTGCTGTTGCTCCCAGGACTGATCTTGTTCAGTGCAAACCCAAAAGATGGTTGGCCTCAGGAGGTTCTGTGGGTCTTGGTTTGGGACTTCTATTGCTGCTTTGGATTTGTGCCTGCAGAGGACAAGCTGTTAAAGTAACAGGGTAAAGGTGAAGAAAGCTCTGCTGTGGGTGTGAGTTCAAGTTGATTTGAATAGAAAAGCTCCAGCATCTCCAGGGGATAAAACCACACAGTATGTTTTAGAGGACAGCAGTTGTCCTAAAACTGCCTGGAGTGCAGCAAGCAGTTGGTGTGGACGGGCTCAGGGTGCCCCTTGGTTGGCTCCTGTTGTGGGCAGCAGGCGAGGGGAGTGTGTCTGTAGTGGTGTGGGCTAGAGGTTGCAGGAACTCGCTGGCACCACTGACGGGCTGCTGCAGCCAAGGCTGGTCCCACAGGCTCTGTGGTAGATCAGAGTGCTCCGGAGTCACTCCATTGGAGTAAAGGCCAGAGCCACTTAGTTATTGCTGCACGTCTGATCTGAAATGGCCAGTTGTGTGCCCCGTGCTTTGGAAAGACCCTGTGCAACTAGTGAGTTAGGCTCAGACTCTCTTTTAGTGGTAAAGTTCATCTGCGGTATCCTAACGAGCCTGGAAGTGTTTTCAGAGGTGTGTGATGTGGTGCTGAAGCTCTGCATTGACTCGTGTAGCTTCAGGCATTTTATTTGTCTAGAGTAAAGCAGAGGCAGTGTGGGAACAAGAGGACTTCCATATTCCTGATCTCTTCCAACGGCCTCCTGCGTGCTCTGGGAAGAGGCAGGAGTGTAAAGATGAGTTCAGCCCTGTAGGTGATGTTTGGTCTGTGGATTGCTGGGAGGGTGGATGATGCTGCTTCACGCACCAGACCTGGTTGCAGAAGGACATAGGGAAACCCTGAAGGCTGCTGGATGCTGTCAGAGTAACTGCTGGGAAGCCAGCTCCTTGCACTGCCCTGCTGTGTTCTGTGGGAGCTGTGGTTTCCTGAAGACCATTTCCCTTTCTGACTGGTTGTCACAGATGGGGCTTCACAGACTTTTGCAGAGTGTCTGTGGATTTTGATCTTCATCTGTGACAGAACAAGAAGGATAAAACTCAACCCCTGCAGCAAAGTTTGAGAACCTCTGTTTCACATCAGTGTATTGAAAGCCACAGAACCCCTCCAGGATTTCCTGTGGGACACTGCCCACCTGCTAAAAAGCTGTTTCAAGGCTGCTCACCCATGTGTCTGCTGGATGTAGAGGCCCTTGCTCCCTTGGTGTTTTGCCAAGCCACTGATCCATCTTGGACCACCAGCTTTTCAATCGACTTCCTAAGGAAGCTGAGCTCCTTGCAGATCACTTGTGAGCTCAGTGTGCTGGTGAACAGCAGGGAAAAGGCTCCTGAGCCTCTGGGTCTGTGTAAGCTGGGTAGCAAGCTGAGAGCATGCATGGAGAGTTGTTGTTGTTGAGCTCGCTCACCCTGGAGAGGTTTCTGTGCTCCCTGGATGGGTGCATCCTCTCCCTGAGTGTGGAGATGTGAACTGACACCTCTCTGTTTGTGCCTCACCAGGTATCGTTGAAGACTACAAACCACCCTTCTATGACTTGGTTCCAAATGACCCCAGTTTTGAAGACATGAGGAAAGTGGTCTGTGTCGATCAGCAAAGGCCCAACATTCCCAACAGATGGTTCTCAGACCCGGTAAGTGGCCACGGCTGTGAGCTCCTGGCCTTTCTTCCTTAGAAATAGGGCAGTTATTCAATTTTTAACTTCTCAGGTGAAGCTGAAACGAGCTCAGTGCTGCTCATAAGGAGCTTTACCCATCTGGGGTCCACAGGTGTGCTGGTGGTGTTGGAGCAGGAGGAAGACTCCTGGAAGACTCCCGACTCTTTAATTCTGAGCCACTCACGGGTTGGTAGCGTGATTTAACAGCAGCTGCTGTAACGGTGCTCTTCCTGTGTTGCTTCCTTTCTCCTAGGGGGAATTTCTTTAAGGAGCAGGTAGCCTGTGTGGGACTTTTTGCAGCTCTTAAGCACATGAATTTAGAACAGTTTGGGGGTTCCTGCTGCTGCAGGACAAGGGTCTGCTCTTGGCTTTGAAAGGCTAGTGCAAAAGCTTCTCTTCGTCAGAGTCGACCAGCTTCGTTTAAAACTGCGCTGGCTCGTTGCTCCAGTCAGCCTGTTGTCTCTTGGTTTAACCAGTTCTCGGACTGACGGGGTTTTTTCCTCTCTTTATATTGGATGAAGAGCAGTAAAGTCTCTCAAAATTGAGCATTAAAAAACTATCAAAATTGCCACACTTTGAGTACTGTGTCCAGTTTTGGGTACCTTGGTGCAAGGGAGACACTGAGGTGCGGGAGCAAGTGCACAGGAGGACAACAAAGCTGGTGAAGGGCCTGGAGAATAAATCTGATGAGGAGAGATGGAGAGAGTTGGGGCTGTTTAGTTTGAGGAAGAGGAGGCCGAGAGGAGACCTCATTGCTGTCTACAACTATCTGAGAGGACATGGTAGAGAGATGTTGGTGCTGGGCTCTTCTCACAGGTAGTTAGTGACAGAACCAGAGGGCTCAATGTCGTCTAGTGATAGGGCAAGGGGAAAGGATGTGAGCTGGAACGTAGGAGATTCCATATAAACATCAGAAGGAGCTTCTTCCCAGTGAGGGTGACAGAGCCCTGGAAGGGGCTGCCCTGGGGGGTTGTGGAGTCTCCTTCTCTGGAGATGTTTAAGACCCGCCTGGATGTGTTCCTGTGTAACTTGGTCTGGGTGATCCTGCTGCGTCAGGGGGTTTGGACTAAATGATCTTTTGAGGTCCCTTCCAATCCCTGATGTTCTGTGATTCTGTGAAGAGCTTCAGGCTCCAACAGGGGACGTTTAGATTGGACATGAGGAAAATATTCTTCATGGAAAGGTGGTCAGGGACTGGAATGGGCTGCCTGGGGTAGTGGTTGAGTCCCCATCCCTGGATGACTTTAAAAGATGCTTAGATATAGTGTTGGGGGGATCTGTTTTTGGGGTGACCTTGTAGAGTAGGGTTGATGGTTGGACTCCATGATCCCAAGGGTCTCTTCCAACCTGAATGATTCTATGGTTAATACAATAAAAAATACAATAAAACCTTCTTGTCTTGGTGCTTAACCCATTGTGGTGTGTCCTTACCAGTGTGTGTTCTGTCTTTCCTCTTTCCCAGACACTGACGTCTCTTGCCAAGTTGATGAAAGAGTGCTGGTATCAAAACCCATCAGCGAGACTGACAGCCCTGCGAATCAAAAAGACTTTGACCAAAATCGATAATTCCTTAGACAAACTGAAAGCTGACTGTTGACCTTCTCCTCGTGGTGCTCTCCTGGTAGGAAGGCGTTAGCCTGGTTCCGAAGCTGTGTGGCCGGACCGCTCCTACGACTGGTCCCCGCGTGGCTGCTTAGAGAGGCCCCAGTTCTCCCCGAGCCGCCACGGGGGCAGGAGGCACTGGAACCAGACAGACTGTGCTCAGCGACTGCGATGGGCATTTCACAAACGGTCAAGCTGTCAGGACTCGCGCTGGATGTACTGTTGCAAAGGTAGTGGCCTGAAGGAAGACAGAGAAATCCTAAGACAAGATCAGGGCATTAAATAACGGCTTTGAACGGCTTTTATTTTCCTTTATTTTCCTTTTTTTTTATTTTTAATTCTCCTAGTCACTCCCAGGGTGAACACATGGAAGTGGTCAATTTTAATCAGCAATATTGCCTGTGCTTCTCTTCTTTATTGCACTAGGAATTCTTTGCATTCCTTACTTGCACTGTCACTGTTAATTTTAATGACATGACTTGCCAAAAATGCGATTGGCCGCGTTCTGCATCGATCTCTGCCTGAGCAGTAGGAAGTGAATTCGGTAAGCTGAAACCCTAACCGTCAGATTTTTAGCTGCGTTGTACCTGTGTACTGATGTTTACAATAATGCTGAACACTAGGAATCTCTCCTTTATACAAAAACTCGCCAATTATTTATTACTGGAGCACTTGGCAGTTTTTTAAACTGTTGGCTGAGTGCGCAAAGTTCAAGCTTATTTTTATGTGGCCTCTCTCCCGGTTCCCTACACGGATGTTTTTGTAACATGGTATAGCCCGAGACATGAGTTGTTTTCTGTAGCCCCATATTACAGCTCGATAGCCACAGTGAAGTGCTTCACGTCTGTAGGTGTGTGGTCTGTAAGGTCTTTCGGTTCGAGGACAGAACATGTATCACAGCCATCACCCACGCGCCGCCGCCTGCGCCTGCTGTCGTACCGACCCGCAAGAGGAAAGCGATGGAGGAGCCATCTAGGGTTTTTAGGTCATGAGTGCTGTGGGGGGGAAATGCATTTTGTTTCTTCTAAGCTCTATAATGTGCATTTACACTCTGCCAGAAAATAACTATTTTGTTTTAATCTACTTTTTCTATTTAGTAGTTATTTGTATAAATTAAATAGAATGTTTTCAAGTCAAACAGAAGTGTTTTAGTTCTCTTCCTGCCTGTGGTACCTGAGGTGGGCTGGTGCCGCAGTGGGCACGTCACAGGTGAGTAGGGGCTCTGCTCCAGGTCGGTGCTGGGCAAACACCACGGTGCAGAGACAGCTGTTAATGTTGTTTGCCCTGTCCTGAACTGGATCCCAGAGTAGGACAGCAGGCAACTGGGGAGCTCTCCTCAGACGTCGCATCAGCCGTGTCCATGCAGACCTAGACTGGTGTGCAGAAGGGGGTGTGTGACCCCTCGCCTTGTGAGGAAGCAGCCTCTGTCTTGCTTGCTGGGCCAGCTGGAAGTGAAAGTGCCCTTTAGTCCTTGCAGAGCTCAGAGCTCCTTTAGTGAGGGGCTTGAGACCCTCTGGGCAGTAATTAACAATCCGGACAGGTTTCCCCTCTGGGTTACAGACTTCCCCGACTGAGGTTCCCTTCTGTGCTTTAAGTCCTCCAGATCCTGCTCTCCAGTTAGAGACATTTCTCAGCCCCAGCCTGCCTTGTCCCACCCTGGCCAAGCAGCACCTTCTGTTTTGTGCAGTTCTAGCACAGCACCACCAGCCAGCTTGGTGGGGAGGTGCTGGTGGGGCTCAGGCTGTGTCCTGTGATGCCCCCGAGTGCAGGCTGCGCATGTAGCAGTTGCTAGGTCTCGTAATTGTACTTGATGAGAACCTGAGCAGATCCAGTGGTGCAGAAAACACTGGAGAAGAAGGATCTGGTTAGTTTTTTGTTGTTAGTTTATTCCATGTTAGGTAAAGGAGACTATCCAGGCAAGCTGTGGCCAGGGAGAAGCAGCCCATCCCAGGCACCTGCAGTGCACTGGGGAAGGTCATTCTCAGCTGCTGGGAGCATCCTCTTGCCTGTCAGTCCATCCAGGGAGCGTTTTAAACCAAAATCATGCTGTGCCCTTCTAATGAGGTGTTCTTGGTCCAGGCTTTGACTCCACTAGCTGAGATGTTATCTCCTTATTTTTTTAATTAGGTGGTGATTTGGCAAACTGGAGTCAAGAAAAGTGAGTGGAAAATAATCACAAGTAGTCTTTTAGCTGTATCCCATCCCTTGTCTGAGGGCTTTTCTAATGCAGAGCTGCTGAAGGTAGCTGAGGTCCCTGCTGTCAAGGAAGGTCAGAACTAGCATGGTGAGTGGTGCTTGTGGGAACTGGGGGCTGCAGAACCCGGGAGCAGGGAAGGGAGAGCTCGGTGAGGGATTAGCTGTGGTCAAAGTTATTTATTTACCCAGATGCTTGAAAACAAGGTTAGTCACAGGAGACAGCTTATTGCTGCTTCCTCCCAAGGTGTCCAGGCTCAGGCAGTGGGGAGCATTTCCTGGTGGCGTGTGAGGAGGTGACATCCTACCCTTCTCCCACGCTGTTCTTCCGGCCTGCTTATTGATGGATGCTCCTCCAGCACCCTCAGAAAATCTAATCTCCTAAAGAGATTTGGAACACTTAGGTAGGATCTGCCGGCGCTGCAGTTATTACTATGGAGATGGCACAAGCAGTGTCAGAGCTGGAGTTGAATTATCCGTGTGTCTGGTGGGTTTGCACTGCACACAGCCACTGTGGGGCTGGGGGCTCTCGCTAGAGTGGTGCTGGGTGTGTAGCAGAGCCCCAGCATGAGGAGGGTCCCCCCATAAAACAATCGGTGGGCTGCTGCGCGAGTAGCTCTGAGCTGCCCTGTTGGACCAGGACAGCAGGAGGAAGGCTGTGCAAGGAACAGGGTAACTTCAGGTTTGGAGAGGGGTGGGGTGTTACCTTCTCTTGGGATTTCCCTGTTCCCTCTGTAGAGGCTCTGTCCATCACTGGTTAGGGACACGTGGAGCTTGGGGCAGCGCCTCAAGCAGCCGCAGGGGCTAGGGACTCTGGTCAGGGGTGCCACAGTGAAGGCACCAAAGGCTTCTCCTCACTTGTCTGTACTTCCCTTGGGAGCCTTCTGCACTGGAATTCCCACAGGAAACCCACATCAAGCACTTCATGGATTTCCATATCCAGCCTTGTGGATTTTGTCAGTGGCCTGAGTTAAACTGTTTTGGTAGGGAGTGACACGGAGGAGTTGCCTTCCCTGCAGGGTGGCCGACTGCTGTGCAGCGCGCTCGGCCTCGGCGCGGGGACAAGGAAACAACGATGGTGCCGGTGCTGCTCTGTTGTGCAGAGGAGGGGAGTCTCCCAAACACTGGTTTGCTTTGTTCATGTTAAAGCTAGGATTGTGTGGATGGTGACCATCAAGTGTGGAGCTAACGCTGTGCTGTGGCAGAAGTTCTCACCTAGGAGCAGCACGTTGGCCATGTCTCCATGGAAGGAAAAATCCTGCTGCACTTCTGATGCCTGAACCAGGAAACTACCAAGGCCCCTCCAGGTGCCACAGCCCACTTTGCGCTGGTCCTGGCCCCTCACGATGGCAGAGAGACTGCAAGAGGCACCTCAGGTACTTGTGGAGGAGAAGTGCTTTCTCACTGCTTATGGACTCATCTCGCTACCTCCAGACTCTGCGTGGCTGAGAGCTGTGTGAAGTCTGCAGAAGGGATGTTCCACGGGGCTTGGGACACGTCTGCTCGCCGGGTCAACCTGCTCTGTACCAGCCAGACTGCTTGGAGCTCCAGGAACAGAGTCTTCTTGGGGACACTAGCCTGTGACACCACACACCAAAGTGCCTGCCAGCTGCCAGCCTTGGGACACTCAGCACTGGGGTGGTGCCCCCCTTACAGCACAGTCTTTGCTGTGTGTTGCTGTCTGTGCTCGTCCCAGCGATGCCTGAAGTAGGGGATGTAGCCCTGACAGAGCAGCACAAGGGCTGGTGTCCTCTGCTCTGGTGCAGCCCCTTGGGGCTCTCTTTCTTCTTACAGACCTAATAAATATCTGCTTGTTCTCCACCAGAACGTTCCTACCTTCTCTGTGACTGGGTAGACAGTGCTGTGCTTCCCCCCACCCCAGCACCAGTAGGGTTATCCTGTACAGGGAGATGGTGGGGGGCTGCTTCTTCACTAGAGGGTCTGGGGTTGTGGGTGAGCAGTGGCCCTGCCGTGTTGGGAATGGGGTGCACATCAGTTTTCTTGATGGAAATGGCTGCACAGCAGCTCCAGCAACTCCTGCTGAGCATCTGCTTGTTCGTGCCAGCCTGTGGCCCTGCCAGCTGTTGTGCTGCTTGAACAGCTGGGGATGACATCCTGAAGCTCTGAGCTTCCGCCATGTCTGGATGGGACTTTGCCACTAGTGGAAGCACAAGGTGAGGACGGAGCTGGGTGAGTGTCTATCTGACCCCACTTCCCTTCCTGGGCCCCTCCCCAGCCCTGTCCATCCCTCTGGGCTGGCTGTGGGTGTGCTGCAGCCCCTGCACCACCACTGGTCTCCTCCTTCCCAAACCACCCCTTGGTGTCTGCTCCATTTGTCCCTGCAGAGGGACAGCTTCTCCTCAAGGGCAGTCCCTGGGATTGTGCCCACCTTCCTCTCGCCTCCTTTGCCCTCTGGGCTCTAGAGCAGCCGTGCCAACTGCTGGCAGCTGTGCTGGAAGGGAACCAGACTTTGTTAGGGCGGGGGGTTAAAGATGATCAAACCTGCAGCCCACTTCTTCTCTTGATCTGAAGAGGCCGACGGCTTGTCTGGAGCAGCTGGGTGGCTGTCACTGAATTCAAGGGCTGCTCTGTCAAACCCATCAGCAGCAGCTTTCTCTGTTTTTCACCACCCAACAGCCCCTCTGCCCCAAGGGGGCCAGTGTTTGGGGTCACGGCAAAGACCCGCTAGGGCCTGAGCTCTGCAGCACCCTCTCTGCTTGCACGGGAACCCACCGACCTGCCGTGTGGAGCCCTGTGATGGGGCTCTGTGACAGCTGGGGATGCTGGCCAGCCCTCTTCATCAGGGCACAGAGCAGGGCTGACAGCACAGGTCCCACACAGGGTATCTTGCTGTTTCTGAGCTGGGTCGGTCGCCCCCAGAGCAGAGGTGGGGGGTGGAGGGAACAACCCCGTTAGAGAATTAACTCTTTAATTAACACTAATGCTCATCCTTTGGGTGCTGCTGAGGTCTGGGTGATGCTGAAGTGTTCCCAGAAGCTGCATTACACCCTCCCCGTCAGGTTAACAGGAACTTCTCAGTAGATCTGTGGGCTACCACTGGATTGACGTTGGAGCTGTAGGAAGCAGCGTTTGAGGGGTGGAGGTGGCCGCTAGAGATTTATGAAACGTTTCTTGGGACAGTCTGGGAACTCTGGGCTCATTTTCTGGTTGCTGTGGTCGAGAGTAGGATGTTTTTGTGGGATTGTTCCATTCTGGTGGCGATTTTGGGAAGGTTGCCCAGCGTTGCCGGGTGAGCAGGGTGAAGGCAAACTGCAAGACAGCCCCTGTAGGTGGGCGAGTGGCCTGGGGTGGAGAGGACTGCAGGAAGCAGTGACCACTGGCCATCCCAGGGTGTGGTTTTGCTCCTGCAACATTTCACTGGGTCTTGCTTTTGGTCCCGATGTGGAGCAGGAAAACTTAAGAAACAGGATTGCTGTCTGCCAGCCAACCCTAGAAGTGCTTCCAGTTGGCAAATGCTTCTGTGGAGTCGCCCGTTCCCAAGAGCCCTTGGCCCCCCAGACAGGCCATTTCTGTCCCTTCTGAGCCATGCCACACAAGCATGGACTCGGGAGCACGGTAGCCTCACCACAGCCTCCAAGTGTGAAGGGCTTTGTGCTGCTCCCCTGCCCTGTTGTTCTTTGGTTTCTCCCTGGTGGCTGGTGTGGCAGAGGCTGGAGGCAACGGGTGAGAGATCAGTGCTCCTGGATAACTGGGGACCCAACAGCTCACCAGGTTCATGGCTGTTGGAGCTGGTGGTGGGGCAGAAAGCCAGAGAGAAAGGCTGATGTTCACAGCAGGAGCTGCCTGAAGAGGCATCCAAGCACCAGTGCTGCTCCTCCAGTGATGGGCTTTGTCAGGACTTGTGGCGACCTCGTGTTTGTCCTAAACAGCCGCCGCGTGTGAGGGCTGGAGGCAGTGGAGAGGAGAGAAGCGGTGAGAGAACACGAGTGGGTTTGGCTTTGTTTCTTGTTCCTGAAGTCCCTCTCAAACCAAATTTGGAGTGTGAGCAGCCCGTGGTTCTGTGCTGGTGATCGCTGTGGTGTCGTTTGCCTACAGCAGCCCTACTGAAGCGGGTGAGACCCCGCAGACCACTTGAAACTCACAGTCCCGGGTTTCACAGGCTTCACAAAACGCTGGACACAAAGGGGTGTGGAGTGCCCCGGCGATCGCTCTGCAGCCGCCTGGATGGAAACAAAAGGGCTGGAGTGTGTTTTGAAGGCACGTGGCATCGCTGGCATCAACTCGTATGGAGGGAGCCCTGTTTAGAGCAGGTGACGCTGGCAGCATTGCCATGGGGCTTGTGGAAAGGCTGGATGGGAGATGTGACCTGATGGCTACCATCCGGCTGTGTGGCCAGGACTCTGGGTGGGTGGGGAATGGGGGAGCTCCTCAGCTATTGAAGCGAGTGGCCGATGTCTGTATCTAGGCCTTAAGGTTTGTGATGGATGGGTGTGTGCTGGGGTCCCACGTGGATCACCACGGGTGTCTGCGGTGTGGGTTTTCACAACAAGCTCTTGGTCATGACAGAACATTAGGGGTTGGAAGAGACCTCAAAAGATCATCTAGTCTAACCCCCCTGACACAGCAGGATCCCCTAGATCCAGTCACACAGGAACGTGTCCAGGTGGGTTTTAAATGTCTCCAGAGAAGGAGACTCCACAACCCCCCTGGGCAGCCCCTTCCAGTGCTCTGTCACCCTCACTGGGAAGAAGTTCCTTCTCAGATTGATGTGGAACCTCCTGTGTTCCAGCTCACACCCACTGCCCTTGTCCTATCATTAGATGACACTGAGAAGAGCCTGGCTCCATCCTCCTGACACCCACCCATCACATATTTATCAGCATTAATGAGGTCACCCCTCAGGCTCTGTTTCTCCAAGCTCAAGAGACCCATCTCCCTCAGCCTCTCCTCAGCAGGGAGATGCTCCACTCCCTTCACGGGGATGACTCAGTCTGCTGATCTATTCCCAAGTATATGTGGCTGGAGAGCAACCTAAACTCATCGTGTGATTCACACGTCTCTGTCTTCCTTCAGACAGGAGATCAGAATTGATGACTGTGTGCTCTGAAGAAGAGGTGCAGCAAGAGGGGATCCATGGGGCTTCTGTCAAGGTGCTGCCTGGCTCCCCAGGTGCTGGGCCAGCTATGTCCATCACTAGCCCCCTGCTCCAGCAGTCCTAAGTTAGCTCCCCTGGGTCACTTTGGACAGCAACTAAAAAACCCAAGTTGTAGAAGAGCAGCTTTATGGTTTTTTGGTCTCATTCAATGGCTCCGTGATCCTCAAGTCCTTGGATTTCATCTGTGCTCTGTCTGCATCTCGTAGAGGCTAATTAATGCTCTTTCTAAAGAAGGTTCTGCCAGGTGACTTTTGTTGGTGAAAGAGCAAAGCAGGAGCTCGGACGGAGGAGAGCTGATCCCAGCGCGTTAGTTGCTGCAAACACGTAATCAAACACAGCTCTGGAGCAAACCCAGCCACCCCTCTGGCTCTAGTGTTCCTGGGCTGCGAGGGGACTAGTTGAAGCTGCGGTCCTGGTCCTTCAGGTCAGCAGTTGTGCAAGGACCGGTGCTCTCGGGGAGGAGAAGACGACAACGTTTTTCAGCAGCTGGGGAGGTAAGGGGGCAGTTGTTCCTGTGCCCCAAGTAATTTCCCTTCAGTCTGTGGCTGCATGCACAGGGAGCCCGTAAAGGAGACCACCTCACTCTCTACAGCTCCCTGAAACTCAGGAGATTGGAGTGAGCTGGGGATCAACCTCTCCTCCCCAGGATGAGAAGGAACAGCCTCACGCTGTGCCAGGGAGGTTGAGGTTGCCTCTGAGGAACAATTTGTGCCCCACAAGGATTCCCCAGGCCTGGCCCAGGCTGCCCTGGATAGGGGAGGAACCCCCATCCCTGGAGCGGTTGCAAAGCCATGGAGATGTGAGGTGAGGGACAGTGGGGCCCTGGCGGTGCCAGGGGAAGGGTTGGAACTTGGTAAAATGAACACTGTTCCAACTGGAGATGCTCAGTGATGCTCTGAAGGCAACGGTACCCTTTCACCACAAGTGTGTTGTGCTGTTCTCTGCCTGTCCTGCTCCTGAAGGCACCTCCCTTGGGTGCCTTTCCAAGCTGGAGTGCAGCCTTTGCTGCTTCAGGAAGCTGTGCTGATGCCCTCCAGGAACTGCCTGCCTGCCTTTCTTGTCCCAGGGTTTTTGTTCGGTCATGGAACTTCTGCCAGCGCTTTTGGAATCAGCAGGTAGAACCAGGTAGGCTGCCAAAAGAGCTGGGTATGGATCCCTGCTGGGAGTGACTGTCTGGGGAAGTGTCAGAACGATGGTGACTGGTAGAAATGCAGAGATGCATCAGACAGCGTGAGGGAAACGGGGATCTTGGGATCATAGAATCATTAGGGATTGGAAGGGACCTTGAAAGATCATCCAGTCCAATCCCCCTGCCAGAGCAGGATCACCTAGACCAAGTCACACAGGAGCACATCCAGGCGGGGCTTAAATGTCTCCAGAGAAGGAGACTCCACATCCCACCCTGGGCAGCCCCTTCCAGTGCTCTGTCACCCTCATTGGGAAGAAGTTCCTTCTCATGTTGATGCAGTTTGTTACAGCCTGGCAGAGCAACCAGGAAGGGACAGACGCCAAACCCCACTCACTAAATTAAAAAAGCCCGTTAATTAAATCAATGAAGAGCCCAGAAGTCCTTTTTTCCTGGGTGAGTTTTACGTGTCTCTGCAGTTCAGACTTCCAGAAGGACGGGACAACGCGATGGCGACCCCGCCGGGGCAGGGCAGGGCCGGGCCGGGCCGGGCAGGTGGCGACGCGCTGGGGGCGGTCGGACGGGCGGGCGGAGCCGGGCCGGTCCCTCCCCCGCAGCCCCGCTAAAGCTGCGGTGCGGGGCCACGCGGGAGCTGCGGGCAGCAGCGGCTGCAGCAGCAGCAGCAGCAGCGGGGCCGGTGCCGGGGCCGGGCATGGGGCGGGGGCCCGGGG
>VXBP01007259.1:135000-204600 GCA_013400115.1 Rhinopomastus cyanomelas | reverse complement strand
GCGGTGGCGACGGGAGCGGGAACAGGGGCGGGTGGGGGGCCTCTGCTCCGAGCATCGGGACCCCTTTCGTCTGGACCCCCCCACACACCCCTTCTCCGGGCCGGCGTCAGCGCCGGTTCTTGGGAGGTTAAGGAGCTTAATGCATCTAATTATCATTAGCGTGCTCTCGGAAATAGGTCAGCGGGGATTTGCGGGAGTCACCCACTCCCGAGGGTCTGGGGTGGACAAGCGACACCCACAGACCTCGCCCCAGCGGGGTGTTGGGGTGCCCAGGGCTCTGCGGGCGTTACGGGGTGCAGCCAGCACCCTCCCGCACTGGGTGCTGTGGGTCGTGGCGAGAGCGCACTGCGCTGGGTGCCACGTCCCATCCCAGCGCGGGTGGGCCAGGGCTCTCACACCCCGCTGGAGGGTTGAACCCCGGTGGGGTTCTTCCGATACAGGCTCCACTCTGGCGCAGCAGCTGGGTGAAGCGTTTTTTCCCCTCGACCTCCCCTTCACAACCGAAGGCTGCCCACTGCGGTGATGTCCCCTGAGCCAGCGCGGGGAGCAGAACACCTCCTCGTTGTGTTTCTGCTGGGTTCCACTCGGATGTACTGCCCTCAGTGCTTCCACCACCGGAGTCCCTCGCTGGGGTGCCCATCGCACTGTGGCACAGACGGGTGCGTGCAGCCCCAAGCTGAAGGGAAGACTGTGCCCCTTCCCCCATTCCGGTGATGCTCCTGCAATCCCAGTTTTGGGAAAGGAGCACCCACCCAGCTGTGCGGTCCATGGTTGAAGGAACCGCCGCGTCGTGCCTCTGGTGAATCTTTGCTGCCTTCCAGGAGTGCGAAGCCCGGTCCGTCTGAGATCTCCTCTCTGCCCGTTCCTTTAGCACCAGCTTTGGAAGTGACCACAGGAGCGGGCAGCCCCGTGCCAGTTGTTTTTCCCCAGCACGGCTGCACTGAGCTGGAGCCTCACCAGTGGCTGTTACCACATCCCCCTGGAGACCCTTCAGAGCTCCGGTGAATTGTGTTTGCACAGAGCGATCGTGGGTTGCTCTGCTCCCTGAAGTTGCAGTGGTGGTGCCCTCTGCTTTCCTCACCATTCCCAGAGCCGGGATGAGGCATGGGGCACGGGGTGTGTGTGCGCTCCAGGACCGGCAGAGCTCCTCCTCACCCCCACAGCTCTCCAGAAGGGGCACCAAGAAGGGGTTACAGGCACCTGGAAAGGGTCTGCAGGTCTGGAGCTGTGTCAGGTGTGTTACTGTGTGTGTCTGCCCGATCACATCCCACCCCAAACCCATCTTCTGACTAAGGCTCACAACAGACAGCACCCCTGGTGAACTTCCCCGTCTTCTCTCGCTCCCACTTGAAGATGCTGTGCTGGGCTGAGGAGGTGTTAGTGGGAAATCCCACTGTGCCCCAGTGTTCAGGAATGTCTGTGGGATTAAGGGGAAAAGGGTTTTGCTGCTGATGTGGTGAATGGCCCTACAGCTTCCTACCTGCCCCTGCCTTGTGGGGCCTTCTCCAGATTGCTCCCCAGCTCCTGCCACCTTTTATTCCTCATCCCCTTCTGGCTGCTGTATGTGATTGTCCCCAGCTGGACGCTCTGAACGTTCATGACTTGGTGCTCAGCCCTCTTGTCTAGACCCGGCTTTTCCCGAGGAGGTTTGGAGCAGGTGATCCTTGAGATCCCTGGCAACCCAGTGTTCTGACTCCATGAAATGCTTTGCATGCTCCTCTGCACTCCTCTTGGCATCATTCTGGGGGCAAGTAGGGAGAACATGGCGTGTGGCAGGGGTTCTGAAGAGAAGGAGCTGAGGGAGCGCTGTGAGGAAGCGTCGCTGTACGTGGTGGTGGCACCCGAGCCGCTTGTAGCGCTCAGCACTGCGCTGCCTTGTTCTGTCTGCTGCAGGAGAGCCTGTAGGCAACATCTGAGGGCTTGTTTCCCACTTAAATGCATTTTAATCCTCCGAGAAGCACCAGTGAGGTGTGTGTGGTGCGTGGCAAAGGCATCCCTATGTGCAGCAGACCCTGAGGTGTGACATGGCCCCTCGCCCTTCCTGAGGGTGAGATGTTAGGGCAGCTGGCAGCAACGTGGAAGCACTTGCAGGACCAGCCTCTGCTCGCAGCCTGCTGGGTTATCAACCTCCAGTTTAAAAATGAGCAGCAGATTGCTGTGGAAATCCATTATCGACGATCAATGCGTGACAATGGGACCAGATCGGGCTCTCGCTGTGTGGGTAACGCTCTGCTCGATCAGCCTTCTCTCTTCCACAGTGTGAAACATCCTTGTGCTGAGTTATAGACAGTCACTGAAAATGCCCTGTGCACCTCGGTCTGAGTCTGTAGCCCTCAGCGTTCACTCCTGCATTTCCAGTAGAAGGCAACCTAGACCTGTGTGACTTGGTCTAGGGGATCCTGCTGTGGCAGGGGCATTGGACTAGATCATAGAATCATTAGGGAGTGGAAGGGACCTCAAAAGATCAGCTAGTCCAGGGTCACCCAGACCAAGTCATACAGTCAGTCTGGGCTAGGTCACAATGAGGTCACCTGGGAGCCTCCTCTTCTCCAGACTGACCAGCCCCAACTCTCTCAGTCTGGCCTCACAGGAGAGGTGCTGATGATCTCCCCTTCCAATCCGCTGGCCCACACAAAGCTGTGCACCAGCCCCGGCACGTCCGTGTGTGACCCCAGCTGGTCCAGAGGGCCACCTTCTGCACAAAGCACCTGCGCCTCAGCTTGGTACCTGGGCCCTTGCTAACTGGGAAAAACTGAGCAGCCTTGTCAAGCGCCAGAGCCAGGATGTCCTTGGAAAGAGGATCTGCCCTGGCGGAGCAGCTGAGCTGCACCGAGTTCTTCGGTTCCTGCGACAGAAGAAATCATCGCTGCGACCCCATCTGCAGGTTCCTGCTGGTCACTCGGTTTTCCCAGCTTTTAGCAAAAAGCTTTAGTGATGAAAAAAGCTTTAATGAAGCTGCAGATGAGAGCTATAAGCACTTAATGACTCTGCGAGCTGCCAGGGTGTCTGCCAATAGTTCTCACCGATGAAAGACTGTGTGTGGGGTGCCTGGGTGTAATGTAGTTCTGCTCTTTGGAGTGGGCTCAGGATCCTCACCTTGTTGCTTGCAGGGGATCGTTCTGGGCTCTAGTCACTTCTGAAGAGCACTGCTGGAAGGAGAGCACCCAGCTGCCCCCCTGCACACTGCGCGCCCCTCTCTCGGGATGGCAGTGAGCTGCTGGTCACCCCAGCTGGGTTCGTGCTGGAGCAGCTGCCCAAGCAGTGTGCACTTGCAGCCTGGAAGGTAAACCAGATCCTGGGCTGCATCAGGAGAAGTGTGGCCAGCAGGTCGAGGGAGGTGATTCTCCCTGTCTACTCCGCTCTGGTGAGACCCCACCTGCAGCACTGTGTCCAGTTCTGGAGCCCTTCTTACAGGAGGGATGCTGGAGCAAGTGCAGAGGAGGGCCACGAGGATGATCAGAGGGCTGGAGCACCTCTCCTATGAGGACAGGCTGAGAGAGCTGGGGCTGTTCAGTCTGGAGAAGAGGAGGCTCCAAGGTGACCTTGTTGTGGCCTTCCAGCTTCTGAAGGGGGCTACAAAAAGGCTGGGGAGGGGCTTTTTAGGATGTCAGGTATCGACAGGACTAGGGGGAATGGAGCAAAGCTGGAGATGGGTAGGTTTGGAGTGGATGTGAGGAGAAAGTTCTTCACTGTGAGAGTGGTGAGAGCCTGGAATGGGTTGCCCAGGAGGGTGGTGGAAGCCCCATCCTTGGAGGTGTTTAAGGCCAGACTGAATGGGGTCCTGGACGTGGTGCTGAATCCCCTGTAGTCTGTTACCTCCACTCTTTCCCCTGTCAGGTGCTGGGAGGAAGGAGCTTTTTTTTATGCTTGTTTTTGTAGGCTAGAAGTTAATCTGCCTGGCTGTGAGTGTTCTGATAACCTGGTGATTTACAGAGCCATGCCACACGAGTGTTGAGCAGGTGAGAGGGAGGTGATACCTGGCTGTCAACTCCATCCTGGTTCAAAAATGCAATTTCCTCCCTCACACCTCAAGAGCTGTGAGGCTCTGAGCTTCCCTGGGTTGTCTCTAGCTGTCACACGGAGAAGAGCATCTGAATTGATGCCCAAATGCATCACACAGACTCACAGAACATTAGGGATTGGGAGGAACCTCGAAAGATCATCTAGTCCAATCCCCCTGCCACAGCAGGATGATCCCCTAGATCCAGTTGCAGAGTAGACCCTGTGAACACCCACTGGGGGTGGGATACCCTCCTTCCCAGCAGCTTTGGCTGCCTGCAGGTGCGTGCAGGTCGCTCTGGTGGAAGTTGACCGGTTGTGGCACACACATCCCATCCTGGGACCCTCATGCCCCAGGACACCAGAGTCCTTCCATCACCTTACAACTTCCAGGGTGGCTGCATTTCGCTGCAGGGTGCAGCCTCAGGAATGACTTTTCCAGAAGGAACAGTCTTTGCAAGTTCAGCAAATTTGGAAGCTCATTTGGAAGGGAACAGGCTGCCCAAGGTGGGGTTGTGGATTGTCCTTCTCTGGAGAGGTTTAAGACCTGCCTGGATGTGTTCCTGTGCGACCTGGTCTAGGTGGTCCTGCTGTGGCAGGGGGATTGGGCTGGATGATGTTTTGAGGTCCCTTCCAGCCCCTAATGCTCTGTGGTTCTGTGACCTGGCCCAGCTGCCCGTGGGCAGTCGGCGGTTGGTCTCTGCTCTTGCTTCACCTTGTTTGCTGGTGGCAGAAATAACCCCAGAACATTAAGAAGTCGATGCTGTCTTGGCTCCGTGTTTACCGGGAAGCTGATTCTAGGTCGGCAGCGCGGTGTTTGCAGAGCATCCCCTCGCTCCTCCGGCAGGACACAGAATCAGGGGCTTGTTTGGGTTGGAAAGGACCTGCAGGATCATTAAGTCCAACCCAGGTTGTTTCCAGCCTGAGGTGCAACGGGTCAAAGCCAGCAGCAGTTAATGGGGAGGTTGTTGGTTGCCAAGGGGCTTGGAAAGGCTGATCTCTCTGAACTCAGTGGTCCTGAGCTGTTCAAACGCTTGTTTGCTCTTCAGTGCTGCTGTCTGTGGACAGGCTGTTCGACTGGGGGGGACCCACCGGTCGGTCGCTGTGATGTGCTGGGGGTGAAACACCTTGTCGGGCTGTTTTCAGCTGCGTGCAGCTTGCAGAGCTGGGGACTCGCTCTCTCACACCAGCTGGTCTCAGTGGAGGTGTCGCCGAGCGCTGCCGGTGCCGTCACCGCAGGCGCCTCCCTGTGGAATTTGTACCCTCGGCCCTGCGCTGGGTCCTCCGTCAGCACCTCGCAGACCGAGACCGGCAGGTTCCTCCTCAGCCGTGGCCACAGATCTCCCTCACACCGAGTGCTGCCTCTCCAGACTCCTAGGGATACCTGCCCCAGTCGAAGCTAATGAGAGGCTAGTAAATGGCCTTGGGCTGCTTGTTCTGACATAAACTGAGTCATTGAGGGCCAGCAGCATCCTGGGGTGGATCAGAAGGGGGGTGGTTAGCAGATCAAGAGAGGTTCTTCTGCCCCTCTACTCTGCACTGGTGAGACCACATCTGGAGTGTTGTGTCCAGTTCTGGGCCCCTCAGTTCAAGAGGGATGTGGAGCCACTNTTCTGTGATCTCCTCCAGGTTTCTCTCCCTGCATGAGCTGAGCCATGTTCTCCAGAGCTCCCAGAAGGTCACAGCCATCCCCGCTCTGGGTGCTGACAGCACTGGGTTGGACTGGGTGCTGTACACACACATCTCAGGTTGTTCTTCCTCCTGTCTGAGTTTCTCTCCTCCGGCACTGAGATTTCTCTACAGTGCTTCAAAGTCAGTTCTTGCTTTCTCTGTCACCAGCAGACCTTGCTGCTCTGTTATCGATTCCCCTCTCCAGATCGCTGCAGCACTCAACACACATCTCCGTGTGACTCTGCGGGCAGCACCTCCCGCTGTGACAGCTGATGGCTTCCCCCTGCTTTTCTCTCAGCTGCTGCCAGAGCTCTGGGTAAGGCTGCTGGGTCAGAGGACAGTGGCCAAGGGATGGTGCCAGACCTGCACCAGCCCTGCAGCACCTTCACCAACATCTGCCCTGGGCTTTGTTCTGCCTCCATCATGAGTGACAGGCTGGATGGTGGCAAACAGCTGGTTGGCAGAATCACAGAACATTAGGGATTGGAAAGGACCTTGAAAGATCATCCAGTCCAATCCCCCTGACACAGCAGGATCACCTAGACCAAGTCCACAGGAACACATCCAGGTGGGTCTTAAATGCCTCCAGAGAAGGAGACTCCACAACCCCCCTGGGTAGCCCGTTCTAGCACTCCGTCATCCTCACTGCTGAGAAGGTCCTTCTGATATTTATATGGAACCTCCTATGTTCCAGCTGACACCCACTGCCCCTTGCCCCATCACTAGATGATATTGAGGGTTCCTTCCTGGGGTGTCCTTTGAGCCCCTCTGCACAACAGCAAAGGTTTTGCCCCGACACCCTCCCAAGAGCACAGGTAGCAGTTGGCTGGGAGGTCAGGTGTGGCTGCAGTGCTTCATCCCACAGGAAGGCGCCCGCATCCTCACCCTGGGGTCTGTGCCATGACAGCTCCCTTGGGCCCCACATCTCTTACCTTGGGGGTAAGATGGAAGTAGATCTAGCAGTGTGCAGGGCTGAACAGACTGAGGAGGGAAACCTTCTGGGTTCCCAGCCCTCCTTCCCACGGTGATTAGTGACAGCCGGTTGCTGTGAGACCTCCGAGATGTCTCCTGCTCAGCTGGGTTCTGCAGCTGCCCTGCAGGCACGAGAAGAAGAAGCTGCTGCTGCTGTGGGCAGCGCTGGGTTGTGACTGAATGGAAGAAGGTTAATGCCCCGTTAACCTGTATAATGAAAAGTCCCTGCTGGGACGTGGAGCCCTGTGAGGTCCCTAGAGATAGGAGGTCTGGGCTTTCTTCCCCCACCCTGGATTTTAGTTTAGTCCCCTCATCCCAGGGCATCAGCCAGCTCCTGCCAGCCACCCACTCAGCACCTCCTGTGGAACTTTGGGGTCACTTTGTGTCCCTCCACTTGTTTTACGTGTCAGCTTAAGCTGGAGCCTCAACTCTTCTTCTTCTGTTAGGTGTCATTCTTGTTCCTGAGTTGTCTGGTGATTCATGTGCTCACGGCTGATGCTTGAGGAAAAGCGGGTGGCAACTCCGCCGACACCGATGGCCGGTGAGCCGGGCGCTGCTTCGCTTCTCCCTGCCGCAGCACTTCGCTGCGTGGAGCGTTTGGCTGCGCCCCGTGTTTTCTTACAGCTGTGTTTGGAAGTGAAACCAGTTCATTTTTGTAGGCTGTGGAGCTGATCTTCTGCTCCTCAGAGCAGGTCATCCTGCCTTTGAGTCATAGCAGGTCTCACCCGAGGAACTGTGCTGTGGCCTCAGCTCCTGCTGCAGCTACAGCAGAAGAAAAACCTTTGGAAACTAATTATGTCCTAAAAATGCCCAGAGCAGGGAGCTCCTGTTCCTTGTGCTGCTCTGTCCAGAAGTTTCTTTCCTGCTCTGCCTGACACTTTGTGAATTGACTTCCCAGCTGCCTCAGCTGCCCGTTGCTGTCTCCTGCTCTTCTCTTGAGTCTTTGCTGCTCTTTACAGAATCACAGAACATTAAGGATTGGAAGGGACCTCCAAAGATCCTCTAGTCCAATCCCCCTGCCACAGCAGCATCACCCAGACCAAGTCTAACAGGAACATGTCCAGGTGGGTTTTAAACATCTCTATGGAAGGAGACTCCACAACCCCCCCCGGGGCAGCCTGTTCCACTGCTCTGGGAGGAGGTTCCTTCTGATATTCCTCCCAGAGCTGTCGGAGGACAAGAGAGCATCCAGCAGGGTTACACTCTGTCTGTGCGCAGCAGTAGGAAACAGGGATCTGAAGCAGCAGCACCCTGTGCTCTCCCTGCCTGCAGAGCCAACCCCTCGGGTCTGGCTGCCCGTGTGACCTCCAGCCAGCCCCTGAGGTGATGCACGGCCCCTTCGCTCCTGGAAACAGGTGTCTTGGCTTGGTCAAGGAGAGCTTACAGAGCCCTGGCCACGCTTGTCTCACCCTCTGTGTCCTCGAAGCCGCTCGGGACAGCTCGGATCGGCTCCTCCGTCAGGCAGAGAGAGGAGCTGATGGAGTTCTCCAGCCACCAGAACAAAGTCGGTCAGTTACCAGCCGCGGGTGACGCCGTAAAGACGTTTCCCGCTGTGTTTTTAGGCTGCGAGCCGGGGAGAAGCCGTGGGCTCGTTTCCGCCAGCGAAGCGCTGGCTCCGCGCTGCGGGCGGTGACGTCCGCTCCATCCCGGCGAGTCCGGACCCGTCGAGCCCCGCTCCCGGCGCCTCCCGCAGGGCTGCGCGGACGTCCTTGAGGAAGAGCTTCACCTGCTCCTCCGCTGGGTGATCCATGGCGCTGGCTTCGCCGGGAGCGAGCCCAGGCAGGCAGGCAGGCGGGGATGTGGCTCCTCGCGTTCCCGCATCCAGGATAAACACAGCCATATGGTGCCAAGGAAGTTTGTTGCGGGCCTGAGCTGAAGATAAACACTACAAGCTGTTCCTTCAGAAGGGTGGAGGGACGGGGATTGCCGCAAGGAAAACAAATAGTGCTGCAGAAACAGCAGTCGGCTTGGGCTGGCGTCTGTCAGGACCAGGGGCAGTGGGTGTCAGCTGGAACAGAGGAGGTTCCACATCAATATCAGAAGGAGCTTCTTCGTGGTGAGGGTGGCAGAGCATTGGAACAGGCTGCCCAGGGAGGTTGTGGAGTCTCCTTCTCTGGAGATGTTTAAGACCCGCCTGGATGTGTTCCTGTGTGACTTTTCTAGGGGATCCTGCTGTGGCAGGGGGATTGGACTGGATGATCTTTCAAGGTCCCTTCCAACCCCTGATGTTCTGTGATTTACTGTTGACAACTGATGTTTTCACTGAGATGAAGTGGCTCTGGTTTCCCCCTCATCTTCCAGGGGTCCGTGAAGCCTGAGAAGTGTGGTAGCTACTCATTGTGCTTCTGCTTGGGTTGGTAGAACATGGGGATGTAGTTAAAAACATGTGATGTTGGCAAGGCCAAGGCTGGCGCAGGGGGTGGCTGGCTGCAGGTGTTACCCCAAATCCAGGTTCTCTGGAGACATTCAAATCCAGTCTGGATGCTCCTGTGTGACCTAGCCTGGGGGGATCCTGCTCTGGAAGGAGGTCTGTTCCAACCCCTGGCACTCTGTGACTGTGTGAGAAGGGATGTAGCTGTGTCCACGAGCCCACCCTGAAGTGGGGCGCGTGCCCATGGGTGCTGAGCACCATGCCTGTGAGAGCTGAGCACGCAAACCTGAAGTCCTGGCCCTCCATCTCCCCTCCCAGGCAAACAGCAGCTTTCACAGGGTGTTTTTAGGGTGGTTGAACCTTTTCTTTTGGGGTGGTCACTCTTCTCCATCACAAAGGCTGTCCCCTGTGAACAAGGACCACCAGGACCAGCAACTCATCCATACTAGGGAGCTGTGCTGCTGGGGGTCTCCCAGGGTGCATCCGCTGGCACAGACACCAGCCCCAGGATGGGAGCTGTGCTGGAGCTCCCACGGGGTGCTGATGGTGAGCCAGCCTTGGCCAGCTGGCAAGACAAGCTGGCATGGTCGCTGTGGAGGTCTGCCTTCCCATGGTCATCTGACCAAAGCCGGGCCCCTCTCTTTCAGGGCTGAAGTGTGTGTGCCAGCTGTGCGAGCACACCAACTTCACCTGCCAGACGGAGGGGGCCTGCTGGGCTTCCGTCATGCTGACCAACGGGCGGGAGGAGGTCATCAAGTCCTGCGTCTCCCTCCCGGAGCTGAACGCGCAGGTCTTCTGCCACAGTTCCAAGAACATCACGAGGACCGAGTGCTGCTACACCGACTTCTGCAACAACATCACCCTGCGCCTGCCCGTCGGTAAGTTCGGCCCCCGTGCCAAGTGCTGCTCGTGCGCCGGCGTGGCGGCTCGCAGGGGTGTGGGCTGCTCTTTCCTGAGGGCTCAGTGCTGTCAGCTGGCCTCAGTCCAGATGTTTGAGGGTGGTTCTGGATGGACTTTCCACAGGGCTCAGGTCAGTGGTGCAGAGCAGGTGTGAATTAGCAGCTGGGATGAGCTGAGAGCTACCAAGTGGTGCCTCCCAAGGAGATGACACAGACCTTGTGCTGGCTGAAGGTTTTCAGTCTCAGACGTCCCCACACACCATCTGCTGGGCCAAACCTTCAGGTTGAAGAGGTTTGGAGAGGAGGTGGTTACTTGTTGGTGCTGACTGTGATATGTGGCCTCATTAATGTCTATAGATATGTGAAGGGTGGGTTTGACCCCTGATGAGGTGGTTCCCTGGCAGGTGAGGAGCTGCCCTCCTTGTCCTTGGCCAGTCTGTGTCACCCAGTGCTGTGTCTCTGTAATCTGCAGTGATGAATGATCCCTGCAGCTCATGTTGATGTGTTTGTGTGTTAAGAGCAAGGGCTCTGCGGTGGCTCCACTGGGGTCAGGAGGGCTCTGTGTTGATACAGGTCATGCAGCAAGTTCAATCTTCTGCTGGGGGTGAGAGGGGTGAAGGGCACCACATCGTTGCTGGGGGGTGTCTCTGTCTGATGCTTCTCCAGCAGTTCTTGTCAGTCTGCCTCCAGCTCTGCAGTGCTGCAGCTCGTTTTAGCAGGAGTTGGGCAGCGTTTCCAAGGTGTTAGATCGGTGTCACAGAATCAGTAGAGGTTGGAAAGGACCTTGAAAGATCATCTAGTCCAACCCCCTGACACAGCAGGATCACCTACACCAAGTCACACAGGAACACATCCAGGTGGGTTTTAAATGTCTCCAGAGAAGGAGACTCCACAACTCCCCTGGGCAGCCTGTTCCAGTGCTCTGGCACCCTCACTGGGAAGAAGTTCCTCCTCATATTGATGTGGAACCTCCTATGTTCCAGCTCACACCCATTGACCCTGGTCCTATCACTAGATGACACTGAGAATAGCCTGGCTCCATCCTCCTGACACCCACCCTTCACATATTTAGAGACATTCATGAGGTCACCCCTCAGTCTCCTCCAAGCTAAAGAGACCCAGCTCCCTCAGCCTCTCCTCATCAGGGAGGTGCTCCACCTCCTTTGTCATTCTCATTGCCCTGTGCTGGACTCCCTCCAGCAGCTCCACATCCCTCTTGAACTGAGGGTCCCAGAAGTGGACACAACACTCCAGATGTGGTCTCACCAGTGCAGAGTAGAGGGGGAGAAGAACCTCTCTCGATCTGCTAGCCACCCCTTTTCTTATTCATCTCAGGATGCTGATGGATCTCCTGGCCACAAGAGCACACTGCTGGCTCCTGGCCATCCTGCTGGCCACCAGGACCCCAGATCTCTTTCTTCTGCACTGCTCTCCAACAACTCAGTCCCCAGCCTATCCTGGTCCCTGGGGTTGTTCTTACCCTGATGCCAGACTCTCCAGTTCCCCTTGTTATAGGTCATGAAGCTTCTCCCTGCCCAGCTCTCCAGGTTCTCCAGGATTGATTCCTTCCCCGCAGGGCTCAGAAGATGTAAGATTCCTGCTCCCACTTAGAGGGAGGAGACACCCATCGCTCCCGGAGGTGTGATTCTACCCACAGCTGGTGCAAGGTCTGGGTCTGCCACACTCAGAGCTGGGTGATGGGGCTGAGTTGGTGCTTTTTAGCAACAGGCATCTGTGCTATCCGTAGGCTTGATTTTTTCACTCTTCTTTCCAAGATCTGTCTCTCGTGGGAAAAGGCTGTAGAGCACCCTGTGCTACCAGGTGATGCCCTAGAGTTGTAGCAGGGAGGGCTGTTACAGGTGAGAAATGCGCACAGGGCTGTGAAACAGGCAGTGACAAGTGGCCTTTGGGCTGCTGTCCTGTAGCTCTTCACTGAATGGAAAAGGCTTTTGCTAGATCACATGAGACAGGAGACTTGTGTGACTTGTGTGGGGATTTGCCACGGGAGCCCCGGGGACCATCATCTCCTGGGAACGGGAGATGCTGGGAGCTGCCTGAGCCCTTTGCTCTGAGCACTTAGGGGACTTCATGCCGGTTGAAAATGTGGCCATGCCAGTGTCACTCCTTCACTGGTGGCTCCTGCCAGCCCTTCTGCACAAGCCACGTGCTGCAGGAGACTCATGGAGTCTCAAGGGTTGGAAAAGACCCTTGAGATCATCAAGTCCTACCAATAACCCTGATCTGCCAAGGTCACTGCTAGACCAGACCTCCAAGACCCTTGAGATCATCAAGTCCCACCAATACCCCTGCTCTGTCAAGGTCACTGTTAGGCCAGGTCTCCAAGCACCACATCTAATGACCTTTAAATGCCTCCAGGGACGGGGACTCGATGCTGTCCCTGGAAGAGCTGCAGGTGATGCCCAGCCTGGTGCCTGGTCTGACAGACTGTGTCAGAAGTGCATCAGCAGAGGCTGGAAGCCAGGCCAGTGAGTGGCAAGAGGCAGCCCTGCGGAGGCCAGCAGCGCTCTGCTTGGGTTGCCTGTGCTGAACTTCCAGAGCAGGACTGCAGATGGCACCGTGTGCCTTGGGTGAGAGGAGGACTTCCCTGACTGGGGTCTGGCTTTCGCCGCAGGTCTGCGGGGCCAGCCCGCCGCAGGGTGTGTGCTTTGCCCGCACCCCTTGCTGCTGGCAGGGGGTTCACTGCAGAGTCCAGCAGGAGCTAAGGTCCTACGTGCAGTCGTTGGGGCTTCTCTGGGTTGTCCTGAGATCACTTCTGAGGTTCTGCTGTTTGAACTGGGATGTTTCCTGTCCCAGGAGATGGCTGGAGGCGACCGTCCCTGTCAGTGGGATGTCCTAACAGGGCTTCCTCGATGGTCCTTTCTGTGACCCTCTCTGAGGAACCACCTCAGCGTGCAATGGGCTGTTCTCAGGAGCTCCTGTAAGACCTAGAAGACTCCTTCCAGCTGTAGAATTGTGTCTCACGGGATTTTCAGGTCAGGGAGACAGTGCTTGTGATCTCTGTCCCCCACCCCACTCCTGAGCTGGATTTACCCCCCACTCATGAGACTGTCTGTGGATGACAGACCTGTGGCTGCATCCCTGGGGTAGGCCAGTGGAGCTGGTTACTGGGGCTGGGTTATGGTGGGGGGTTGTGTTTGGCCCCAGGAAGAGTCAGTACTGGGTGGGGAACTTGTTTCTGGTCTGTTACTCAGAGCAGCAAGGTTGAAGCTGGTAAATATTTGGTGCCAGTTGGCAGAGCCACAGAGATGATGGAGGGAGGGGAGCGTCTCCCTGCTGAGGAAAGGCTGAGGGAGCTGGGTCTCTTGAGCTTGGAAAAAAGGAACCTGAGGGGTGACCCCATGAATGTTGATAAATATGTGAAGGGCAGGTGTCAGGAGGATGGAGCCAGGCTCTGCTCAGGGGCACCCAGTGATAGGACATGGGGTACTGGGTATGTGAGCTGGAACGGAGGAGGATCCACATCAATGTGAGAAGGAACTTCTTCCCAGTGAGGGTTCCAGAGCCCTGGAAGGGGCTGCCCAGAGAGGTTGTGAAGCCTCCTTCTCTAGAAACATTTAAAACCCACCTGGCCATGCTCCTGTGTAGCTGGATCTAGGAAATCCTGCTGTGTCAAGAGGATTGGACTTGGATGATCTTTTGAGCTCCCTTCCAGTCCCTAAAGTTCTGTGATTCAGTCACCTCCTTGGGTGAAGGCAGTGATTTGACAGCTGTTGAACCAGAGCACCAGGGCTTGCACCCTCTGTTTGTTCCAGGTAACAGTCATCAGGACTTTTCTGGGCCCTGGTGTCTGGCTGCATGGTTAGAGCAGTGCAGAGAGAAGTTCCTGCTGTGCCCATCCTGGCCAAGTGAGATGTCAGCAGCTCTGAGACAGACCTTGGGGCTGTGTGTGCAGCCACGCGTCCCTGAGTGGGGCAGGAACCTCAGCACAGCGAGGAACTGTCTGGCTTTGGGGTTGTTCCTTCAGAGCTGCCTCTGTCACTGCAGCAGAAGGCAGCCCTCAGATAAGGAACCATCTCCTCTCCACTTTGTTTTGGGTGACCTGGCGCAGCAGTGTCTGCAGAACAGGAGGTGGAGAGCCCTGGAATTCTCTTCTGGATTTGCATAATGGAAAATGAGTCAGAGGAAAGAGGAGCTTTGGGGAGCAGGATGAAGCTAATAAGGGATTAACGAGCTGCCTAAGAGGTAATTTGCCCGCTCTGCCCTGCACTGCACTTGCCCAGACTGTACCATGGCCCCGAATCGTGGTGGAAGCAGCTCTGTGAGGGGCAGGGCAGCACCTGGGTGATGTGGTCCTGCAGGGCAGGAGCAGCTCTGTGAGGAGCAGGGCAGCACCTGGGTGACGTGGTCCTGCAGGGCAGGAGCAGCTCTGTGAGGAGCAGGGCAGCACCTGGGTGATGTGGTCCTGCAGGGCAGGAGCAGCTCTGTGAGGAGCAGGGCAGCACCTGGGTGACGTGGTCCTGCAGGGCAGGAGCAGCTCTGTGAGGAGCAGTGCCCACCTCCATGTGGTGGAGGATCAGTCCTTGCTGCACCTCAGACCTGCTGGAGGGGAAATCTCCACCATGTGGCAACGTAGCTGGTGGCACTGAAGAGGTGGCTGCTGCGAGCCAGGTAGCCACGGGTGCCCTGCTGAGGTCTCTCAAAGGCAAAGCCTGTGGGCGAGACGCAGCAGGGCTGTTTGCAGATGGGTTTGAAGTTGAGCTGGGAACAGACCCGGGGCCTTTGGCTACTCACACCAGGTTTATCTTCTTTCCAACAGCGTCAGAGTCTCCTGGCAGGGCCAGCGTGGGCCCCGTGGTGCTGGCGGTGACGGTGGCGGTGCCGGTCTGTGTCCTGTCCATCGCGGCGGTGCTGGCTGCGTGCGTGTGCCAGGGCCGGCGCTGCGCTTGCCGCAGGGCCAAGCAGCCCAACGTGGAGGAGCCCCTCTCTGAGTGCAACCTGGTGAGCTCCGGGAAGACGCTGAAGGACCTCATCTACGACATGACGACCTCCGGCTCCGGCTCTGGTAGGTGGGCGCTGCCCTCAGCACCGCTCCTCTTGCTTCACCGCCACCTCTTGCACCAGCTGTTCTCCATGGTTAGAAGCAAACGTGTCACCTCGCTCGAGGGGTGAGGAAGGACGCTGTGTGCTTGGACACAGTGCTTGGTGTGGGAGGTCCCATCCATGCCAGAGGGTTTTACACCGGTGGTGAGGTTTGGTGCTGACACACCTGGCTGCACCCTACAGCAGCAGCAGCAGGGCTGTGTTTGCTCTTTTCCCATCAAATCACACAAGTTTGGTTCTTTCTTTGGCTGGAAGGGTTGAAGTCAGGCCCTGGAATGGGCTTCCCAGGGAGGTGGTTGAGTGGCCACCCCTGGATGTGTTTAAAGATCATTTGGATGAGGTGTTGAGGGATGTGGTTTAGGGGTGAACTTGTAAGGTCGGGTAGATGGTTGGACTTGATGACCCCAGGGGTCTTTTCCAACCAGAGGCATTCTGTGAAGTTAATTCTGCAGTCAGGTTCAAGTGTGAGGAGAAACTTTATCCAGCTGGTAACACAACCTTTAGAGTTATGGGATGCGTTGAGATCCCAGTCCTGGAACTGGCTGTGGTTAGTGTTGTCCTAAGGTCTTGTTTTGAGCTGAACATCAATAGTTTCAGTATTTTTCCCATCTCCATTGTCCCATCTCTGGTGGTGCCACATTTGCTCTTGGTAAATCATAGAATCATTAGGGATTGGAAAGGACCTTGAAAGATCATCTAGTCTAATCCCCCTGACACAGCAGGATCACCTAGACCAAGTCACACAAGAACACATCCAGGTGGGTCTTAAACATCTCCAGACTCCACAACCACCATGGGCAGCCCCTTCCAGGGCTCCATCACCGTCACTGTGAAGAAGTTCCTTCTCATATTGATGTCAAACCACCTATGTTCCAGCTGACACCCATTGTCCCTTGTCCTATCACTAGATGATAATGAGAACACCCTGGCTCCATCCTCCTGACACCCACCCTTCAAATGTTTATAGACATTAATGAGGTCACCCCTCAGTCTTCTCTTCTCCAAGCTCAAGAGACCCAGCTCCTTCAGCCTCTCCTCATAAGGGAGGTGCCCCGCTTATGTCATCATCATCACTGCTCTACGCTGGACTCCCTCCAGCAGCTCTGTGTCCTTCTTGAACTGAGGGTCCCAGAACTGGACACAACACTCCAGGTGTGGTCTCACCAGGGCAGAGTAGAGGGGGAGAAGAACCTCTCTTGATCTGCTAAACACCCCTGTTCTGATCCACCCCAGGATGCTGTTGGCCCTCTTGGCCACAAGAGCACACTGCTGGGGCTCATGGTCATCCTGCTGGCCACCAGGACCCCCAGGTCCCTTTCTCCTTCACTCTTCTCCAACAGCTCAGTCCCCAGCCTATCCTGGTCCCTGGGGTTGTTCTTGCCCAGATGCCAGAATCTCCACTTCCCCTTGTTGTAGGTCATGAAGCTTCTCCCTGCCCAGCTCTCCAGCCTGTCCACCAGGGAAACGCAGCGATGAAGCGGGAATTCAAAGTCCCAGCTCCACCAGCTGCCTGTGCTCAGGGGTTTGTTTGCTTCAGCAGTGTGTAGCTCACACTCACTTTTATTGGAAAGTGGAAGCATTCACACGTGGTGCTCGATCTACTTTATTTTCCACAACCTACATCCCTCTCAAGGGTGCTGTGGTCGCTCAGGTACCGAGTGGCTTCGGCTGTATTTGCCCTGAAGCTCTGACTGGCCCCTCACCTCCCTGAGCTCCCGGCAGGAGTTTTCAGCCAAAGCGTGAGTCTGTCCCTCGTTGCCCAGGGGCTACTCCAGGGTTGGCCATGGGCAGCCAGAAGAAGCACCCCATGGCTGCAGGGTGTGAGGGCTCTCTTGAGGGAACCTGAAGGAGAAACGTGAGGACATCTGGATGATCTAACCTTCAAACTGCAGTCTTCCCTGCTCTGGCAGACGTGGGGTTGTCTGGGTTTGAAGAAGTCCTTAAGCCCCAGAGACCAGTTGGAGGTCTGTGAGGTGTGAAACCACTGCTGGAATTTATTCTTCCTTTGGAAGGGTTTTACATCGTTTTGGGATCTGCGAAGGAACTTCTTCACGGTGAGGGTGCCAGAGCCCTGGAAGGGGCTGCCCAGGGGGGTTGTGGAGTCTCCTTCTCTGGAGATGTTTAAGACCCACCTGGCTGTGTTCCTGTGTGACTGGATCTAGGGGATCCTGCTCTGGTGGGGGGATTGGGCTGGATGGGCTTTCAAGGTCCCTTCCAATCCCTGATGTTCTGTGACTCTGTGCTTAGGGAGGCAGGGTTTGGGGGGTGGAAGGTATCTGCGTTGTGGTGGTCTCCTGGCTTTGCTGGGAAACTTGCCCACGCAGTGATTTGCAAGGAACAGGGAGCGGGAGAGGACTTTCCCTTGGTCATGAGCGCAGCTCACTGGGAGTTGTCCACCTTTGGGTGAACAGCCTCGCCAGCACCCACCTCTTCATTTCCAACCAGGGCTCCCCCTGCTCGTGCAAAGGACGATCGCGAGGACTATCGTCCTGCAGGAAATCGTTGGGAAGGGCCGGTTCGGCGAGGTCTGGCGTGGGAAGTGGTGTGGAGAAGACGTGGCTGTGAAGATCTTCTCCTCCAGAGACGAGCGGTCGTGGTTTCGGGAGGCGGAAATCTACCAGACGGTGATGCTGAGGCATGAGAACATCCTGGGCTTCATCGCTGCCGATAACAAGGGTGCGCTGCGGGCAGTCCCTCGTGGCTTCTGCACCCAGCCTGGTGGCCATCCTGGGCTCCCTGCCGGTGGGGTGGCCGGTGTCTCGTCTGCTCACGTGGGCGAGCCGGCCGTGCGTGGGAGGGCTCTTCCCGCGTGGGGCTGCGACGGCGCTGAACGCCCTGTGTTCCTAGATAACGGGACCTGGACCCAGCTCTGGCTTGTCTCCGAGTACCACGAGCAAGGGTCCCTGTTCGACTACCTGAACAGAGGCACGGTGACGGTGGAGGGCATGGTCCGGCTGGCGCTGTCGGTGGCCAGCGGCCTGGCGCACCTCCACATGGAGATCGTCGGCACGCAAGGCAAGGGCTCCCCTCGTGCTTATCCCCCGGGGGCTGTAAGCAGCGCCGATGCGCGTGGGTGGCACGCGAGGAGAAGGGCTGCGCTGGCGTGCGGGTGCAGAGCAGGATGGTAGCACCTCCCCGTGTCCGTGGTCTCCTGCCCCCACTGTCAGCGGGTGCCTGTGCCAGCGGCTCTGCTGAGGGGCAGGGTGAGTTTACCGTTCCCCTTGGGCTTTTCCTCTGGAAGCACAGATGTGGGAACAGAAACGTCCTCACAGATGTCGTTAATTCGGTGGCACGCAGCAGCTTTACTGGAGGTCTGAAGGATTCAGCTGGGGGTTCACTCACCAAAATTAAATAAACCCCTTTTTGCTTCTTTGCTGTCATAGAGCCACAGAGATGATGGAGTGGAGCATCAACCTGATGAGGAAAGGCTGAGGGAGCTGGGTCTCTTGAGCTTGGAAAAAAGGAGCCCGAGGGGTGACCCCATGAATGTTGATAAATATGTGAAGGGTGGGTGTCAGGGGGATGGAGCCAGGCTCTGCTCAGGGGCACCCAATGATAAGACAAGAGGCACCAGGTGTGAGCTGGAACAGAGGAGGTTCCACACCAACATGAGAAGGAACTTCTTCATGGTGAGGGTGACAGAGCACTGGAAGGGGCTGCCCAGGGGGGTTGTGAAGTCTCCTTCTCTGGAGACTTTTAAAACCCACCTGGATGTGTTCCTGTGTGACTGGATCTAGGGGATCCTGCAGTGGTGGGGGATCAGGCTAGATGATCTTTCAAGGTCCCTTCCAGTGCTTAATGTTCTGTGATTCAAACCCACGAGAGCTGCTGTCCCTCTCCCTGTGCGAGCAGGCAAGCCCGCGATCGCACACCGAGACTTGAAGTCTAAGAACATCCTGGTGAAGAGGAACGACAGCTGCGCCATCGCGGACCTGGGCCTGGCGGTGAAGCACGATTCTGTGCTGAACACCATCGACATCCCCCAGAACCCCAGGGTGGGCACCAGGAGGTGGGTGAGGGTGGGCTGCCAACCTGCCCCGCGGGGGTTGCGTCTCCGTTGCTGACTTCCTCCACTGCCTTTGGTGTCTCTGGAGTGTTGGCTGCAGATCCAAGCTCTCCACCCCTCTGGGTGGGTCCAGGTGGGCATTGCCAGCTGTGGTTTGGGGTGTTGCTCACCACCCTCCATGACTCTGTGGTGTGGATGGTGCATGCTGGTCATCCCAGATGTTTCCAAACCCTAGTGAGGGCTGTCCAAAGGAGCAGGACCAGCTGCTCCCTGGCAGTGCAGACACAGCCTTTTCTCTGAGCCCCCCGCGTGCTCTGCAGGTACATGGCTCCCGAGATCCTTGACGACGCGATGAACACGAACATCTTTGAGTCCTTCAAGCGCGCAGACATGTACTCCCTCGGGCTGGTGTACTGGGAGATAGCCCGCAGGTGCTCCGTTGGAGGTGAGCTTCCCCCCCTTATCTCCTTTCTGCTCTCCAGACTGCTGTTATCTCACCCAACCCCAAGTCCATCTCCATCACCTTGGCAGTCTGTGCTGGCAGAGTCTGTTGTGGAGCCACCAGTGGTGGCCCCGACGTCCCCGTTCTCTCTCACTGCATGTGGTGACGAGCAGGCACTTCTTGTGGAGCAGCCCCGTGGGGTTTGTGTTACCCACCCAGTGCTTCTCCCCTAGGAGTCACCGAGGAGTACCAGCTGCCTTACTACGACGTTGTGCCTTCTGATCCTTCGATAGAAGACATGAGAAGGGCGGTGTGCGAGCAGAAGCTCAGACCAAATATTCCAAACCAGTGGCAAAGCTGTGAGGTAAGAGCAGTGTTTTACTACCAAGTGAATTTACAGGAGGTCAGAGTCCCTCGGTGGGGCAAAAGGAACCCTGTGTCCAGCCTCTTCTGGGTGTGAGCTGGAACAGAAGAGGTTCCACGTCAATGGGAGAAGGAACTTCTTCACAGTGAGGGTGACAGAGCACTGGAACAGGCTGCCCAGGGAGGTTGTGGAGTCTCCTTCTCTGGAGATGTTTAAAACCCAACTGGATGTGCTCCTGTGTGACTTGCTCTAGGTGATCCTACTGTGGCAGGGGGGTTGGACTGGATGATCTTTGGAGGTCCCTTCCAATCCCTAATGGATGCTGCGGGCATCTACTAGTTTTCAGCCCCCAGAGAGGCGCCTTCGCACCGAGCGCTGGCCTCTCTGGAGCGCCGCTCTTTGGTTCATGGTTAATTTACCTTCGGCTGCTGCCCTGAGGGAAGGAAAAGCAGGAGGTGATGGTTCCGTCCCCGACCCGCTCTCTGGTTCCCGTTGGCAGGCGCTGCGGGTGATGGGCCGGATCATGCGGGAGTGCTGGCACGCCAGCGGCGCCGCGCGCCTCACCGCTCTGCGTGTCAAGAAGACCATCTCGCAGCTCTGCGTGCCGGAGGACTCCAAAGCCTGATGCGGAGAAGGAGCCCTTCTGTCCATCCCTTTAACGTGTGACATCGTTTCTCTTCGTGCTCTACCTCAGACAACATGGTTCAGTGTTCAAGTGTCCGGTCCGGGGCTCTGACCCGCCGGCTGCGGCTCTGGCGGAGCTTCTGTGCCGAGCAGCACCCCAGCGACTCGCTCGGAGTGTCTGGTGTAACTGGGACGCGCGGGGGAACCTCAGAAAGGAGCCCGAAACGCCACAGCAGCGTGAAGACACCTTTGCTATCGCGCTTCTTGTCCTAGTCAAACCCCAAACGCGCTGGGAGGAGCTGGTGTTGGTCAAAGCCCGTTTGCTAGGGAAACCAGCTGTTGCGTCCTCAAACCAGGTGCCGGCCAGATTTGATCCGGCGCTGTTGGCGCAACGGCTCCGTGTCGTGGCCTGCGCCGGTACCGGAGGTGGCACCTGCAGTGTGAGCAGAAGCCTCTGAGTTGGGTTTTCACTGGCTTGGATTGGTGTCGGTTTGGTGCTGCGCACGGCGCTGCGGTGAGCGTTCGGGTTCCATTTGCTCTGTTGGGTCGTTCGCCGAACCCGTCACGGGGCAGCTTTTAGCGGTTGGTAGGAGGGATGGTAGAGGCAGAACTTTTCTGGTAGATACATAGGGATGGGCTGGGAGAAAGTCCACCTGAGCAGGTACCTAGTTCTTGCTGCCTCTTGCCAATCCATCATGGGTAGCGCTTTCTAGTGCCTTTTGGTGTCGTGGGAGGAAGCTCTGACCAAGCAAATTCGTGGGAAACTGTTGGAATCTGGTGGAAAGGTTCGTTTCTCGTTGAGGTGCCCCACAGGTGTGGGACCTCCCGTGTGCTCTGGAGCCACTGCTGCGGTGCTCAGAGCAGCTCCTGCTGGGCTGTGGGCTGAGGCAGGCTGCTGAGGAGGATTTATCACTCTGACCATATTGCCATGGTACTGCAAGCCGGCAAGAGTGGGGTGGTCCTTCGCATTCTGCTGGTGGTCCTTCGCATTCTGCTGGTGGTCCTTCGCATTCTGCTGGTGGTCCTTCGCATTCTGCTGGTGGTCCTTCGCATTTCGCTGGTGGTCCTTCGCATTCTGCTGGTGGTCCTTCGCATTCTGCTGGTGGTCCTTCGCATTCTGCTGGTGGTCCTTCGCATTCTGCTGGTGGTCCTTCGCATTTCGCTGGTGGTCTTTGCATTCTACTGTTGGTCCTTCACATTTCATTGGTGGTCCTTCACATTTCATTGGTGGTCCTTCACATTTCATTGGTGGTCCTTCACATTTCATTGGTGGTCCTTCACATTTCATTGGTGGTCCTTCACATTCTGCTGGTGGTCCTTCACATTCTGCTGGTGGTCCTTCACATTTCATTGGTGGTCCTTCACATTTCATTGGTGGTCCTTCACATTCTGCTGGTGGTCCTTCACATTCTGCCGGTGTCCTGTCACCGTGTGCACTCTGTCCCCCGCAGCAGTGCTCTGACACTTGCAATAGCCAGAATTATACAGTTCAGAATCACATGACAGTTTAAACGTTTCTAACCCCATGTGGTCCGTGGAAGTAAAGCCCAGAGATGTTTGGGTTGGATTAAATGACCCCGAGAGGTCCCTTCCAACCCAGAGTGCTCTGTCTTTGTGGTTCTGTGTTTCCAGAACAGCAGAACTCTGCAGAAATGTGGAGCAGCAGGGTGGGAGCCAGCTGTTAGCTAATGGCAGCGTTAACATCAGTCTTTGGCTCGAGACCTCTTGAACTGGGGGTCCCCTGTAGGGGACTGGGTTAAACTTTGTGACTGGGATGGTCAGTGGTATCAGCTTTTTACTCTGCTTTTCACTCGAGGCCATGAGGGACTCTTCAGGGGTGTGAATTGCCCCATGAACAGACTCTGATGCATCCCTGCTGGTCAGTCCAGCTCGTGCTCAGCTCTGTGAGGCTTGGCTGGGCTGTTAGCTGAGTGTGGAGAGGATTCCACCTGGACTGCTGGTAGATGTTTCCCCACATTGCTTTCTGAGGTGCCACCACAGCCATCCTGCAGATTTAACCCTTCAGCTGCATAAACCACAGCAGAGAGCTCAGCAGTTTATCGTAGAATCATCAGGGACTGGAAGGGACCTCGAAAGATCATCCAGTCCAATCCCCCTGCCACAGCAGGATCACCCAGTTCCTTTGCACTTTGCTGCTTCAAGAGCCGTTTGCACTTGCCCGTTCCCCCATGTCACTCTGTCATGAATCCTGGAGTATCTTAGGTGTCCTTGTACAGATGTAACCAAACTGTCTGCTCATCATGCTCTTGGTGGCAGAGCTTTTTGGAAACCAAAGACTGCTCTGTTTTCTCATAGTAGAGCAGAGAGTAGGGAGGGATCACTGCTGCTGAGGTAGGGAGAGCCTGGCCCAGGATGCCCAGAGAGGTGGGAGAAGCCCCATCCCTGGCCCTTGAGGCTCTCAGGAACCTGTTGGGGATAGCCCTGCTCAGGGCAGGATTGGAGCTGGAGGGCTTTGCAGGTCCCTTCAGCCCAACCCAGCCTGTGATTCAGGAATTACAGATAGAAATGTTTAGAAACAAGTCTAGTCCCTACACAGGGTCTCAATGTTGATGGGAGGGAGCTCTCCTTGCACCCTGGATCTCCTGTAAGGGTTGATGGGCTCAGGGATGTCCCCAGTAGACCCCACTCTGATGAGAGGGAGCTTTCTGTGCTTCTCCTCGCTGTGGGGAGAGATACCTCAGCGCTGCAGGGGCCCGTTCGGCTCCGGGGCTGTGCGATGGGCAGCGCTTCTGCAGGGCTCCCAGTGCTCAGGGTGGGAGACCTGCTCTGAGGACTCTTGGGAAGAGGCTCAGCCGTGTTCAGAGGTGCGGAGAGGTGCAGTAAGTCCTGACTTAGGCTGGAGGGACTTCTGCCGTAACCAGGCTGAGCTCTGGGTTGGAGCTCTGGGCTGCAGCTCCGCCCGAGGCGGCTGCGGCTTTCGGTCCCCCGGCAGCGCCGGCTCCATCTGCCGGGCGGCTCCTGCGTTCTCTGGCCGGTTTCTAAAGCTGCGCGGACTTTTCACCGGGCGGCTCTGGTATCTCAGAGGTCGGCAGAGCTGCCCGGGGTGTGCGGTCGATCGCGGTGTTGTGTCTGTGTGCCTGTTCCGCGGAGAGACGGGGCCGTGCCAATAAACTCAGCGCACCCCGCCTCCGTGCTCCGGTGCGGGACCGGGCTCCTTCGTGTTCGTGTTCCTTCTGGGCAGGGGAAAGGGTCGAGGGCCATCTCAGGTGCCCCGCAGGCACTGGAGGCTTCGATCAGAAGCTGAAGGAGTTCCACCAGCACATGCCCACCCCTGGCAGGGAATGCCAGGACCGAGCGTGGGGCTCACAGAGACTGGGAAAGGAGAAGTTCCTGCTGGGCGCCGCTGCTCCTGGCTGATGGGTGGCAAACAAAGGCTGGGGAAGGGCTTTTTGCAAGAGTTCCTAGTGATAGGACATGGGGGAATGGCTTTAAGCTAGAAGAGGGGAGATTGAGATCAGATGTTAGGAGGAAATGCCTCCCTGTGAGGGTGCTGAGGCTCTGGAACAGGCTGCCCAGGGAGGCAGTGTTGGATGGGGCTGTGGGCAGTCTGGTCTGGTGAGAGGTGTCACTGCCCATGGGACAGTGGCACTGCGTGAGCTCTGAGCTCCCTTCCAACCCAACCCAATGTGGGATTGTATGAAAAGTCATGTCCTGCAAGGCACTCTGTGTGTTTTCAAGCAAAGAGGCTCTGCCTCAACTTCTCCCTTGCACCTTGGCTCATGGGGATGCACAGAACAACCAGCTGCTGCCCGTGGCTCTGCCCAGCCCTTCTCCTGGTGAGGGAGGGGAAGAGCTGGTGAGCACCAGTGCTGAACCAGACCCTTCTTGTACCCTTCTGCCTCTCTGCCTGGGGAATGGTACCTTCTCTCTGGTGATGGAGAGGAACCTTCCTGGGAGCCTGCAGGTTTCAGTTGCTGGGTCTGACACAGGCTGCAAAATTCAGGCCCTGCTCCTGCTGAGCAGGTGGTGGCTCAGGAGCAGGTCCCCAGCCAAACAGCAGCAGCTGGTGGTTCCTCCGCTGGGCAGCGTCCACCACTCTGGAGAGCAAAGTGCTGCAGCTCCCTCAGCCTGAGGAACCCCTGCTCCCTCAGAGAGGCCCTGCTCCAGCACAGCGAGAGGAGGAGCCTCTCTCCTGACAGACAGGTGGGTGCTTTGGTCTGAGGTGCTGTGCCCTGGCTCAGTGTCAGCCCTGGCACTGGGCACACGGGCAGAGCACTTGGAGCTGCTCAGAGAAACTGCTCAGTGCAGCTGAAGGGCTAATTCTTCACTTTCTTGTTACTAGCTCAGCCAAGTCTGCAGAAGCCATTGGTGCCACCCAGTAGCCAAGGAGAAGAGCCAGGTCATGAGTCGCTGACGGGAGAGGTCCATGTCCTGCAGAGGATGGCTGACTCCTCGCATGTTCCTTGAACCCAGGTGATGTTGGTGTGAGCAGACACCCTGCAGGCATCCCAGCCATAGGAGAAAGGGTCCTTGAGGAATGAGCAACTCTGGGTGAGCTCCACTGCTGGGAAAGTGTGTCCCTGTCCCTTCTCTGAGCATTTTAGAGGTGTCAGCAGTGACCTTGAGCGTGATGAGACACAAACTGCTGCTCCGTTATCCCTAAGGATGCAGCTGTCCACTGAGCCCTGTGGTTGGTGATTCCCTCTGCAGGAACAGGTAGGAGAAGAGGAGAGCTCTGCCAAGGCATTGGCTCTGCCCTTCCTGCTCCTGCCAGCCCTCCTTGAGCACAGAGCAACCTGTGCCCTGCATCTGCCCAGAATGGGCACAGCGACGGAGGCAGAGGGGCGGAGGATGGAGTGTTCACAGCACCATGTAGCTGCTCTGCCCACAGAACCGGCCTGTGGAGAGGTATGAAGACCAAGATCAGGGCCATTCTGCCTGGTACCTGCCCCATACTGCCTGTTGCTCGGCAGGTCAGCACTGAGCCAGGCTCAGCTGAGTTGCCGCAGGGCTCTGTGTTGGCGCTGGGCAACCCTAAGAGTGCTGTTGGCCCATGCTCCTGCTCTGCCTCTCCAGTGAGCTGTGAACAGCTACTCCACTGCACTGCCTGGGACTCCTGTTTGCTCCTGGAGAGGACCCCAGGCTGCCCTGATGGGTCTGATCAGCCTGATCAGTCCAGCCCCAGGGCAGAGCCAGCATCGTGCTGGAGAGCAGCACATCCTGCGATCCGCTCTGCCTCTGCCTGAGCAGCAGGGTCTGAACCACATCTGCCTTTGGCTTGGCCAGCAATACAGCATCTGCTCTGCAAGGGGCAGGGGATGCTTGGCTGGGCAGGGGCTGGTGGCATCACCATGGGGCTGGTGGCATCACCGTGGGGCTGGTGGCATCGCTGGGGAGGGCGGGGTGGGGCTGCTGGGGCAGCTCAGCCTGAGGTCTTGCTGTTTGCTCTGCAGGGAGTTTGTTTGCTTCTCCTGTTGCTGGGCTGGGGATGAGTCACTGGTTTCAGAAACCTGACCAAGCCGCCTGAGGAACCAAAAGGGCCTCTGCTCGTGTGCAGGGCAGTTGTGAGCAGGAAAAGGGGAAGAGGCCGTGCGTCAGCGGGGTCCCTGTGTTCCTCCTCGTGCTTCAGCAGGTGAGATCCAGCTCATTGCTCTCATGAACGATGACCGAGCTTTGCCCCGGTCCCACACTGCTGCTTCCAAGGGGCGGTGGTGTTTCCCAGCAGCACGTGGTGTCCTGGTCACTGTCCTTCTTGGGGAGTTTTCTCTTTTGCTCCTGAAATCAAAGGCAATTTTGCTTGAGGGGAGGATGAGGTTAAAGAATTGAGGGAGATCTTTACGGAAGGACCAGCTAGGTACCCTGAACCCTATCGTCCTTTGGGCACTGCACCTGCAAGGATGTGGGATGGATGGACAGTCCTGGTTCCTGGAGCTGTGGGAGAAGCTGCTGGCTCTCCTGTCCCAGTGCTGGGAACGAGAGGGAAAGCAGCTCCTCCCCAGTGAAGTGATGCCACAAGGGGCCGGGCAAGCGGCAGCAGGAGGAAGATGAGCAAACTGTGCCAGAAATACTATTGAAATCAGCCATGCAAACCACCCCCAAAATGCAAACCAGCCCCTCCTGTGCCAGGAGTCTGTTCTGCTCGTTTCCAGCGGAATGCTCTGTCCTTCCGTGCTCCTTGTCTCCCTGACCCCGAATTTCTGGGGAGATTGTGATCTGCTGGGCTCTGCAGTCCTATCTGGACTGGTTTCCATGAGGGGAGACATGGGTTCCTTTTCCCAAGTGATGCCCATTTACAAAAGCCATTCTGCTGTTGGCTCAGCCCCTTCCCTAAGGGCTGCTCTGTTTTCTGCGGGTGGGAGCTCCCGGCTGCTGCTGGACCCCCATCCCCGCACCCCCTCCAGCTCCCTTTGGAGAGACCAGGCAAAGCTGCTCTGAGTTAATGCCTGGTGACAGCACACACCCCGCTGCCCCTGGATGCTGCAAGGGTGGCAGGGACTAAGCCTCACAGCCCTGCCTGCCCTCTTCCTCCCCTGCCTCTGGGTCCCAGGTCCCTGCAGCTGTAGCTGGGAAGGCTGGATGACACTGTCTCCTGAGAGACACAAACGTAATTCCTGCACTTTTATTACTTCTCTGGTTTGATGGCAACAGCCCTGCTTGTGGCCTGCAAGGGTTCAAGCGTCAGATGGGGTTCACTGTGATGAACTCTGGGTCCTTTGCCCAGTTCTTGTCCCACTGTTTCCAAAGAGCCCCATCGGGATGTCCAGCCTTCATCAGCAACTGCTCCTGCAGTGCCAGCTGGAGGTGGACACGAGGTTCTGGCCATCTGCTGCAGGGCTGGATGGTAGCTGTGGTGGCTCCTGGTTCTTGTGTTTAGGACCTGGCTTGGGGTGAGGTGCCAGAGGTATCAACTGTGCTCCCCAGGGTTGTCCACAGCACCCCCATGTCCTGTTCCACTGCTTGTTGTGGCCCCTCTGCCCACCCACACTCCGAGCTGCTACCCCTGAAAATCCCTGAACTTCTTGTTGATGAAATCCAGGAGCAAGTCCTCTGCCTGGGGTCATCAAAATGAAGAGGTTATTAAACCCTACGCTGACCTGAACACTCAGATGGTAACTGGAGTGATTGGAGCAGCCAACAGCTCCTGGTCCAGAACCTTCCCAGATGTGTTTCCTGGGGCAGAACCCTTTGGAAGAGGGGAACCCCCTGCGAGACTTGGGTTTAGAGCAAGGGTTGGGTCAGCCCAATGGTGCCCAGTGCAGACAAGGAAGAGGTCCCAGCTGGGGTCACTCTGCTCTGGGATGGGCTAAGGGCTCTGCTTCCCCAGAGAGACCCTGGCTGTCAGCATGACACATCGGATGGGTGTGCAAAGCTGATGCCACGGGAGGGTCTGGCCGGGTGGGCTGGGTGCGTGATGCCTCCTTCTTCACCTGTCAGCACAACCTGTGTCTCTGCTGTTTGCCCCTAGACCTGCTTTGCTGGTCACTGCTCCCCACCCAAACACCCTGCCAAGGACCACACTGTGCCCCTGCACTGCAGAGCATCCAGCTGCTGTTCCCAGCCTCTGCCCTTCAGCCAGGGCAGGGACCTTGTGCACGGACACCATTACCCAGCGAAAGCCCTCAGTTCCTGCCCTGGCCAGGGGTCACCTGAGCAGCGTGGGGCTCGCTGAGTGAGATGGAAGTGGAACAGGCTGAGCTGGAATGAGAGCCTGGGGTGAGTGGAGCTTCAGGGATGAAGGGCTGCAGCGGGCAGAGCTGCTTGATGAGAGCTGTGTGGCAGGAACGGGAGCGTTAAGCAGATTTCTTTGTGACTGGCCAGCCCGATTCTTAACCCCCCTGTGAGCACCAGCCGTGGCCGGTGACCCGCAGGAGGGTGTTTGTGTAACGTGCACCCAAACCACAGCTCACGTGGCTGCCTTTCCGGCCTCACACCCCGTGGCAGCGTTGGGGCGAGGCCGCTCCAGTTCCCCCAGCCATGCCGGAGTGAGCGCCCCGCCACGACATGGCTCTCAGGAGGCTCGTCCTGCAGAACCACAGCACCTGCCCCATCAGCTTTGGGGCGGCCAGCGAGGAGCCAGCCGTGCCCATGGACAGGAGGAGGATCCAGCAGCTGGCCAACACCGTGGGGACGCTGCCGCGCGGGCACAAGCAGGTACGGGGGTGCTTCTGCAGCTGGAGGGCTTCTGCATCTCTTCTCTGTTGCAGTGGTGCTGCAGGTCCAGAGAGGCTCTGGCTGTCGGGGTGCTCCTCTGAGCCAGCACTTCCTTCAGCAGAGCAGCCTGCCCGGCTGTCCGTCGCTCTGTGGTGCCCGCAGGCATCATCTACCTCCAGTTCCAGCTAGATCTGCTGCAGCTGCTGGGGCTGGCTGGGCTGATTGGGCTTCTCTCCCAGCAGCACATTTCTGCTCTTTGCAAGCGGATCCCCCCGCGCTGCTGCTGTGCATCACCGGCAGAGCAATCCCAGCGCTGGTCCGGCAAGGAGAAGCCTGAACAGAGACATCTGAGGCACGTTAGGGACTGAAAGCGCCACCGGAGCGCTGGCGGGTACCCTCTGTGTGCCCCAGGCGCTGCTGTGCTGGGTGAGGAAATGTGTTTAATCCTTTGCTCTGCATGAGTGCCGGCAGACAAAGGCAGGCAGAGCCCGATTAGTGGGGGATCTGCGCTGCCGGGGCCGTCCAGCCCTGGGGCTGGTGGAGCATCACGGCGGCTGTGCCGGAGCCGCTCCGTGGCTGCCGGAGCATCGCTGTGGTGGTGGAGGAGCAGCTCTCTGTGTGGCTGCTGGTGCTGATGTTAACGGCAGTGACTCTGTGTGTGTGGTTTGCTTTCACGGGGAGGGTCAGTGCCTGACACTGGTCCTGGCAGTTCCCAGAGACCACTTTGCTCGAGGGTCCAGCCCCAGGCAAGGATGGATGGGGGGTTCTTGGTGCCTTGGCGGCACCACCCGACAACCTACAGAGGAAGCTGCCTGCCGCGGTCGCTGTGGGTGTTCTGCATTTGCTGAGCGGAGTTAGGTTTATAAACACCCCTGCAGTTTTTGGGGAGGGAACAGAGGAAAGGCGAGGGCTCAGTGGGACAGAGGATGTGCTCTGGGCGCTGCGCTGTGGCGTTAACAGGAGTCCCTGGTCTTCAGCATCTTGGCCCCTCCTCCGTTTCAGCACCTGAAGGGTCCCTGCTGCTGGAGAGAGGACTGTGAGTGCAGAGCCCGGGGGAGGTCCAGCTCCAACACTCACAGGGACATGGGGGGTTTTCTGGAGCACTTGGCCCTCTTGTCGTCCCCGTTTTCACTGTCCTCAGAAATCACACCTCCAGCAGCTGGGGGAAGAGCTCCCTGCTCCAAGTGCTTTTGCCTTCAGAATGTTTTCCCTGTGATTCAGCCTCAGTTTCTCCACTTGTTCTCACCTGCTCTAGAGGAAGGTGTCTCTACCCATGGCAGGGGGGTGGCCTAGATGAGCTTTCAGGTTCTCTCCAACCCAAACCCTTCTGTGTTCCATGACTGTGCTTTTTCACAGCAGCTTCTCATGATGCTGAAGAGCACCCTGCTGCCACAGGGGTCTGGCAGCCAAGTCGCTTCTGCTGCTGGAGCTCACTGCCCTTCCCAAGGTGGTCATTGTGAGTTTGTGAAGCAGATGGTGAAGGTGCACAAAGAAAACCTTCCATGGCTTCAGCTTGTGTTGGTTGGTGGCAGCTCAGCCCTCGGTTTGAAGTGAGTGCAAGGAAGGCTGGAGGTCTAGTGGGTGGCCAGTTTGTTCTAACCAGGCTGGACCAGGTACCCAGAGAGGATGCTCTGGAGGGGAAGAGCTGAAGCCATATCATGATGTGCTAAGGGAACCTGTGTTGGGTCTCATGTTGGAAACACTCAGCTTTGTAGTTAAAAGGTTCAGAGAGGTGACAAGGCTGTCCTACGGCCGGTCTTCCAGAGGTTCATTCCAACACGACTAACAGAAATGAACAGGAGTCCCTCTGTCAGGTTAGTGCGGTCCTCCCACCAGAACGTGTCGCAGCCGATGCTTTGACTCACAGCAGCGCCAGTTCAACATCTTCCTTGGCCTTGAGATCAACCCCGGTGCTGTGCAAAGCTGCTCTTGACTCAGTGGAGAGGAGCTGCAGGGCACAGGAGGAACTCCTGGGTGCAGGAGCACCTTTTCCAGGCTTTGCAGGAGTGGTCAGTGTGCCCAGGAAGCTGCTTTTGGCTGAGCTTGCTGCCAGCAGCCAGCACCCTGCTGATGAGGTGTCTCATACCCTGGCAAACTGCTTGCCCTCCTGATTTGAATGTTTGACTTCTCATTTGACTGAGCGAGAAGCTGCACTGGTGCAAACTGGCGGTTGGATGCCACCAGCTAGTTTTTTTTCTCTGAACTGTAGGGTTTAACCCTCTGCCTCAAACAACTGCAGCCCTACTGACACTTTCCCACCCCCATTTCTGATTGCAGCTTGCCCTGGCCAGATCCAGCTCCTTGGACAACTCCAGCCCACAAAGGTATGAAGGTACCTTCTATAATTGCTGTTTCTGAGAGGTGTGTCCCAGGGATCTTCCCACTTAGCAGCCCTGGTGGGTGGGATAAGGGTGCGAGGCAGCAAGTGGTGCCTACCCCAGGGATGTGCCACGGAGACTGTCACACAGAGCTGGAGTCAGGAAAGGATGAGCCCCATGGATGCAGCATCATGAGGAGCTCCTGAAAGGATGAGCCCCATGGATGCAGCACCCAGGGGAAGGTGCTGAAAGGATGAGCCCCATGGATGCAGCACCCAGGGGATGATGCTGAAAGGATGAGCCCCATGGATGCAGCACCCAGGGGATGATGCTGAAAGGATGAGCCCCATGGATGCAGCACCCAGGGGAAGGTGCTGCCACCCTGCCAGCGCAGGGATGGGTGGTGACGGGGACATGGTGGCCTTGGCCAGAAGCAGAGGGCAAGGCACCCCGGCACTCACACGGGGCTCTGTGTGTTCTTCTTGCAGACACCTCGTTGCCATACTGAAGGAAGATAAAGAACAGTTTGGCTTTGAAATCCAGGTAGGGCTTAAACGGCAACTGGATTTGCTTGAGTACAAACTCAGGTGCTGACTCAGCAGCGCCGCGTCCTCAGGCTGGAGCTAAGGCAGCGCAGAGCAGACGAAGCCGCCAGCCAGAGCTGCAGCCGCGATACAGAGCCGTTCCCACGGGTTTGTCATAGCGAGGGTCGCAGACGAGCTCTTCTGCCCCTGCCACAAGCCAGAGCACTGAGTGTAGGAGGAACCTCACCCAAACTCAGGGCGATGACAGTGGCTTCTTACTCCAGAAGTGAGTATCTGTGGGTAGAGCTCTGCTGGTGGGGAGACCCTGTGGGTGATGCTGAGCCTGGGACACCCTCCTGGGTCCCCCCTGTGCTCCCCTCACTGCGGGGCATCTTCAAAGCTCTCGCCTGCATCTCTGCACGAATTGAAATCAGCCTGTTGGGAAGAGCTCAGCTTTCTCAGAGGTGCTTGTGTGGCTAATGAGCGGGCAAGCGCTGCACTCCGAGCAGCGGAGAGCTTTCAGAAGGGAGGATAATGGAGGCAGTTACTGGGCTTTTGTGTGAGTTGTCAGGGCAGATTCTCGTTAGAGGTGACGTCCTGATTAACCAGGGTTGTGCTGGGCACAGTTCCTTCCTGAGCTCGCAGTCAGCCTGAGCCCTGCACTGGGAAGTCCGGGCTGTGGACAGCAGCATCTGCCTCATCCTGAGGTATTTAGAAGCAGTAATTTCATTGCTACCAGTCAAATGTAGGCAAAGGAGGAGGTGGTGTGGAGCTCTAGGTCTACTATCTGTGGGGAGCTCCTGAAAACTGCTATGATGGCCAAGTGCCAGAGCTTCTCGCGTGTTACTGCTCCTTCTCCTACTTCCCACGCTCAGAGCAGAGCCTGGGGCTGAGACAGATGCTGTGTGGCTCCCAGATGTCCTGCTGGCATGTTCCTCCCCTCACTGCAGCCACCTAAAAGCTTGGTGTCCCCTCCAAAACCATGGCCCAGCCACCAGTGTGTGAGGAGAGGAAGGAACATGAGAGAGAAGTCTACCTCCCAGTTGCGCTCTGGAGATGTTCACCTCTTCTAGTGGCCTTGGTGGAGGACGTCAAGACATGATTAGATGCGGTGAATCCCGTCCTGCTTGCCCAGCCTGTATTGCTCAGGCTGGTCCAGCCTTTCTCACCTACGAACAACTACTCGGAGTAGGTCAGAAAAGACAAGGCGAGTGTGACCTGTGGTGGGTGTCCTCCAAGAGCCTCCTGTTTGACTTTGGCCTCTTGCTGTAGCCAAACCTTTTACTGTTGGTCATGGGTGGACCTCAGCTACATCAGTGTGACTGGCTCTGAACTCACCGAGGCTCCATCCCTCCTTGTTCCATGCTGATGGAGAAATGTGGGCATCCAGCATGAGTTCTTGTGTCTGGGCTAGACAGGATGTTGCAGGTTTCAAGAAGCTCAGTGTCAGCCCAAGGCTTTGGTAGGCAGATCCCCAGCGCTGATATTTGCCTTCAACCAAGAAGATGCTTCCTGCTGCTGCAGATGTGGTCGGGCAGCTTCAGCTGCCTCTGCACTTCTCCAAACGCGTGGCCACGCGGTGGCCTGAGACCTAGAATTACTATTGAGTGTTAGGCACGTAAGTCAAGAGCAGAAGAGCCCTTGGAGGGTGTGTGGGGACTTAGGAGCACCCAGGCAGCAAGAGCAGGTTGAACTCTTCTTGCATTTGAGTCTTGAGCACCAGCTGCCGATGCGGTGATGAGTGGGAGTCAGGCGCCCAAAGAGCTGGAGTCACACCCTGCAGTGCTGGGGCTGGGAACAGGAGGCACCCTCCAGAAAGGCACCAGCAGCTTGCTGGAGATGTCCTTGGCTGAGGGTGCTGAGGTGTCAATGGTGAATAATCAGCCTTTAAACCTTCTTGTGTGTGTGTGTGTGTGTGAAACCAAGGCACAGGCAGGGCTGCTCTGCTGTTCCCTGTCCTCACAGCGCGGTTTCGAGGTGTCGGGGTATCGCACCCTGGAGCTCTCGCTTGCGTGGTGACAAGCCCTGCTCATCGCAGCCTGCTCACCCCAAAGAGAAGTGTGAGCAGGCTGCTGTTTTAAAATAGCATTCGTGGCTTTACCCCCAGTGACACCCTCACCTTGGTTTCACAGACCGTCCGCTTCCCGCACCAGTCCGACCACTCCCTGGAGGTGTGCACTTGTGTCTGCAAAGTCCAGGAAGAGGGTCCTGCCCACCTTTCTGGCCTCCAAACCGGTATCTCCTGAGGGGTTTTCCTGCCTGGGGTGGCTGTACCCCGCTTTCTCTGCGGAGCCTGTGGGGGTGTCCGTGCGCCACAGATGCTGACTTTCACCTCTGGTGTCTCCAACAGGCGACATCCTCGTGGGCATCAACGGCGTGAGCACTGACGGCTTCAGCCACAAGCAGATTGTGGACTTGATAAAGTCTTCAGGGAACTACTTAAGGTAGGGGTCCCTCCTCCCAGTGGCCCCCTGGAAGCCAAGGCAGCTTCTTGTGCTGCTCTGCAGCCCTGTGCTAGCCCAGGGCAGAAACACCTCACTATGGGTTTGGCTGGGAGGGCTGGGAGGGGTGAAGGAGCTCTGGGCACATTCATTTTGCACCCAAAGGCACCCGTGGAGGGAAGGGCTCAGTCGAACCTGTCCCTGCTGTGGCCACTCCTGAGGTCTGGCAGTGTTCAGTGCTCCTCTCCTCTTCAGCACCATCACCTCCTGTTCTCCACAGGCTGGAGACTGTCAACGGGGCCATGTTCCTGCGGAAGATGGAGCTTGAGGCCAAGCTGCGTCTCCTGAAGGTAACAGCCCTGACTAGTCAGTCCGTGGTCAAACATAGCGGCTGCAGCGTGCCCATTGCTGATGTGATGGGATGTCCTGGCAGGGCAGCTACCTGTATGTCCCCAAACACAGTTCTGTGTGTTTTGGGTGACGTTCCCCCCACAGTAATTGCCATAAGCTCTGGGTCTTCTCATTTCTGCCTGTGTCTTGGTGATGTTCTGCTGATCCATCCTGCCCTGTAGGACAGGACAGTGGTTTCATGTGCTCCCTCCTCAGCAGGAAGGGTGACTTAATGAGGTCTATGTCCTGTTTATGAGAAGACAGCACAGGGCATCGTAAGGTGCTGCGTGGTGCTGGTGTGGAGATGGTTGGGGTGATGCTCTTCATGGTCTCTTCCAACTAGACAGCTCTGTGGCTCTGTGATGGAAACAGAAGCTTCAGGGGAGGAAGATGAGGGATAGAGGGGACCCTCCCTGTCTCTGCTGGTCTGTGGCAGGACGGTGCCTGGCTGCTTGGGGGATATCTTAGCCACGACCTCTTCAGCCTGATGGGGTGGAAGGTGTTGGGAGACCATTGTGGGTGCAGGGACCATGTTGGCCTCACTTGGAGCTGTGTGTGACCGTGCCCCTGGTGCCCAAGGCTGGTGGCAGCCCTGGTGGTGGCTGGGGATGCCGAGGCTGCCCAGCTGGATGGCTAGTCCAGACACGGTGAGAAACAGGCCAGAGCCAGAGACCACATCACTGTGTTGATGGGGAAGCAGCTGCTTCCACCCTGACTGCAGCCAGTGTCCAGGTCACTCACTCAGAGCCCTTAGAAGTCCAGGTAAAATAACCAGTAAAGTCCCCAGAAATGGGCCAGGACCCCGATCCCACCGCCCTCTCCAAGGAAACGATAAAGCCAAGGCATCAAAGCCTGCTGTGAGAGGCTCAGTTTCAGGGTGGGGGGTTCAGGAAGCGGCTGTTTCCGAGAAGAGCTGAAGCAGCACTGTCACAGCGCGAGGTCTGGGCGGTGCCCTGACTCTCACAGCGCCAAGGGAACCCGGCACCGTCAGTAGCCACCTCTAGTGCCTCGGCCTCTGCAACCACCGCGAGCGCAGAGCATCCCAGCCTTGCACAAGCGTGTCCTGCTCTGGGGACCCAGCAGAGCAGCCCACACCGCCGGGACACCCATCCCTCAGCACCCACAACCGCTGTTCCTGGAGCAGGAGCGTCCAGCCGCAAGCGGACACTGGCTCCCACATCAGCCTGGCAGCCCCACTGCTGCAGTCTGGTTAGATAGTCCAGGAGGTGGTTGATCTTTCATTTGGGTCCAGATGGGGGGGAAGCCTTTGTGCATCATCCCAGCACCACTTGCAGGCAGTTTCCCAGGTCTGGATGACCAGCAAACTCCTGACAACTGGTTATTCAGCACTGCTGGAGCGTGTGAGCTTCTCCAGACCACTTCTCCTTAGGAGCTGCCACAGGGCCACAGGCTTGTTTAGGCTGGAGAAGACCTCAGGTCCAGCTAGTCCAGCGATGTAGTCCTGCTGTTGTAGTGTTGGTGCTGCCACAGGGCACCCTGGTGCCTCAGCAGATGTGGGGGCTGCAACAGGAGTGTCCACACCTGCCTGGCCGCGTGCCCGAGGTGCACCAGCTCGGGCTCAGTGCTGGGGAAGCACCTGCTGCCAGGGGCTCTCTCGCTTGTTTGCTCTTTAAATCTGCTGCACAGTGGCTTGTTTTGAGACCCAGAGCTGCAGCAGAGGGGAAAGGCAAGTGCTGGCTGGCGTGGATCGCTCGGAGGGTGTGAGGATGCACGGGGTGCTGCGTTCCTCACACAGGATCAGTGGTGGGCACTGGTGACAGACAACCTGCTATCACAGACCCCAGCACACGAGTGAACGTGCCTTTGCTGGCAGAAAGCTGCCCAACTCCCTGGAAACTGCCTCTGCAGGAAGAAGGACATCAGAGGGCCCCCAGGGGTGACCTGTGCTCTCTGAACAGCTGGCTCAGAGCGAGTGACCCTGTTTCTCCCCACAGCACACCCTGCACCAGAGATGGGGGGAGCTGCGCGCCCTGCTCTTGCAGGAACAGCGGCTGCTGCACGGTACGTCCTGCCCCGCGGGAAACCGCAGCCCCGACGCGGCGGAAACGCCTGCCCTGCGCTGGGCGCCTCCAAGCCGCTTTCTCTCCTGCTTGCCTGTCCCCACAGCGAGGCAGAGGGCTGGCCCCGGGGAAGCCTTTGTCCTGGGAGCAGTGCATTTGGCTGCTGCTTGGTCCGTGCAGAGCAGTGAGTTTCAGGGGTGGATGCCTCAAGGGGGCTGTCAGAAGGCTGGGGAAGACTGCTCCTAAGGGCAGGGAGTGATAGGATGAGGGGTCATGGTCTGAAGTTGGAAAAGGGCAGAGTGAGGCTGGACAAGAGGAAAAAGGTCTTGAATCTGAGGGTGGAGGATCCCTGGAACAGGCTGCCCAGAGAGGGGATGGAGGCTCCATCCCTGGAGCCATTCAATGTCAGGCTGGGTAGGGCTCTGGGCAACCTGGTCTGGTGAGTGATGGCCCTGCTTGGTGTAAGGGTGTTGGACTGGATGCCCTTTGGAGGTCCCTTCCAGCCCAACGCAGTCTGTGATTCTATGCAGGCTGCAAACTCTCTTCCCATTCTTAGTTTGGGGTGAGTTTTGTCCTTTTGTTTGTTTTTTAAGGGGCTGCCCAGGGAGCAGCTTGGATTCTGCTAATACAGGGGCTGGGAAACTGCTTCCCCCAAGGGAAAGGGACTGCTGCCTGCACTGAGCTGCAGCACACAGAATCCCAGAGTCCTGTGCTGCTGGGGTTGGCAGGGACCTCTGGGATCATCCAGTCCATCTCCTGCTCCAGCAGGGTCACCCAGAGCAGGCTGCCCAGGATGGTGTCTGGGTGGAGTTGGGATCTCTCTAGATCTGGTGACTCCGTGGTGTTGGCCAGTGCATCCTGCTCTCTGGCTGTGCTCAGGCGCTGGGGAAGGATTCTATGACTCTGTGAATGACTCCTGCCTGGCTTCTTCCTGCAGGGGAGGTGAAGAGCAACACGCAGCTGGATGCACTGGCACTGGAAGAGTCCAGCCTGCCTGGAAGTGATGGCACCGTGGGACCTCTCTTCCCGATGAAGCCTCGCTTGTCCAGCGAGAGCAGCTGCCGCAGCCGCCTCAGCTCCGTGACGGTGGACAGCGAGGACAGCTGCTACCAGAGCTTGGAGGAATCTGCTGCGGAGAGCCTGAGCTGCCAGTCCAGCGTGGATGACGACTGCTTCTTCCCCAGGGACGGGGATGGTGCTGCCGGGAGGTCATCACTGCGGAGGATCCGCAGCGTCAGCCTGGCCAGCAGCGGGTCCATGTCCCCGCTCTGGGAGGGGCGCAGCTGCAGCAGCAGCTTCGGGACCCTCCCGCGGAAAAGCAGGAGATCCAGCGTCCGGAAGCACCTTTCAAAATTCATTCCAGGTCTTCACCGGGCAGTGGAAGAGGAGGAAAGTCGGGTCTGATGGCGCACACGTCCTCCCTGCTGCTGCGTGTGGCAGCAGCTCCCCCAGGGACATGCAGCAGTGGGTGGCCCTGCGTGGCCAATGCTGGACCCCTGGGGTTTTCCAAGCCTTTTAATGTTTAATCAGAGCACACAGTGGACCTCTTCATTAACATCAAAATGACCAGCTCTGAACGTGAAGAACCGTTGCAGAACTTCCTCAGCGGGTCTGGGTGTTAGTGATGGGTTTTACTGGAACGTGAAGTCGGTAGCTGTTTGTTTCCTCTCACCGAAGCCTCGGTCCTGCAGAGGCCTTTAGCAGAGCCAGCGCCTCCGCTAACCCTGACCCTGTGAGGAAGAGGATGGAGCCCAGAGTGTACAGGAAAGGGAGGACCTAGGTGGTGATGCTGTGAATCAAAGGTCCTCCAGAGCTGAGATCCCCTGCTTGGTGCTGACAGCATGGGCAGGCAGGCAGGCAGCGAGCGCTGGCTGCCGGTGCTTTCGCATCCCTCAGCAGTACAAGCCCTGTGATGACCGGCTTTATCAGTTGTGACCTGACCAGCTGCAGCCTCTGACAGTGGCCAATACCCTTGTCCTGCCAAACCTGCCTTGTTCTAGGAGTCCTGGAGCCAAAGGACCCTCCCGAGCACTCTGACAGTCCCAGGCTCATCTGTTGTGCTCGTGTGTGGGAAGCCACTGGTGCCTGTTCCCACTGCCCTGCTCTCTGCAGGGACCTCTTTAACAGGAGAGGAGCAAAGGCAGAGGACTGTCCTGCGGGGATCAGCAGGGTGGTTCTGTGCTGGGATGCAGGAGACACCCTAGGGACCTCCTTAGGGACCTCCTTAGAGACCTCTACATGGGGCCAGTCCCAGGTCCCAGGGGCTGGTGATGCTGATGTTCCACTGCTCACTGGCAGGAAGATCCACAGCGGCTCATGTCTCCGAGACTTCAGGTAGGAGATGAACTCAATAGCTGATGTGAGGTGGTTTGATAAATACAGAGATGTGAGCAGAAGTAGAAATACTATTGCTCCCGGGCAGTGCTGGAGCAGGCTGAGTGTCCAGCCCCAGCAGCCTAATTATGTTGTTTTCAATGCAATTGGAAGAATTTGAAATACAATTTAAACTCATGGCGTGACTCGTTCTTCTTTTGGCTGAGCTGGCCAGGCTCCTGGCTGAGGCAGGATCCATCCTAATGGATGGTCGTTGCTCAGCCAGCAGAATCCCTACCAGCACCTGCATCTTCCCCTAAAAGCTCTGAGTAGGTGGTGGTGGGCAGGTTTCTGGAGATGGAGAGCAGCTCAAGAGCTTCTTCCACATGGGAAGGATGTTCTGTCCATGCTGCTGGACCCAACAGGTGCAGGTCAGCCCCTGGACCTGGAGATGGGCTTTGGTCTGACACTGACACAGACCTGTCAGCTCAGGCTGGGGTGTTTCAGGTGCTGGTCTGGGCTCTGGAGCTTATAGATGGGCATCAAGTGTTTTGTCTGCTGTTTGCTGTCTCAAGAGAGAGGCAGCAACACCAGCTGAAAGGAGAAGAACGTAGAGATTACATGTGTTTGGAGAAGCTCTGGGGCTAAAGGCCACTCTGGTGAAGGGTGTCAGTGCCCCAGAGAGACTGAACAGCTCCAGCACTTAGGAAGGGACCTCCATCTGAGTCACGTTGCTGGCTCCAGGTGCCAGCTGAGGGAGGAGCAGTGTCCACCACCTGCTCACTCACAGGATGCTGGACTGGTTTGGGTTGCAGGCAGCTCAGAGCCCATCCAGTCCCATGGCCAGGGACACCTCTCACCCTGTTGCCCAGAGCCTGCTTTGGTGCAGGGTGGCTGGATGAACCTGGACGCAGTGAAGACAGACCAAGTGGCTCCCTTGAGCAGTGGCAGAGCACGTCTTGGCTTCTGCAAGACAGCAACACGATGTGCTCACCGCCGGGATCGGAAACAGGATGTGGGTGACGGGAGGGGGGCTCTGTGGGTGCTGAGAATGACGAGTGTAGCCTTCCGAGGGGAGGGGAGCAGGGTGCACGGGCAGCCCAAGAGGCTGAGAGCAAAGCAAGTGAGGACACCCTCTTACAGTGGCCTTTCTCCTTGCACAGGACAGAGGACTCCTGCTCTGTCTCTTGAGATCTGGCTCCTTGTACAACAGTGCTGTGTGCTGACACCATGGTTCTTGGGGCTGGGGAAGATGCTCCGGACCGTCAGGGCAGGGATGTTCCCACTGACCATGGGGTTGTTGAAAGGTTTGTTAGATTTCCTAAGAACCAGGGAGTTACCTTTTCCCCTCTGGATAAAGGGGGCAGCACAAGTTCTGTGCAGAAAGAAGTGGGGCTGCTCTGGAGAGCACAATTCCTTCTTGAACTTAGAGCTCTCATGAATTTGATGGATGAGCCTGACCTTGTAAGGGCTCTTAACCACAGAGCCCGGGTGCTCAGGTGCAGGCAGGCCCTCCCCGAGTTCAGGGCCCTACATCAAACAGCAGTAAGAGACTCAGCCCTGGGCTGGCAGCAGAGAGGTAGAAAACCCCTCAGCTGAGGGCAATATTGAGGCCCTCAGCCTTCTGGCAGCACCTCTCCTGAAGATGCTGCTCACTGCAGCTCCAGAGTTGGCACAAGGCTTTAGGTTCTGCTGCAGAACGTTTTTTCCACTGAGCCATAAAAAAGGTTGTGGCTTCTGCTGGGGTCTCTGCAAGCCCAGTGGAAAGTCCAGGCTGAGCTCCTGCAGAAAGTCCCCTCGTGCACATCACAGCCCAGGGAGCTGCTGAGTCACTCCAGGAGCTCCTGCTCTCCACCGTCTGACCCATGCTTCTGCATGCCTGCTCCACCCCAGCTCTGCAGGGAGCAGGTGGCAGTCCCTTTGGTTTTGGGGGTGGCAGTGGTTCTGCTTTCCCACGAGCAGTTCTGCTCCGGCGCTTTCTGCTTCCGCACCCCCGTGTCTACCTCAAGCAGCTGCTTTAGAAGGTCTCGTACGCGGCGGCTGGTTGCCCCCAGCTTTTGTGCCGTGGGAGCTGTTCCAGTGAAGCGGGGCCACCATGCCCTGGCATTTGGGCGAGGCTCTAACCGCTCACCCCACTGATGGTCAAGTCCCCGCAGTGCCCCAAAGCCTCTGAAGTGCCTGGTGCTGCCTGTGAAGTTCTAGTGAAGGAGCTCGAGCGGGAACTTCCCTCGTTAAAGGGGGCACCGAAAACGAGTGAGAGCAGATTCATGCAAATCGGGCGTCAGGCATGAGGTGCTCGTTTGCTCTCTTGGGAAAACACAGATCATGGGGAACTGGTTCTGTGACCCACAGGTGGCACCAGGAGATGCCAACCATCCTTTCGATAGCTGTTTGATGTCAAGGTGTCAGGCAGCAGGTTCCTGGGGAGATGGAGACAGGATGTGTCCCCATCCGTGTTTCCACTGGAGCTGTTGTGACTTCAGGGTCAGCAGGGTTCCCTCAGGATTTGGTTTATTTCCAGTTTGAAGCCTAGCTGGGGGGTTGCCCCATTCCTCAGCCTTGGGGCAGGACTGAGCGGTGCCAGGGTGGGCTTAGCCCCTTGTCCCCATGTGCTGACCATATCCGAGCTGTGCTCCCTTGCCTTTAGTCAGGCTGGTGATAGCCAGACATGGAAGTAGCTGGATAAGAATAGAAAATAATCTCCTCTGCATCCCACCAGCAGGTTCTTGCCATCACCCCATGCCAGGTCCCCAGGTTCTGACCATCACCCTGTGCCAGGCACCTAGGCTCTTGCCATCACCCCGTGCCTGGTACCCAGGCTCTTGCCATCACCCTGTGCCAGGTCTCCAGGCTCTGACCATCACCCTGTGCCAAGCACCCAGGCTCTTGCCATCACCCCATGCCAGGTCTCCAGGCGCTGACCATCACCCTGTGCCAGGCACCCAGGCTCTTGCCATCACCCTGTGCCAGGTACCCAGGCTCTCCTCCCAAGGGCATCTACCCCTATGTGTTGCCAACTCACTTTCAAAGTCATCACCCTTTTTCTCTGGATCCAGTTTTTCCAGCACAGGATTGATTTTTATGAATCGATGGCACCAAACTCCTCTTCCCAGCAGTGATGAAACGTTGTTTATTTAAGGATGTGAACAAAAGCAGCAGAAAGACCTGAGATCCATTTCTAATCCATGTTTGAACTGGGCAAGAGGATTTCCAAACCCTGAAGCCCCAAGATGCCAAAAACGTTGTATTGTAGGGGCACAACGAGCTGTTCATGGAGGGGATTACCCTCTTATGCAAACCTGGCTGTGAGTTCAGCCACGGTTGAACCACTCCAACCTCCCTTCAGGGAGTTGGAGAGAGGGAGAAGATCCCCCCCTGAGCCTCCTCTTCTCCAGGCTAACCCCCCCCAGCTCCCTCAGCCTCTCCCCATCAGCCCTTTCCTCCAGTCCCTTCCCCAGCCTCATTGCTCCTCTGGACCTGCTGCAGCCCCTCCATCTCTTTCTTGCAGTGAGGGGCCCAGCACTGCCCCCAGTACTGGAGGGAGGCCTCCCCAGTGCCCAGTCCAGTGGGGGAATGAAGTCTCTAGTCCTGCTGGGTGATGGAAGAGCTGGTCTCACCCCTCGGATGTTCCTCTACAGGGAGTTTCTGTGGCAAGGAGCTGCCTCTGCAGAAGGGTTTGTGCAGTGAGTGTGGAAGGGGAGGCCCCTGTGGGGCCGCCTGTGTGTGGGGTGCTCATGCCCAGGGCCAGCAGCAGCCATGGCTGGCTCAGCCTGGAGAGCCCCTGCCCCTGGGTCACCCCCTGCCACAGAGCATCATTTTGGGTCCCATCTCCTCGTTGTGCCCTCAGGGGCCGAGCCCTCGAGGTGGGCTGCCCTCAGCAGTGACCGGGGATGCCCGGGGTCCCGCAGGCTGTGGTGCCGCTGGACCCACAGGACCCCCGCGGCTGGGCTCTGTGCGGGGCATGTTGTCCTCCAGGCAGCCACGCTGGTCGCCCGCGAGGGCACGCGAACCCGCTGGGGAATGTTAAGCGGGTTAGGTGCGGAGGGCTGCGAAGGTGGTCACCCTGCGGGGATTAGGGGGAACAATCGCGGTGCCTGTGCCCGGGCGGGGACAGAGGGCTCCATTGTGCCCCGGGCGCACAATCCGCGCTGATTGCGGCGGGGCTGACACGCCGAGCGACCCGCTCGCCCCGCGGCACAAAAGCTCCCTTGCTTGGGTTGTTTGTTCATGCAAATTAAAATGCTGCATTTAATTATGCAACGGGACGAGCCCTGGCAGCGAGCGAGGTGCTGATTGGATCGCCCTCGGCCGGAGCCCGCCGGCAGCCCCTTGGCACGGCCAGGTGCCCGCTCTGCCGCAGCGCCCCACGCAGAGGGGACGCGCCCTGACCACCCGCGCTGGCCACAGACCCGCGGACGCGGGGCGAGCGTCTGTGCTCCCCACTCCGGGGTGCGGGAGCGGGGCTGTTGGCGGGCACGGCCCCGGGCCAGCATGACAGACGAAGTCCTGTCGGTGCCCAGCATGCCCGAGTGCAACGGGAGCGCAGCCCTGGGCAAGGGCTCGCTGCAGGTCATCGACGCCGTCGGTGAAATGGCAAAGCCCGCGGGGCCGGCTCCCTATGCCAATGCGGACACGAGCCCCGATCTGTCACCTGAGAATGAGCACCGGGAGGAAAACAGAAACTCGCTGGCAGGGGCTGTGGTTCGTGGGGATCTGGATGGAGAGAAGCAGAGTGCAGGTAAGGAACGAGTGCCTTCCTTATGGGCTGGGAAAGAAGAACCTTGGTGATGGGGTGCGTGAGGTGCATCAGCCCCAGCTCCCAGCCTGCGGGGGCTCTAGCAGTGACCCAGAGTAACTCTGGGGACACGCAGGAGGTGGTGGGGACTGTGTGATTAGAGAAACAGGTGATTTCCTAACCTGTTGCCAGTCTGCAGCTGACAGACCCTGGTTACTGTCACTCACTGTTCCATCCAGCCGGTCCTTGTGCATTTTATTCCCTAAAGAAAAGCCAGAGGAGAGCGATGGGCCGTTACAGCAGGGATCAGCTGATACCCAGGACCTGGGCACCGACGGCCAGGAGTTGGAGGAAGGTAACGGAAAATGGGTGTGATGTGGGGTTGTGCTGGAGCTTAGCCGAGTAACCCCCACAGGCAGGGGCAGGCACGTCGATACGAGCCTTTAAGTTCAGACAGACCCTCATGTTGTGGAGAGCAGAGGCTCATTTCCCAACCAGAGAGCTGCTGCACCTTAGAGAACACATCTGGGTTCTCTCTTCCTAAGGCTGGAGTGTGTCTCCACGACCTGGGGGTGTCAAAGCACTGTGGGGTCTGTTACCTCTGTTGTGAGGCTGGGAGGTGCTTGGTCGCCTGCTCCACGCAGGGGAGCTCAGAGGATAATCTTGGGGGGGGTCTCAGCTCACTGCCCATCGCCAGCAGCAGGGTCAAACATGAGGTTGTACACCCGTGGGTGGTTGTGGGAACCTGTTATAGTGCTCAGTTAACTCACTGTGCAAAATGCGGCCGCTCCGCCAGAACGGAGGAGCCCACAGAAGCTGGGCTTTGGGAAGGGACAATTCACAAGCAAAACAGTACCTGAGCCACGGGGAGGGGAGTCTCGGCCGAGGCTCCCACCAGGAGCCGCGTCCATACTCCAGCTGTGCTGCTGTATGGAAGCACGATCAAGCCTATGAAAGGATCTGTCGCAGCCCCCCCGGCCCCCCCTGCCCCAGCCACAAGCACTTTATCTCGGAATTGCAGGCGGCTCTGCAGTACCTGAGCAATTCACTCTAATTGATGCTCAGGCCAAGTGTTGAATAGCCCCTTTGTTGCCACACTGAAGCATCATTTAATGCCAAACAGGGCGAGCAGGACGCGGCCACCATGGAGGGAGGGATGTGTCCCGGGCAAGGGCTGTGCTGGGGTCCCACAGACTTGTGTTGGGGTCTCAAACACTTGTGTTGGGGTCTCACAAACTTGTGCTGGGGTCTACCCCAAGGGCAGGAGGCAGCAGCTCCAGAACAGGATGTTGGGCTGCTCTAGTCCAGCGTTTGCCCAGGGTGGCAGCCAGGGAGGTTTGGGAAAGGCTTTGGACAGGCAGAGCCCTGTAGCCCCAGAGCCAAGGGTGGGAGCAGGCCCGGGTGTGGGGCGGTGGGGAGGGGTCTGTGGGACAGGTGGGCATTCAAAACACGGGGGCAGGAGGCCTGAAGCTGTGAGTCTGGGAATGTTTGAAGCGTGTGAGAGCATCCGTGGTGATGGGGTCAGCCCTGAGCCGTGGGACACCCCTCATCTGCCAAGAATGGGGCTGGGCTGGTGGCAAGAGCTGAGTGACCTGAAGGCAACGCTGACCCCGTCCTCATCCCACTCCCTCTGTGTTGTCACAGGGCTGGGCAGCGAGGGGACATCTCTGGGCAGTGAGGAGATGCCTGTGGTCAGTGATGGGATGTCTGTGGGCAGTGATGGGACATCTGCAGGCAGTGGGGAGCAAGGACTGGGAACAACCGGCAGCCCCAGCGGGGAGACCCCCACAGCCAGTGCTGATGGGCAAGGGAACGCAACAGAGGAGGAGGAGGAGGAAGTGGAGGAGGAGGACACGGAAGAGGATGAAGTTCAGGTGATTGAAATCAAGAAGGAGAGCAGCGAGGGGTCCCATCTACAGCAGCCAGACAGCGGCAAGGAGGCACCAACCCCGGCCACCCCCGGCTGCAACTCCCCACTGGAGAAAGCTGGGGAGCAGCCCAGCCTGGGGAAGAAAAACGACATCTCCAGGCACAGCTACTCCAGGTACAACACAATCTCCTACCGGAGGATTCGGAAAGGAAACACCAAACAGCGGATCGACGAGTTCGAATCCATGATGCACTTATGAACTGAGGTGGAGAATCGCCTCATGATGCTTCTGGGTTTCGGCTGTGTCCCCCCCTCGAGATGTGTCTGTCCACACGACACGCGGCCACCGCTTCTGTCCCTGTTTTGTACTTGATCTCATCATTCACTCTGAAAATTTAACGCTTCTCGTGCTGACAGCAGCGCCCGTAGCGCAGGAAAATAAAGAATCACTTTGCTAAATGTAAAACCGTTGCGATTCACGGCCCATCCTGTTGTTCTCTGTCTGAATCCTGTAACCCTGCTCCAACAGTGGGGTGTCTGCAGCTGCCTGGGGCCCCGCAGGCTGCCCCACACCGTGAGCTGGCAGCAGCCCGCGACACTGGCCAGGGCGGAGTGAACGCTAAGAGAGACGGCTCTTTGCACCGCATTGTGCTCAGTTCTGCCCTCCACCCTGCTGTTGTAGGGTGGTGATGCTGTGCTGCAGTTGAATGATGTGGGAAGGCATCAAGGACCCTGTTTCCCCCCGAACCCCTGCCATGGCTGGATTCTTCATGACAGGCTTGGTGCCACTTGTTGCTGCTCCCTGCCCCTTGGGGTGACGGATGCCACTGCTGACAGAGAGCTAAGTGGTGCAGGCCAGGAGGAGAGGGCCAGACTCTTCCCAGGACAAGGGTCAACAGGCACAAACTGGAACCTGGAAGTTCCATCTGACCAGGACTTGTGGAGTCTCCTGATCTGGAGAGACCCCAAACCTGCCTGACCTGATCCCGGATGACCTGCTCTTGTCAAAGCCAGGCAAGCACAACCCCTCCCCAGTTCTGACCGCGCTGTGGAACCAGCAGGGTGCCGAGGCAGCTGTGTCTTAGCTGTTTTACAGACAGATCAGTCTTGAGGCAGAGCTGAGCATTGCCAAAGGCTGAGGAGGTAAGAGTGGGGTCAGACCCCGCTACGGACCACGGTGCCCTGCCCCAGCCACACACACTTGGTTTATGGGGTCCCATCTCCAGCAGCAGCAGTTATCATAAGGTTTGGCTTTTCTTGTGTGGCAGAGAAGCAGTGATTTGGTGGTGATGGGCAAATAATAACCAGCAATGCTGCATTGTGCCCAGACACTGCCCTCATTGTGCGGCGGGGGCTTGTTTGTGCGCTCCCTGGCCCAAGGAAGTTCAGAGCTGTGCTTGTATGAACTTGTACAGTGGGCTTGTTCGCCTGCCACAGCTGCCCCTTGCTCTGCACACAGAGGGTCCTGTCATAGCACAACATCTTCCTCAGAGACGTGACCACTGCCTGGGCTTTTGGGGGTCTGCTGAGCTGGCAAAGTGCTGCTCTGAGCTGTCTGGGTTGAGCCCCAACAGTCTGCACTCCTGCTGGGATGGGGCTGGTGACCATCCTGTCCCTGCACTGCAGCCCATTGGTAACAAACCTGCTTTGCTGTGGTTAGAAATGCAACGGGAAGGAGAGCTAGGAAAGCCCAAAGGGGGACAGCAGTCAGAGCTGAAGAGAGGGCTGCTGTGTGTGGAGGTGGTTTCTAAAGCATTAAGTGTGGTGAGGGCAAGGGCTGATGGACAGCATCTGCCTGAGCCCATTGGGGCATGGAAGGGGGGGGCTCACGCCCCAGTTCTGCAGGGTCTGGCCAGTCCTGCAGCCCTCTTCCAATCCAAAGGGAAAGGGCAGAGGAAACCCAAAGAGCTGAAAGCTCTGCCTGTGGAGCAGAGGCAGTGTCAGGCAGATGCTGATAAGGATATGCAGCTCTAGGACAGAATAACTACAGACCCAGCCTTAGCCTGAGCATAAATGTTCTCCACCTCCAGTGCCAGATGATGAGGGCTGAGGGCAGGTAAGTAAGAGGTGGACCCTTAACAGAGGATCGTGACACCCTCCCACTGTGCCTGGACCCCATGGTGCTGGGTCAGCTCTGGGAGCTGCTCCAACAGTGCCATGGGCTGAGCTGGAATGTGAATTCACTGCAGCTGCCCCAACACCTGCAGCAGCTGGCGCTGCCCTAGGCTGAGCACACACTGACTGTCACCCACGAACCAGGGGAAACTGGGGGTGTAACAGCTGCTCCTGGGGCAATGCTTTGAGGCTCAGTTGAGCAGGAGAGCCCCTGGAATGGGTCTGAACGGGTCAGAAACAGAGATAAGACACAGGGCTCAGAGAAAGAAAGCATCATCATCTCTTGCAAGTTATTCCCTTTTTAAAAACAACTTTATTTTTAAACCGAACGGGGCCTCCAACTCAGGGCACAGAATCCCACGATCCCTGTGGTTGGAAGAGACCTTTAAGTTCATCCCATCCAACGTGTGGTCCCTGTCCCTCAGCTCTGTATGAGCTACCAACGGAAGCACGGTCCCTCCCCAGCACAGCCCAGCAGAGATGCTCTTTGGGGAGGAGCGCGATGCCTGTCGCTGCTCTGCTGAGTGTGCAGGGAGAACCTGCCCTGGGTTCTGGAGGACAAGGCTGACTGGCAGCATCCCAGCAAAGCTGCAGCTGCTCCAGCAGCCCCATGGGCTGGTCTGGGGGCAAACCACACCGAGATGGAAGTGAGCATCCAGCTCAGTGACAGGGTAACGGGACGTGACTGTGAGAGACCAGTGAGCGCCTGGTGCCCACCCAGGGACAAGTGACTGATGTCAGCAACCAGGGCCCAGTGAAACCCACCCCACTGATCCCACACGACTGCACAAACACATCTGGGTCACCTCTGGGGTGGTGACTGCGGGCTGCTGGGCTGACAGAGGGACAGGCAATGGGGGTGATGGCCAGCTGGGGAGGTCTGCTGGGCCAGTCGGTAACTGGGCAGACTGGGGTTGTCTGATGTGGTCAGCACCCACCTGTCCTGAGAGGGACCGTTATGTTGGGGCAATAGGAAAACCCAAAGGAGAAGTATGAGGGGTCTGTGACCGGGTGCTGGAGAAGCCTCTCTCCCCATGGTGCTGCCAGTCTGGTGACACCAGGGCTGTACTGGGAACAGCCTCCCACAGCGTGAACTTCCCAGTGGAAAACGAATCACGCTGTGACAGGAACCAGTAAGGCCCAGGCAGGATTTCTTCCCCTATCACCAAACCAGTCCCTACACGGACTGGTGATGGCTCTAGAAATCACAAAATTCACAGTAACAAAATAATTTGCCTGTGGCAGACAGTTCAGAGGGTCTTTGCTGGGGAGCCTGGCCAGCACACACAACCCCCCGTGTGGGTACCCCCCAATGGGCAAAGCTTCCCTTGGGGTGGCCCCAGGAGGAGCAGGATAAACTGCCCTGCTTGTGGCTGCATTGAGCATCACCAGGCTCTGGTACAGACACCAGAGCAACCCCAGGGCCAAGGCAAGCAGCAGTGGTCCTGGGTCCCCCAAAAAGCCATGGGGGCTTGAGGACATGGCAGATCTGGGTGGGGACAGCCCAGCTGCCATCAAGAAGCAGGAGAAGACCCCAGTGCTCCTCCCCAGCAGAGCACACGTGTCCTCACTGTCACAATCACTGCTGCTTCCACAGCCCATCACCCTGCTTGCCAGGGGCTCATTGACCCAGAGCTGCCTCCCATCGTTAAAAGAAGGGTTTTTCAATACTCGATCGATTCCTAATGCAACCCTGAGACTCATCTGTCAGAGCAACCAGTCCCACCAGGGGATCCAGCGGCCAGACCCCGCTCAGGCACGTCGGATGGATTTTTCTAACACACTGGTCAATAACCTTCCATTTTCTGGAGAAGAATGAGCAGCCTGGTTTGCTGGGTGCAGGCTGCGGAGCCACGGAAGCATCTCTGCAGCTCGTGCTGTTGGTGTGGGAACCAAAGAACGCTGGCACGGGGCACCTCAGAAAATATTCCCATTTAATATCACAGCCTCTATCACAGCTTTTGCTGGAGAGACCCTGTTAGACTCGATGTGCTGCCCTCAGTGTCCTGATCTCTCATGTCGCTGGATTTTGATTCCCATCTGCAAATGACCCTCCACAGAATCACAGAACGTTAAGGACTGGAAGGGACCTCAAAAGATCATCTAGCCCAATCCCCCTGCAGTTCTGTACCTGCTGCCACGAGCGGTGCGGATGTGCTCGCTGGATTCATGCGATGAGAACAGTGCTGCTGGTTTGGCTTAGCTGCCCTCACTCTGCATAGTAACTGCCAAACTGCCACTTCTGATAAGGATTTGAGGAGTTACAGGTGCTGACCCGCAGGATCTGGTGAGAGGGATCCACTTCCAAGCACACTGGCTTCTGGAGGTGCTCCGAGATGATGTGGTCCTTCTGCAGGGGACACAGGGAGGGTTTTAGTAGAGTTAGGTTTTAGGACTCAGGCAGTAACAGCTCTGTTTTCCCACCAACAAAGCTTATCCTTAAAGTACACCCCTTCTTTCCCCCATTTCCCTAATGGACAGCATCTCCTGCTGACTCACAGGGACTTTTGGGTGGGATCCAAAGCCTGAACCTGTTGCTGAGCCAGGGTCATCCCACACCTCCAGTGTGTTTTGTTCACAGAAATGGAACCATCAGACCAAGTGCAAACCACTGTGTAAAGGAACCCAGTCCTGATGGTGTTTGCCTGGCAGGGAACACCCAGCAAGAGCCTGGCTTTGGGATTTTGGAGTTTCCTCGCTGACGAGCTCAGAGAACATTCACTGTGCTGGGTGGGGTTGAAGGGCACTGCAAAGCCCCTCCCGTGCCACCTCTGTAGTGAACAGGGCCATCCCCAACCACAGCAGGTTGCTCGCAGCCCCAAGGGCCAACCTGACCTGGGATGGTGCCAGGGACGGGGCTTCTCCCACCTCTCAGGGCAACCTGGGCCAGGCTCTCCTGACCCTCACAGTAAAGAATGTCTTCCATAAGAAGATGCTAGGTAATTCAGCACTGGAGATCAAATGCTGGGGCAGTAAACTGAGCGAAGGAGTCGTCCGAGTGATCTCCATCCTTTTGCTTTTCACTTGGCTTAACCTAACCCCATGGCCAGCAAGGGCTGCGGCAAGTGCTGCCCACAGTAAGAGACACCTCTGCATTGTTAGGGGCCAGCACTGCAGCAGTTCAGCTGGCCACTACTGGTATGAAATCCTCCTGCACAGAATCATCTCAGCTGGAAAAGACCTTTAAGATCATTGAGTCCAACTGTTCTCGTAGAGCGCTGTCTGGGCAAAGGCTGGATGCAGCAAACACACCTCACCCCACTAACACAACAGGCAGGGCATCACCACTCCTCCAGTCAGCACCCACCAGCCTCTACTACTGACCTCACTGACTGAGTCTGTCTGTGCCCAGGAGCACGTCGATGCCTTCAGGCAGCCCCTGACCCATCCCCTGCCACAGCCAGGAGCTCCGAGGGACGGGAGCGCATCGACACTGTGAGTGCGTAACTGAGCTGCACCTCTCCTCTGTTAAATGCAGAGCACTTCCTTCTGGGATGTGAAGAACCCAGCTCCACAGCACTTTGCAGAGTGGCTCCAGGGTTAAACAGGCTGGCAGAGCCGCAGCTCTCCTGCTTCTGCGGTGCAGCAGTAGAGGTTAGTGCCCGTGATCTTCCTCTTCATCAACGCGCTCTTTCAAACACTGCTGGAGCGGGGCGGCCAGTTGATACCACTCGTCTCCAGGCAAGTGCTATCAACGATCTCTGTGTAAAGCCAGGTGCTTAGTTACAGCAGCTGAGCCCCTCAGCACGAACCCCTGGGAACATGGGGCTAGGACATCACGGTGCCAGAGCACTGGGCTGCGTGGCCCCAGAAGGAGAGGCAGTGGCACTGGGGGACCAACGCCTGGCCTTGGGCGAAAGCCAGGACCAGAATCGCAGAGCTCCACACTGGTGGGGTTGGCAGAGACCTGTGGGGATCAGCCTGCTCTTCTCCAGCTGAACAGCCCAGGTCCCTCAGTCTTTCCTCAGCAGAGAGATGCTCCAGTCCCTTCAGCATCTTCATAGCCCCCCCATTGGGCTCTCCTCAGTAGCTCCTTGTCTCTTGAACTGGGCAGCCCAGAACTAGACACAACATTGCAGATGTGGCCTTACTAGGGCACAGTAGAGGGGGGGGAGAGCTTTGCTTGTCCTACTGGCCACTCTCTCCTCCATGTACCCCAGGAGCCCACTGGCTCTCATGGCTTACAAGGGCACATGGCTGGCTTGTGGGCAATTTGTCTGCCAGGACTCCCAGCAGAGCTGCTCTCCAGCTGCTCAGTGCCTGACCCATACCAGTGTGGAGGATTATTCCTCCCTAGGGGTAGCACCCCACACTTGCCCCTGCTGAACTTCATTTGGATTCTCCCCACCCAAGTCTCTAGCCTGTGCAGGTGATGCTGGTGGGCAGTGCAGCCTGATGGGATGCCACCCAGTCACAGAGAATGTCCTCTGTGGACCTCAACCCCCAGAGGGATCATGTGCACTCTGACCCCAGAGGACTGAGCACCCTCTGGCTGCAGCTGCCCATCGGCTGGCACCCTGGCTGGCACTCCGGTCCAAACCAGCAGCCACGGCAGAGCTTGTCCTCCCCAGCCTTCACTTACCATCTCGGGCTGGAAGGTGGCCAGTGAGCGGTGCAGCCACGTCAGGCTGGGGGTCCTGCTGTGGCAGCGGTGCAGACCCACAGCCCCCGCAGCGCCGGCCGGGGCGACACAGAGCTCCCCATGCTGGAGCAGGCGCAGCCATGTGTAGTTGAACTGCTGGTGCTGTGGGGAGGAGAATGGAGACAGCTGTGACCCTGCCTGCTTTCCCCTGGCCCGGCTGGCAAGCAGAGGTTGTCTTCACCTTCCTCCCGACACCTCCAGCAAAGCCACGACCTGTGTCCTACGGGTGTGCCAAGCCTAAAGCTCAGGACAGCCCCAAGACCACAAACCTGCTGGGTGCTCCCCTGGTTGAACCAGCACTGGTGGGGGGCAATGGGTAACCCCCTTGGTCTGGCCTGTGCAGTCAGCAGCACCTAGTAGGGAGCTCCCAGTGAAGGCAGGGATGGCTTCTCCACAGCAGCTGCTCCCCATCAGGAGACTGCTGGCTGTGGCTTAGCTCCCACCGCCCAGTGCTGCACTGCAGCGGGTCCCCTACAGCCAGGACCCCCCCCTTACCTCGCTGTTGCCATCACACGCCTCCATCACCACCGTGGTGTTCTCCACCGTGAGGCACCGTGCCAAGGCCACGTTCATGAGCTAGAAAACAGCACAAAGGCAGGTTCAGCCACAAATGCCCCGGCACAGGAGAGGCTGTTAGGCTGCGGTGAAGCCGCTGCGGTCGCCAGACACCGGTCAGTACCAAGCCTGTAACAAGAGGGGAGGTGAGGTGACGTGGCACCCTTCTTGGAGGGGTGAGCAAAGGCACATCCGGGCCACCACGTGTGTTCTTCACCCGAGAGCAGCCTGGCCCTCACCCTTTCCAGAAACATTCCAGGTCGGATGAGGTAAGTTTTGGTTTTGGACATAGCTCATGCTCCTGTTCAGCAACCCCAAACAACAGCGCTCAGCAACAACTGCAGAATCCTTCTCAATGCTGGAACATGGACCTGAGGGGCCCCTGTGCAGCTGATCTAAGCTCCTGGTGGTCCCACTCCTGGCTCCCCCAAGGAATCCTCAGCCAGCACGCAGAAGAACTCCATCCCTGTGTGTAATGTGCCCGGTGCCTTACCCCGAGCTAAGTCTTCCTGTTTCCATCCAGGTTGGTTGTCTTGGTGCCCACTACCAACAGGGAAATGTGATCCCCAAAGCACAGAACTCCGGCCGGATCACCAGCACTGTGGCCAGCAGGTCAAGGTGAGGGGATTCTGCCACTCTGCTCTGCTCTGGAGGGAACCCCTGGGGGTCCTTCTCTTCCCACAGTTAGGCAGTTGTGAGTTAACCCTGCTGAATGAAAAGCCCGTTCAGAGCGCGGCTCTCAGTGGCTCTGGACAGAGTTCAGCACAGCTGGAGCCTGCAGAGCTGGCTGGAAAGCAGATTTTCTGCCCTATTAAACTGGGAGAGCGGCGATAAAAAACCAGTGCCACTGGTGTGAGCAGCACAGACCAGGCAGCAGCGTGAGAATCTTCACAAGCACCTCTGAAGGGCTGCAGCCTGGGGTCAAGCGGAACAGAAGCCTCTCTCTGCATGGTGTGACAGCTTCACCCCAACGCTGACAGCAAGCTTTATCGCTCCCATTGGGACCGAGGAGCTGAGAAAGGGGGTCTTTCTCAAGACACTCCTGTTTGGTTTGTGTTCTCAAGATGAGTGCTGCCAATGGTTTTGAAGCGGAGTCACTGATGCCGACGTCTGACTGAAGCCTGCAGTCTAATCCAGGCAGTGCTTTGCAGGAGGCAACAGGGACAAAGATGAGTCTGAGTGGACCCTCTGCTCAGCATCCTCTGAAGTTCCCTAAACCAGCTTCCTAGAACAAAAGGTCACCCAGAGGAAGAAGTTCTTTAGCAGGGGGTGGTGGATCACTGCAACAGTTTGCCCAGGGAGGTGGTGGAGGGCCCATCCACGGAGATATTCCAGGTCAGGCTGAATGGGGCTCTGGGCACCCAGATCTAGTTGATGAGGCTGGACTGGATGAGCTTTGGAGGTCCCTTCCAACCTGGGCCACTCCGCATTTGTGTGAAGCATGGTGTCTGCAGAGCTGCCCTCCCACACCTTCACAGCTGGGTCACAGGCAGAGATCCCTGCGGGTCCCCGCTGTAGGGAACCTTCACATTACACCCCTGGCCCACTGGTGAGCCAGAACTGTGGCCAAGTGGCTGCTGAGCCCTTTATTGGCTCCCAGGAGCTGTCACTGGAGGCCCTGGCAAGCACCGAGGGGACTGGCAGTTCTCACTGCCCCAGCCGTGCCAGCCCTGCGGTCGTTGGCTCCTGGCCGCTTCCTCTCCGCCGGTGCTGCTCGGGCTGTGGGAAGGGTGAGGAAGGCTGCAAACCCTGTCGTTTTCATTCCTGGCATCGCTGTGATTTTTTGGGCAAACCAGATATTTTACTTCTGTTGTTGGGACTGGAACTCGACTGCAGCCAGGGCTGTGCCTCTGCTGGGGCTACCAAGCTCTGAACTGCTCCCTGAGCTCGAGGCTGGGGCACATTCAGAGCCCACACCGTATTCCAGTTTAGGTCACCTTCCAATGTCAGTGAGGCAACTCCAAACACCCATGGAGTGGCAGCAGAAGTAGGACCTGGTGACAGAGAGCACCACGAGCTCTCTGGCACAGAGCTGGAGGGGTGGAGGAGATCCAGAGCCTGACCCGTCACGCTCCTTGGCTAGCAAGGGGCTTGTGGAGGCAGGAATCACTCCGGAGTGGGCTTGAAGGTGTTTTCTGCCCAGTGAGCCCTCCCGAGGCAGAGGCTTCACCTGCGCTGGAGAAAAGCCAGGGCTGGAGGCTGCAGGGAGCTGAAACGCGGGTTTCTGCTGCGCTCTGCTGGCAGCTGAGCTCTGCTACAGACCCCTGCGCCAGAAACCCACTAACTGCCCCACAGGGCTTCCTCTCTCCTGCCGTGGCCAAGCAGCGAGGATGCTGGAGCCCGTCCCTGGGGGCACATCCCCTGGTCTGGGCTGCAGCAGGGGCAGCTCACTGGTGTTCACACCCCAGACTGGCTCCTGAGTGGGAAGCTGGTGCTGGGAACTGTGACCTGGCCCTTTTACACCAATACAGGGGAATCCAGACCACCGCGACACAGCAGATACTCAGAAGTGCTCCCCCACGCCAAGGAAGCCCCTCGGGGCCAGCGTCACGGGGTGCCTCCAAGCCCCCAGCTGCAGACACGTCAGGGATTGTACCAGCTGACTTCTGAAGGTCCCTTCCAGCCCCAAGTGGGCTTGTTGAGCCCACGTTTAAGTGAAGGACAGCAAGAGCTGGGTACGTACCACCCCGCTGGCCTTGACCAGGGGAGCGTCCAGGTCCGGGTAGACGTTCTCCAGGTACCACCGGAAGCTTTTGCACCGAAGCTTCTTCCGCAGCTGGATTTGCTCAGTCAGGTTGCCCACATCCAGGTTCTTCAGGACTAAGTGGTAAGCGTGGCCGTAGAACAGCTCCTTGTACTCGTCCAGCCAGACCTCCGCCACGCGGGCCAGGTTCCTCTCCACCGTCCTCACCCGGTCCTTCGGGAAGGAGTACGGGTTGTCGTTCCTGAAAATGTGCCCGACCCTGGAGCAGGGGACGATCTCAATCTCTCCCCCACACATCCACACCTGAGAAACAGAGGTGGTGTTGACACCAATACACATGGACAGAAACACGGTAGAGGCAGAGAAGTCACCCTCCAGGAGGGTCTCCAACGTGGGGTTGCCACGAGGAGCTGCTAGCCGAGCCCCATCACCACTGCAGGCTGCCAGGGGTGTGGGACAGGCTGGCAGACAGCGCACCTTGAATGAAATCTCCATGTTTTCACCTCCCCAGACATCCAGTCCCGGGTCGTACGCTCCCAGCTCAAAAAAGTACTTCTTGTCGATGGAGAACAGGCCACCTGCCATGACGGGGCACCTGCGGACACAGAAGCCACGTGGCACGTCACCCACTGGGGAAGCACCCACTCCTTTCCCCTTGCTTTGACAAGGGAACTGCTCAGAATCTGTGGGCTACTAAATGCTCTGGGATGGTGCCTGAGCGTGTGCTTGGAGACAGCGAGACCATCTGACTGGTCACCATGCTGCAGGCCACCAGATGCAACATTAAACAGACCATGGCTGGGTGGTGTCACCCAGCCTGAGGGCCACTACGGGGAGAGGAAGAGAAACACAGACCCACAGGATCATTCAGGCTGGGAAAGACTCTTGAGCTCAAGTCCAACCATTAACCCTACTCTACCTAGTTCACCACTAGACCAGATCTTTAAGCACCTCATCTAAACACAGCTTGAATCCTGCGTCCAGTTCTGGTCCCCACTACACAAACAAGCTGTGGCCAGGCTGGAGAGGGTCCAGACAAGGGCCATGAGGATGATCAGAGGGGCTGGAAGAGTTGCCATATGGAGAAAGGCAGAGAGAGCTAGGGATGATGAGTGCTGAGAAGGCTCAGGGGGGACCTTATCCCCATGGCCCAGCACTTGCAGGGGGGCTGCCAAGAAGATGGTGACTCTCTTTTCACAAGGAGTCACAGGGAGCAGACAAGGTGTGATGGGTGTCAGCAACTCCTGGGGAGATTCCCATTGGAGCCAGGAGAAAATTCTTCCCTGTGAGAACAATGAGCCACTGGAATCATCTCCCCAGGGAAGGGACATGTTTTCAGAGCCAGCTGGACAGGCTGCTGGGACAGCAGCTCTAAGTTTAGCTGGATAGGTTGGACTGGAAGATCTCTGAGGTCCCTCCCAAGCTGGATTTCTGTGAGTGGATGGATCTGTGAATAAACGACCCTTACACACACAAAGAGATGGTGAGTCAAGCCCCAGCCCAGCCCTGGTGGCACTGGCCAAGCTCCTTCACGTTGTTCTACCTTATTATATCCGTTTCCTTGATGTTATTTTTCTCGATGACCTCCTGTGGAATCTGCCTCCATCCAAAATTCATCGGCCAAGTGAAAATCCCACGCTGAAAGTTGTCCACCGTCATGTAACTGAAAGGGAGAAAGAGGGGGTGACTAAGTCTGAGTCACACTCCTGATTGAAATGCCACCCTTAACAAGTGGAGCTGCACATAATTACAACAGGATTCCAGCAGAACTCAGGTCACTGACAGGGATTTGGGGTTTCCCGGGGATATGAGCCACCTCACCTCATGTCCTTGTCACTGATGACCTCGATGACGGGGCAGGCGACCTTGGTCCGGTTCAGACGGACCCTCTCCAGCAGTGGCTCCAGCCACCCTACGTTGCACTCCACGTGTGAGTCCAGGAACGTCAGCACGGTGCCTGCGGCGGAGATCGGGGCAGCATCAGGTCTCTGAGCATCTCCAGGGCTTTGAAACCCCTCCTGTCATAGGGATCTGCCCCTGCTGCCCTGGGCAAGGCCTGGGGAACCCTTGTGGGGCAGAAATTGTTCCTCAGGGCCAACCTCAACCTGCTCTGGGGCAACCTGAAGCCATTTCATCCTGTAATTTGCTCCTGAGGAGACCCCACCTGACTCCAACCTCCTGAGGTTCAGGCAGCTGTGGAGAGCAAGGTCTCCCTTGAGCCTCCTTTTCTCCAGTTAAACCCCCACAGTTCCCTCAGCTGCTCCTCAGAGCACTGGTGCTCCAGTCCCTAAACCCTTGGTTCACAGGTAGGGGATTGAAACTTGGTGCTGGAGATGGTTCACCAGCACCTCGGGGGGGTCCAGACAGAGCAGCAAAACGGCCTTTGTCCCACCTCTGGCAACCTCTGCTCCCGCCAGCCTGGCTCGGATCAGACCGTGTCTCTGCTTGAGATGGAGGATCTTCACCTTTGGGAACTGCAACATGTACGTGTCCAGCTTGTCCTTGAGGTACTCTGCCAGGAGGAGGAGAGGGTGAGGCTGACTTTCTCTTTTCACAGCAGGTGCAGGGTGAGAAGCAGAGGCTTTCCTTGGGCAGCATCTCTGGGACACTCCAGGATGCTCAGCTCTGGGGTGCAAACACTGCTACAGAATCTGCTTGTGAACAGTTTTCCTCAGCCTAAAACCCACAGAATTGTTCTGTGCTCCACAGACTCCTTGATATCAGGGAGCACTGCAGAAGATTCAGCCTGGGTTTGGCAGTGCTGGGTTAACAGCTGGACTGGATGATCCTGAAGGTCTCTTCCAACAAAAACGATCCTATGATTCTACAATAAAGGATCCCGTGGGGTTTGCTGTGGCACACTGCTGCTCTTCAGCTTGTTCTGTCCCACAGCTCTGGAGGCAGCTGGTGGCAAACCCTCAGGAAAACATGTGAGAAAGGTGGCTGGGGGGCACTTGAGTGCCAGGCTGTGGAGCCTCTGTCATGGTGCTGCAGCCCCAAGCACTTCTCTTGGAGCCACCCACCCATTGACATTGCTTGGTCTGCAGGGGGGACCCTAAAGCATCGGGCTTCACTGGTGCTCCCTGGTTATCTCTAGGAGAATTTAACTGCACCTCAGCAGCCGGTGAACAGTGTTGGGAGACTCCCAAGGAGAAGCCCCTGAGGACACAACTGGTGCAGGAGCACAGCCCTACCAAGCACAGCCCCCTGGAGATGCTCCTGCGCTCGAGAGGTCTCCCTTCCCACCCGGCGCTTCAGATGGTCACTGGCTAACAAGGAGATCCACAGGGAGAAAGCAAGAGGAAACTTGGAAAGGTGCTTCTGGGAGGAAGTGGTGAGAACATGTTTTAGAGACTATAGCCAAGCAAACTGAGTCTCTCCCTGCTTTTCTGCACCTGCTGTGCTGCAGGGTCACGGCTGCGTGGCGCGAGCTCCGAGGCAGCACTTTCCCTGAAGGCCCCCCAGTTAGAAAATTGCTTCACTCCAACATTTTTCAGGGCTGAAGTCAGCAGAGGCCAAGGCACTAGGAAGGAGAGGTTCAGTATCCTCTGACACGCCTGAGCACACCGGCAAAGCCACTGCACAAGGGCAGGCACCCGGCTCACCGCTGCTCCTACAGCACCTGCCCCGTTCTCTGAGAGATTGGGAAGGGTGTGCTGGTCCTCCCCTGCCTCTGGCACTGGGACTCACCCAGGCACTGCACAGAGGAGGGTGGCAGTGAACACACAAGCCCTTGAGCCAGGGCACCAGGAAGATGTGCAGGAGGGGTAGGACTGAGCTCTGAGGTGCTCTGGGACCACAGTGCCTCGGCCAGCCTCCGGCAGGAGTATAAACACATAATCATTCAGGTTGGGAAAGACCCTTGAGATTGAGTCCAACTGTTCCCCCAGCACTGCCAGGTCCCCACTAATCCAGGTCTTTGAGCACCACATCTCCATTGCTTTTCAGTCCCTCCAGACACAGGGACTCCACCACTGCCCTGGGCAGCCCTTTACAGTGGCTTGGTCTAGGTGATGCTGCTGTGGCAGGGGGATTGGACGAGATGATCTTTCAAGGTCCCTTCCAACCCCTAATGATTCTATGATTTACAGCTGTAAACACAGAGGCTGTTAACTGGGTGAACTGGGATGGGAGAGATGTCAATGGTAATGTTGGGCAGGGTGGCAGGCAGTCACCACAGCTCATTCCACCACAGCCACCCCGCAGTGCTGCGTGTGCTCTGCTCCTCCAGTCTGGCGAGACAACAGCGCAGGCTGGGGACACCCTTCCACAGGGCGAAGGAGACAATGCGATTCCTCTGCTGTTTGGAACTTGGTGACAGAGAACAAACTGTGCTTTGACCCTGTTACACCAGTTCATGAGGGTAGGAGAAGCCTCACCCACCTTTGGTGCTGAAGTCGTCCACCAAAATGACCTCTTCGACGAGATGCGGAGGGGACCTGCTGAGGACACTGTGGACGGAGCGCAGCAGCGTGGACCACACCTCATCCACGAAGCACATGATGATGCTGGTGGTTGGTAGGTCGTTGTGGACCCACTGCTCGGAGCACCTGCAACAGCAGCATGGGCTCAGTGGCAGCTCTGGTCCTGCTCCTGGAAATCCTCAGGCTCAGTTTGCTGGGAAAACACTCGGGGTGGGGGGGGGAAATGCCAGAGGCAAAATATGGAGACAAAGCCCTGCAAAAGGACTCTGTGGGAAGAGGAAGCAGTGGGGTGGGAACTCCCCACACAGGAGCAGCCCTGTGGGGCAGGACCTGCTCACTCAGGGGCAGGCTGATGGCATCTGGCAAAAACTGACTTCTTGTTCTTCTGAACTGCTTGACCAGGCCCTTGAGTTGGCACCACACAGCTTAGACCCTGCCTGGTGCATGTGGACAGGCTGAAGGCTGCGACAGGACAAGTGTCAGCAGTCTGCTCCAGCACACCAGCAAAAATCACTGGAGGAACTGGGCTCTGAGCTGGGAGAGGCTGAAGACTCCAGCAAAAAACAGCTGTTGCCATGAGCTGGCCCTTACAGGCCAGTTCTGTGGCACCGACAGTCTGAGGGCAGAGCCTGCTGGGCTCTGGCCAGCCCAGGAAGCTCCTGGTGGCCCCTGGCAGTGCCGGCAGGGACTCGTCCTGTTTGGCCAAGGTGTGACACAGCCAGCAGCTCAATCTCCTCCCTGGAAGGTGTAGGGCTGCAGAGGGTGGTTTTGCCTTCCTGTCACAGACCAAACATGGGGCTGGCCTGGAGCCACCACGGCTCTTTCCCGGCATGCAGGTGGCTCCTGCAGCTGCCACCCTCTGCCACCTCTGTTGTCCCAGCTGTCTCACTCTTCCCTGAGCGGGGTCTCACCCTGGCTCTCAGGGGAGCACCAGCTGTGCCATGGGAATGTGTGCTGCCCTCCCACCATGGGACATGGGAGGGTCTCTGCGTGAGGCAGGACTCCCCTGCCAAGGGGCTGAGATGCCTGCAGCAGGAGCAACAATTGAGTGTGAGCAGCTTGAACCAGAGCAGGCACCTCCCTGCAGCCATTTGGGCACAGCAGCTCAGAAGATGGAGCCCCTCACCCTTCTCTTTCCTGCGGGCACTAGGGGCTGGGAGCCTTTGCTAAAGTGCAGGGCTGAGATTTGCAGAATCACAGAATGGCTTTGGATGGAAAACACCTTCAAGATCATCAAGACCAGCTGCTGACCCAGAACCACCAGGTCCCCACCACATCACGTCACCAGGCTCCTCAGCTACGCGTGCCATGGGGATGGCTGCCACCACACCAGGGTTTTCCATACCAGAACTCCACGTCCCTTTCCCTGAGTGCCCACAAGTCTGTGCAGGGCCAGCGGTCAGCTGGGCTTAGCCAGGTAAGGCAGCCTCCAGATTTTACCTGTGTTTAGTCACAGAACTCCAGACTGGATTGGGCTGGGAGCTCAGAGCTCGCTCAGTGCCAACCCCCTGCTATGGGCAGCGACACCTTGCACCAGACCAGGGTGCCCATAGTCCCACCCAGCCAGCCCTTGGACACCATCAGGAATGATGGAGCAGCCACAACCTCCCTGGGCAGCCTGTTCCAGGGCCTCAGCACCATCACAGGGAGGGATTTCTGCCTCAGATTAATCAAAGCTGCGCTTCCCAGGGAAAGCAAACCCAGCTCACACAGCACACGTGGAGCAGAGACCTCAGGGTGCCCGCCACCCTCACAGGAGCTGGAGAGCAGGCTCCTGGGGGTATCTGTGCAGGGAAAGCAGATCTTACCTGGCAGGCCTCGTGTCCGCTACGGCTCGGTCTACAGGGATCAGATCGCTGAGGTAGACGTTGAAGTTTCCTTCTTTCCATCGACTTTTTGCTTCTTGCTGTTTGCCCTCCGGGACTGTGACAGGGTGCCCAAACTGGCCAGGTGCTCGGGGGTCTCTCGGGATGAGTGTGGCATCCATGGCCAGGACCTGGTGTGTTCCTGGGGAGCTGCTCGCTGGCTCCCACTCACCCTGCCTGGCAGCACCTGCCCCAGGAGCTACTTGCTGGGTTGTGCCCAGTGCTGGGGTCTGGCCATCCGGTGCTGCATGTCCAGGGATGGTCCTGGCAGCGTGGGCACCTTTCTCCCCATCCAGCTGCTGCTCCTCTTGCTTCTCCGGGCTCTTGCTGAAGTTCCCTACATAGTGGGAGTCCCGGTGTGGGGCTGGAGGGCTCCCCTCTTTGCTGATGAGCACGAAGGTAACTGCGGGGGTTGTTTCTTCCTGTCCTGGTTCTGTCCCCGCTGCCGTTGCCCCGACCCCACTGCGCCGGGCAGCCCCGGAGGGGAAAGCGGCTCTGCCGGGGGTCCCTGCTCGACCATCCTCGGGAGGCTCCAAGGAAGCGGCTCTGCCGGGGGTCCCTGCACGGGCATCCCCGGGGGGCTCCAGGGAAGGAGCTCTGCCGCGGGCCCGGGCCCGTCCCGCCGCCCGCTGCTCCGCCGCGCCCAGCCGAGCCCCGCGCAGCCCCTCGCGGCGCCCCCCGCCCCAGCGGGGGAGCAGTGCGGGGGGCCCGGTCCGGCCCTGCCCACGCCCCGACGCCTCCCGCAGCAGCTTCCCGCCGGCCTCGCCGAGGGAGAGGCGCAGCGCGGCCATGTCGAGCAGCAGCCAGGCGATGGAGGCGGCGAAGACGAAGGCCAGAGCCCGCCCGCTGCCGCGGAAGAGCCGCCGCAGCCCGCTCATCCCGGGCGGGAGGAAGGAGCGGCGGCAGCGGCGAGGGGATGGGACGGGACTGGACGGGATGGGGCAGGGCTGGGGCTGCTCTCGCCCCACCCAGCGCCGTAACCCAACACCGGAGGAGACCGGCTCGGCTCGGCACGGCTCCAGGCGCCGGTGTTAGCCGTGCCCAGCTGGGTCAGGGACAGCCCGGGGGGGCGCACCGGGCTCCGCAGGGGGTCGTTGCGCAGAGCCCGAGCGCTGCACCCCGAGGCGTCTGCGGCCGTGGGATGTGGGGGAGCTGGCAGGGAGCCGTGGGTCACCCAGTGCTCCCACTGCCCAAGCAGGGGCACCCAGAGCAGGTTGCCCAGGCGGGTTTGGGATCGCTGCAGGGCTGCACAGGCTCCGTGGGCAGCCTGGGCCGGGGCTCGGCCACCCGCACAGCAAGGAAGTTTCTGCTCCCAGTTCTCTACGTGGCAGCGGCAGCAGGGCTCAGCCTCTCTGGGCTGGCTTTCGCATCCCACTGCCATTACAACCCACCAGCACGGAGCAGCGCTGGCCAGACTGGGGGGAGCTCTGCGGCGGAGTGGGCTGAGCCCGCGGGGCTAAAAGCAGCCGGGAGCCTCCTCTGCAGCTCCTGCGTGGCTGCAAACGTGGCTGAGACGTGGCCGGGGCTGCTTAATCGGGACCAGCCGTGGCCCCGCTCGGGTGGGATTTGCATGGAGTCAAAGAATCGGCTCAACAGCAGTCCCACTGCACCTGTGGATGTGGGTTAGCACTGGGGTCTGGGAACCGTCAGCGTCCCCGTTGTTGGGGTGACAGGAGGCGAGTGGGTAAAATCCAGCGAGTCCTCAGCAGAAGCTGCTCCTGCAGACGTGGTCGCATAGGGCAGCCCGAGTGGGGCTGGGATATGTGGGAGACGTTCTGTGAGCATGGTGACAGTGAGCTCCCCATGCTGGGATGGCTGCTCGATGGCACCAGCAAAGCAAAACCACTGTCAGGGGGTCTCTGCCACCTCACCACCTCTTCTTGAAGCCTTGCTGCTTTCAGCCTGGGTGAGACCCTGTCACCACTGAGCACCTGCCCAGTGACCTGTCTGGGACTGTTTTTAAACTAAAAGAGGAAGAAATTGTTGGTGCTGAGGGTGGGGAGAGCCTGGCCCTGGTTGCCCAGAAAGATGGGAGAAGCCCCCTCCCAGGTTAGGCTGGGGCTCTTAAGTGACCTGCTCTGGTTGGGGATGTCCCTGTTTGCTGCAGGGGTGGCACTGGAAGAGCTCTGAAGGTCCATGTTTCTAACATTCTGTGGCTCTGTTGCACCTGCAGACATGGTCAGGGTGAAGAGTTTTGGGATCAGCTGTGCTGTGTGGGCATTGCTTGTGAAAACTCAAGAGTATGGGAGCTGAAGTGAAGAGGAAGAAGCCCGAGCAGGTCAGTGCTTTGCAGCTCTCTCAAATAAGTGTAAAAGCAATGCACCTTATCCCAAATGACAGAGCAGGAGGTTGGTTTCTTTCCAGAGGAAGGGCTCCAGCTGCTGCAGTGCCTGTGGACATTGAAAGGGAAATAAGCGGGTGGGAAAAAGTGCTGCTCATGTTCACGCTTAGAAAACCCAGTAATTTCAAAGTCCAGCCCTTTGTGAGATCCACAACAGAGGAACAGGCGGTTCTGCTGTTCTTTCCAGGGGTTTTGGTTGCACAGCAGAGTCCGACGTGGCAGGGCCTGTGTGTGCATGGCGCACGCTTCGTGCCTGGGAAGGAGCAGTGAGGGGTAAGGTTACAAAAGTGAGGAGCTGCTTGAGACCGAGGGCACCTGGAGTCAGGATTACACCTGAATGACTTAACACCTTCAGCTCACAAGTACTGGTTGGGATAAGCCCCGGGCTGTGGGTCCATTCACCACACTGGCTTTTCATTTGCATGTGGGTTACGTGTGCACTGGTGAGCACTGAGCCCCCCCGGGACCGCAATCCCCAGGAGCTGCAGGGAGTCATATTGTGTGGGTGGGAAAGGCCAGATGGGCTTTTTCCTGATAGCTGGGCACTTCACCAGCCCTGTGCTGGGTTGGGGAGACTCCAGACATTCCTCCACACTCCAGCCTCATGCGTACATGTTATGGCAAAGTCCTGGCTGTTTTGGTGAGGTCAGGCTTTCCCTCTGCTAACTCGGCACGTTGGCTCTCCTCCCTGGCAAGTGTGAGTGTTCCAGAGAGCTGAACAGATTCCCTGACATGAGGCAGCTGCTTTTGTAGGGAGGAATTGATTTCATCGGGGCTACTCCATCATTAAAATACTGTGATGTGTGAGATGCAGAACCATGAGAGCTTCCAGATGAAAACTCAATGTTTTCTCCAGCCAGAAGTGTCCCATGAGATGAGGTGACATCAGAGTAGGTCACCCCACGTCTCTGCATGATGTTTTAGTAATGCAGACATAACAGCAGCCAAGCACAAGGCATCAGGGAATGATCTCTGGCTGGGGGAATCCTCTTTCTTCTCTGGAGTAGAAGAGTTGAGAGAACCCAGTGGTCTGCAGAGAGCAAGTTGAGACAGTCATAGTTGGTCAGGATGCAAGGGCTCTTTGGGTGAAAGCAGCAGCAAATGGAGCATGTGGGGAATGTGAGAAACTCTACCACGAGGCAGGGGCTGCAGTAGCCAAATGACTCTGTTGCTTAATCACATCTCCACCACAGAGCACCTCAGTGGGCTCTTCACAGGCACCCAGTGTGGGTGCAGACCCAGCACTGCACTGGAAAATCACTTGTTGAAAGAAAGCAGCTCTGGGCACAGGAGGGGACAGCAAAGAACACTGGGCAGCCAGGGGCAGTCAGGTATCAGCCAGGGGCAGTCAGTTATTCGTGTGTCTGCAGGTGCCAGTGCTTCACAAGCAAACACCTGGCTCCTGGCCACCTGAGCCCAGTCCACGGCTGAACTCAGTCCACAGCTGAGCTCAAGCCACAGCTGAACTCAGTCTGCAGCTGAGCTCAATCCCCAATTTTCCACTGAATTACTTTGCTGATCAAAGTGAAGGGGTAATGGAGCAGTGGGTGCATGGTGATGTAAATGCAGTCGGTCTGTGGGGTCTGGGTGGACCTCCTCAGTGGGGTATCTTGCTTCTCTTACTGTGGAAACTTGGTTAGGAAAAACTTAGGAACTGCTGAGGTTTGACCCCTCTGGAAGTTTGTGCTGCTAAAGAAGCTGGTGATTCCCTTTAAGCTGTCCCACAGCAGTTACAGCCAGGTAAGAGGAGGAACTGCCTCAACAACACAACCTCCTGCTCCTGCTCCACAGGTGATAGCAGAGCTGTGGGTGTGAAAAACCAGGTATATGCTGGGTGGTTGTGTGTAAGGTGCTCACAAATCTGAGGATTAAGAAACTGAAGTTTGCATTTCTGCCTTGAAGGGTTTCTGGATGTTCAGGCTGGCCTCATTTTCCTGGGGGTGGGGTGGTTTTCTGTGTGGCAAGCTCTATTTTTGGGTGGCTGTTTGTATGATGAAGAGCAGCTCTTCCCCAAACAGGGCTGGTTATATAAGAAAGGATTAGAATAGACGTTTATGTTTGTTTTCTCTTATAAATAGTGGAATTGATTTGCTCTCTTTGGGCGCTGGCAAGAGCAAGAGGAGCACTGCTGGGGTAGCCGGGCACGCAGGGAAACACGCCGGAGCGCGCTCGTAGGGATCGGAGATGGGAATAGCGTCGGGGTCGGTGATTTGCATAGAGGTCATGTTTTGCTAATCCGTGTCTTGTAGCAGCAGACAGCATGTAAAAGAGGATGGTTACAGCCTGACCCAGCGATGTTTTTACATTTCAAATTACGCATAAAGTATGCATTAAATTAATTAGGGAATTCATTAAGAAGAGGAGAGTAAAGAAAGTAGTTAGCGGCGCGCGGCACTCGGCGGCGCGAGCCGGTTTCTATAATTGTTATCTATAATTTGTCTGGTAACGTTATCCCTTGATAAATCATCGCAGCATAGTATGATACATGTAGCTTATTAACAGTTTCATTAATTACTATTAGAGCGGTGCCGCTCGGAAGTCTGGCTCGCCTGCGAGCAAATGCTGGAGCAGATGGTTGGAATCAGCGCAGCGCCGCCGGTTGCTGAACCCTTCTACCTAATTACGTTATTACGGCAAAATAGTTCAATGGAATTTGTCAAGTTGTCGGCCGAGCGCGGGGACGGCTGGAGCTGCTGCTGCGGGGTGGGGATCACCCCTCGGAGCAGGGATGCGCCGGGGATCTGCCCTGCGCGTCCCGTCACGGCAGAGCTCGGACCTCGTCACTCTCGCTCGCAGCCCGGTTCAGCGTCCCCGGGATGGGCAGGAGCAGCTCTCCTGGGGTTTGGGTTCTGTGTGGCTGGCAGAGGGATGGGGACACCCAGCTCAGCTGCATGGGAAGAGGTGGAGGTGCCTGCTGGAGAAATGGTGCCACCGGTGATGGGTGCCGATGGCAGAGGTTGTGTGGGTTCCTTGCTCGTCTGGCACCTGAAGCCCGGTGTTCATTGCCTGAATTCTTTCCTTCTATGGCCAAGACCAAAGGAAACACTTCCCTGTGTCCTCACAAAGCCCAGCTCTCTTGGGTTAACACCCCTTGGGGGGACCCCTCCTCTGTTTCCTGCTGAAGAGTTTGTGTCAGGACCAGGCTCTCTCTGTCCTGAGGGTCAAGTTACCTTCTGCAGGGGGTCTAGGCCAGACTTGGTCACAGAATCACAGAACATTAGGGATTGGAAGGGACCTCCAAAGATCATCTAGTTCAGCCCCACTGCCACAGCAGGGTCACCTAGACGAAGTTGCACAGGAACATATCCAGGCGGGTTGTCCCCCGACTTCCAGACCCTAACTGATGTTTCTCCCATCTACCAGCCCTGGAACGCTGCAAACGGGCAGCGTGGAGGGTTATTAGCTCCAAAATCGCCTCTCTCAGGACACTTGGGAAGGCTGCTGACAAGTCCTGCCTGGGTGGCATGGATGGTCAGGCTGTGTGTTTGGGACATGGCTCCTGGGAGCCTCTCTGTTGGAACTGGCCCCCAGGCCAGTGGGACAGGGAGACTCAGTGGCACAGAGATGTTCCTGCTGCCCATCAGAGCTGCTGCTAGCAGCGTCCCAGTGTGAAACCAAGGTGCCATCTGGTGAGGAGCGATGGCAGTGGAGCAGGACCAGATCCAGCATCCCATGAGCTGGCGAGAGGAAGGCTTCCAGACCCGGAATATCGGTGCAGTGCTGTCCTGAGCTTGAGCCCATATGGCAGAGAAGATGCACTGGGATGAGTCACCGAGAAATGCAATAAAAATAGGCTCTGCTGCTGCGCGAGGGAAGTAGCAGGCGCTAATTGCTGGGGGCGCACGCTGTGGGGGCTTGCTGGGGCAGCACGGAGCGGGGCAGAGGGTGCTGCGGGCAGAGGAGTGGCCATGGGATGCTGCAGGGAGCAGGGCGAGCTGCTCCCAGCACCGGTGGGTCGTCAAGGCATCGCGTCGGCCTCTTTGGCCATTTCCTAATGCTGTCTGTGGGAGCAGATGCCGCTGAGCAGGCACCTCTTTTTTTTTGTGTTTTATTTCTATTGCACAGGAATCGGATTAATTTTAGAAATGGCACTGTAACTATTTTGCTGCCTCAGGGACCATTTGTTTTAAAATCATTAAAAGATTTTTATGTGACACTGCACTGACATTTGATGAGAATAAATTAAGGGAGTTGGTGTGGAACTGCCACCTTCCTTCATCAGCATGCCCGCACGGTCGGTCCGGGTGGCCTGTGTAGGGGCAGTGGGGTCTGTGTGTCCCTGAAGGAGTGAAGGGACAGCCCAAGGTGCCTGGGGACCCAAGGTTTATTTTAATGGGGAAGAGTCCAGGTGGGTGACTGGAGTTACCTTGGACTGATGTGAGAGAGTGCAAGGGAGAAAATGGTCTGCAGACAGATGAGCGGCACCACGTGAGCTCAAGAGGTGGATTGATGCTGTGACCTGGGCTCAAGCTTCAAGTGAGAGTTGTTCAGCTTGGTTTGTTTTAGAAGGACACCCAATGCACATCATGTTCAGCTCTTGGGACAAGTTCTTCTAGATCTGGCTGTGGGGATGTGTCTTGCCTCTGCCTGCAGAGCTGGCCCCTAACTCCAGTTCCTCTAGTGCCTTCGGAACAGGTTTCATTCCTTCCACTGGGTCCGGCTGTGCCCCGTCTGTCCTGTGCACCATCCCAAAACTGGCTGGGGAATGAAAAGCAGCAGTGGGTTGGTTAAAGGATGGCAGATCTCTTTGAGTCCTAACCCCACTGTGAGATACTCAAGCAAAGTCCCTTACTCTTTCCCTCTGTGTGGTCAGGAAGGTCATGGTGCTGCACAAGCCCCTCGCTTGCCCCAACAGCTCCCAGGCTCAGGGCAGGTGGGTCATCCCGAGCTTGGCTGAGGTTGAGACAATGGGGTCTTGGTTGGCACCTCCCTGCTTGGGTCTGTTCAGCAGCAGCTGCTGCCTCCTGATGCAGCCTGAGCACAGAGCCTGGTCTGGGGGGACAGGATGAGGGGTGCTGTGTCACAGATGGTGTCCCAGAGTTCTTTTGGAGGGGTATCACCAACAGCACCCAATGAGCAAGGGTTGGTTAGAGCAGGTTAGTTCAGGCTGAGCTGTTAGCCCTTCTCAATGCCAGCAAAAGGTAGATCTAGTTTCTGAGGCTGCTGGGCTGTCAGTGAGGTCCCCGTTCATCCCTGCTTACCCAGGGACTCTCACCAGGATTCTAAGTCCAAGGAGGGACCCTCTGCTCAAACCAGGCTACATGGGAGCAGGGAGCACCTTGTTGCCCAAATGGCACTGAGCAGGAGGGGTGATGTCCAGCTCAATGATAAAGCATCAGGGCCTGCCCGTGGGGGAACTGCTGGGGACTGGGGGATTAGGGGATGTGAGAATTGCTCTTTCCCTGCTGACGGTGAGGCTGAGCACAGCACAAGGAGCTGCATGAAGGGCAGAACAAGCAGGACACAAACTGTGGTGTGAGACAGACAGCTTTCCCAGCTTTCTGTACATCCTAGGGGCAGCAGGCAGGATGCAGAGTGTAGGATACAGGGATGTAGGATGTGGGATGCAGGACTGTAGGATATGAGGATGTGGGATGCAGGAGTGTGTGATGCAGGGATGTAGAATGTGGGATGCAGGAGTGTAGGATATGAAGATGTGGGATGCAGGAGTGTAGGATATGGGGATGTGGGATGCAGGAGTATAGGATACACGGATGTAGGATGCTGGGGTGTAGGATGGAGGTGACTGTGATGGCCACGTCTCTTTGCTGCCCAGCAGCCACCAATGTCAGCAGATCCTGAGCCCCAGGCAGGAGGGGAA
>VXBP01007259.1:82500-132500 GCA_013400115.1 Rhinopomastus cyanomelas | reverse complement strand
GAGCTCTGAAACAGAGCAGCAAAATTTGGGATAAATGCCCCCCAGATAAGCTCCTGGCACATGGGGGTGGAGGGGAAAGGTCTCACAACCCCCGTGTGCATAAAGTGATGGAAGATACTAGAGAATGAGGGGAACAGGTCTGCAGGTGGTGATACAGCAGCAGGCTCCCGGTGCACCCCGTCCTGTGTGCCCAGAGCATCCAGCCATTTGTGAATGGAGGGTGCAGAGATGTGGGGGGTGGTCTTGTCTCCCCAGGAACCAGGGACAAGACAAGAGGAAATGGCCTCAAGCTGCCATGGGGGAAGCTGAGGTTGGCCCCGAGGTGAAACATGTTCCTGAAAAGGGTCCTGAGCCCTTGGAACAGGGTGCCCACGGAGGGGGTTGAATCGCCATCCCTGGCCGTGTTTCCCAGTCATGGAGATCTGGAGCTCAGGGACAGGGTTTGGGGGTGGGTTGGGGCAGTTGGGTTCAGGACTGGACTCGATGATCTTCAAGGTCTTTTCCAGCCTAAACCGTTCCATGATTTTAAGATTCCATGTGGCAGCACAGACATGAGCTGACCTCCTTCGAGGCCCTGGAGCTCCTTGTTGCTTCCCTTCTGCAGCGTCAGGCCAGAAGGACTTGTTGGTAATTGTTTCATGAGTGATTTTTAAAAACCCCCGACTCCCTCCCTTATTAGTTTTAATAAAGAGTCAGTGCTCCCTAAGCTTGCTTGGAAAATTATTACCTATCAGCAAGACAGAGGACAAACATGTGGGCTATTGACAGCAGCCCTCGTGGGTTGTGAGGGGACAACTGTCACCACCTGAAATGAGGATCATGTAGGCGCTGCCAGTGGGGATTTTGGGATCAGCAACCCACGGAGCTGCCTTATCAGCCAGGTCCCTGTGACTTGGCACCCCACACCTTCATATAAAATCCTGATGGGAAAGAGGGTGTGTGTGGGAGCTCCCGTGGCCAGCCCAGTTGGGCATGGCAACCACCCCTGGGCTGTCCCGCAGCCGGTACCTTGCCGCTGGCGTTAGCTCAACACAGACCATCCCAGCATCTCATGAAATTTAACTTTCTCTAACCTCCAGCTCAGGAAAAATACAGTCATACTGCCGAGATCCCGCTGCATGTGGAGGCGGGAGGGGACGGGAATAACTCGCAGTTTGGGAGCCGATGGGCTAAATTTACAGCTGCGTGTGGTCGAGCGGCTATCGACGCTCGAGACTTTCCAATTGCTGGTAATAGACTGGGGACAAAAAGATAATGTGTTTGATCGATCAGCATGGACAAATTTCATTTAGGGGATCAATAACAGTTTATACTTGACAGAGCGGAGGGACCACATTTATTTTTCCCTCTGATTGAATAAATGTCTTCAATGAGACTGCAGATGTAAAGCAATCCTAACCACTTCTTAACTGGAGGCGCAGCGCCCGGCGCCGCTGTTATTGCCAGCAATGTGTATTTAAAACTAATATCCAGCGCGGCGGATAGCCGGGGGCCGGAGCTGCCCCGCCAAACTAATGTGCAGTTTATTAAAACAGAAGACATGGAAAGTGCACGGCTGCTTTTCCTGACTCCCAGCGATGTGAAATACCAGAAAGAGACATCACTCGGGCGTATTTTTCGAGGGTGGCTAGAAAAGGGAACATTTTTTTTTCCCCTCTGATTTTTTTTTCCCCTCTGATTTTTTTTTCCCCTCTGATTTTTTTTCCCCTCTAATTTTTTTTCCTCCTCTAATTTTTTTTCCCCTCTGATTTTTTTTCCCTTCTAATTTTTTTTCCCCTCTGATTTTTTTCCCCTCTGATTTTTTTCCCCTCTGATTTTTTTCCCCCTCTGATTTTTTTTCCCCTCTAATTTTTTTTTCCCCTCTAATTTTTTTTCCCCTCTGATTTTTTTCCCCCTCTGATTTTTTTCCCCCTCTGATTTTTTTCCCCCTCTGATTTTTTCTCCCTCTGATTTTTTTCCCCCTCTGATTTTTTTCCCCCCTCTGATTTTTTTCCCCCTCTAATTTTTTTCCCCCTCTAATTTTTTTCCCCTCTAATGTTTTTCCCTTCTGAAATTTTTCCCCTCTGATTATTTTTCCCTCTGATTCTTTTTTCTTCCCATGTCCCCACTGTGATTCCTTCAGGCCTCTGAGAAGATGAGTAGGAGGGTAAAGATGCAGGAGCAAACAGCCATGTCTCTACTAGCACGTGTTGCGTCTTCCCTACAGTGCCCTGGCTCTGGGTTCTACCCTTGGCAGCATCTTTGGTGCCCATGAGAATGTGTAAGTGTCCCATGCTGGTGGGGAACACACAACAAAGCTCTGCTCAGCCACGGAAGCAGCTCGAGGTGCCCACATATACCCTTGGATGGGTTTCTTCCATCAGCGGGCATCAGTCTGGGTAATGTGGTCACATCACACCTTGTCCAACCCTCCCATCATCAGCTGGCCACTGTCTCAAAAACATCTGCCTGTTCTGCCTGATCAACAGGGAGAGCTCCAGGATCTTCAGACTCCTCAGAAATTCTCTCTTGGAGAAGACTCACTCACCTGGGAAAAGGGCACTGGCAAGGCAGGCAGACCCCACTGAGTCAGGGGTCACTGTGTACTGGTAGGAGTCTCCTCCCCTGAAGATGTTTAAAACCTGCCTGGATGTGTTCCTGTGTGACTTGATCTAGGTGATCCTGCTGTGGCAGGGGGATTGGACTCCATGATCTTCCAAGGTCCCTTCCAATCCCTAATGTTCTGTGATTCTGTGACAGGCAGACCCCACCGGGGGTCACTGGGCACTGGCAGGGCAGGCAGACCCCACTGACTGAGGGGTCACTGAGCACCGGCAGGGCAGGCAGACCCCACGGACCGAACCCCACAGCTACAAGGGCTCTTGGTGCAGCTGCCTTTGCAGGTCACTCACTTTTGAGGGGGTTTCTTTTCTAACACAGAATTTCCCCCCTTTTTGTTTATGAACTCTAGGAGAGGCTTAAACTCAGCCTTGGCTGGTGGAGGGAGCGATTAAGTTCCAGATGACGCAGATGATAACTTTCCCTTGCAATATGGAGCAAATGCCGGTAATAAAAGCAGCCAGTTCCCATCTCCAGATGCATCGGAGAGTTTCGTAAGCTGGCGAGAGCCGAGGCAGCGAGGAGCCTGTTCCAGAGAGGGATGGGTGGCCCGCTGACTATTTCAGGCACGCAGCTCAGGATTGTTTAAAATGCATATTGTCTGTGTACATTTCAATAAGGCAAATGCCAAGTGCGAACGCCGTAGGGCTTCTTGTATGTCAGATGATTAAGTCTTCAAGACTTGCAGCCATAGGGTCATTATCGATGGTACTTCCAGGTCATCGTGTGCACAGCAAAGTTAGAGGCAGTGGTTGACCTTTTGACAGCCCTGCAGGGTAGCAGAGCTCCGGCAGACACAAATAACCATTTCTAATTTGTTTGTGCGAGGGGTATTTGTTTAGGAATGCAAATGTATGGTAACATATGTGACTTCAGGATATTCAGATGGGGAAGCAGAACGCGGTTCCTCCCGTTCTTCTTTCCCCAGTGAATTTCCAAGTGAAACGCTTAATGAGGGAAGAGATGGAATAAATGACACCAAGAGTGATGAAGATCACTTACCTTGTTCTCTTTAGGATTGTCTGGTACCTTTGTGTCCATGAGTCGGTCTACGCGAAGCGTCTTCTCGTGGCTGAATTAGGGTTGCGACGTTAACGAGAGCCACGCGGCTAACTGCTTGTCAGCTTTGTTCCATCTCATGCCTGGCGTCTGGCACGAGGATGCTGCATACATGACCTTGTTTTAGACATAACATCCCGCAGCTCACACAGGATCGGGAAGCCTTCAAGAGCCTTCTCTTTCATCTTCAATAAACTGTACAGCCCAGACCTTTGGAAACCCTGCCCATTGCACTTTGTGGTGACCCGACTTCAGTGCAGAAGCCACTGGCTGACTCTGCTTCTGTCCTTGCAGGAAGAACAGTTGTTTATAAAACTCAACGAGCATAAACCAATGTGCTTCGGGATTATAAATAGCCTTTGAAAAGGTTTTGAGATTACACACTCCTGCCTGAAATCCTGCGGGGCAGAATTCTCCGTCTTCATTCAGGTAAATGAGGAGTTTTTGGTCGAGGAAGGGCAGCCGGGGCTTCAGGATGTGGCCAATAATAGCTCGATAAATCAGCAAAGGTGAGATGTGATGGCGTTCGGTTTCCTTTCAACACATAATCAAAAAGCACTTAATTGTTGGGAGCTGTGTAATTACGGCGCTGGCACGCCGAGCTGCGTGTGCTCTGATACCATCATTTCCTGTCTTTGGGGCGGCGGGGGCTTTCATCAGCAGCGAGTTGTCACGCCGCGGCTCATCAGCCTGGCAGAGACGCTGACGCGCCTTTCGGAGGAGGCTGGCAAGGTGTTGGACGCAGCAAGTGCAGCCCTCGGTGCCCTGAGCAGGCGAAGCATTGGGTAGTGTTTGGGAAGTGGATCCCCGAGCCGTGAGGACCAAGCGCAGGGTGCAAGCAGCAAGGGATGGGATTAATTAAAGTGGTGAAATAACGGGCCGGGCGATGCCATCAGAGCAGCAGCTACCTATCAGCATCCGCGTGCAGCTTTACCCCGGAGAGTCCACATCCTCTCAGCCACGTAAAGGGATTTTTTTCCAGGGTTTGGGGCAGGGCCATGAGGGTGACAGAGCACTGGAACAGGCTGCCCAGGGGGGTTGTGGAGTCTCCTTCTCTAGAGATGTTTAAAACCCACCTGGATGTGTTCCTGTGCGACTTGGTCTAGGTGATCCTGCTCTGGATCTAGATGATCTTCGAAAGTGCCTTCCAATCCCTCATGTTCTGTGGTTCTGTGGCCAGGCTTTCACCTCCATGAAGCCAAGAGTTTGCTGGTGCCATGATGGGATGACAGCAATTCACCACCGCTGGATGAACAACAAGGCTGAACTGGGAGAAGATGACTTGTGTGGAAGGACCCTCTGTTCCTGCAGAAGTTGTGGCTCCCTCCAGGCTGTCACAGAAGAGGCAGACGTTTGGACAGAGAGGTGTGTGCACATCCCATGTACCAGACGCTTGACTGCAGGCGCAGAGCGTGTGATGGTTCAGAACTCGTGTTCTTATTTCTGATTCTCTTTCCTTGGTGGCTCTTGCTGATGTTTTTTGACTTCCACCAGCCAGAGCAGCCAGAGATTGCTGCTCCTGACGCTCGTCTTCCATGGCGAGCATGTGCCTCTGTTGTGCTACAGCTTGGTCCTTCAGCATGAGCAGATCTTCACTTCAGATGGCTCTGAAGTCTAATGCACCTAGGAGAGCATCTCCACAAGAGGGACTGTCTTGGAGGAAGTGTGCAAAGTGCTTAGGCTGGCCCCAGGAGACTTGTAGTCGCTTGGTTTAATCCAGTGGCCAATGGTTTAGGAGGTGAGAGGTTCCCAGCCATGAGTGTAGGTGGGCAGAGCCAGTGTGAAGGGTCCCCAGCCCTGAGGGGGGACCTGTTTGTCCACCTTTCCTGCTGGTTTCAGAGCACTTCCCCTCAGCTCTTCCTTTCCACGGTGAGAAGAAACATAGATGGAATGTGATTTTCTTCAGCTCTGGAAAGTGCTTGACCTTGGTGCTTGACCTGGACTCGATAGCCTTGAAGGTCTTCTCCAACCTTCATGAGTCTACAATTCTGTGCTTCTCTGACTTCCTTCTGACTGTGGAGCTTGATGTTAAAGCGAGAAGAGCCAGGCCAGCAGAAATGGTCCTTTCAGTCACTCAGTGGACACCAGTGAATTCCCAGTCCAGGCAAAAGGTGAAGGCTGTGATGAAGGTGCCCGCTTCGATGACCAGGAGAGGTCCCATCTAACACGATGGTATCTCCCCTTTCAGCCATGCCCCCAGCACCCTGTGCTGATGGCAAAGGGGATGGCAGGTAGGAGTTCCAAGTTGTTGCTGTTCCAAGAAGCAGCCCGCCGTGCTGCTGAAGAGGAGCACCTGCCGTGCTGTGGGCACTTAGGAAATTGCTGTGACATTTGGGTGACATTTTCCTCCGTGCTCTGCCCAACTGCCTCTCACCTGGCCACGTCAGGCAGTGCCAGCTCGTTAGGAAGGAGCCTGGAGACGAGGCGATGCCTGCGGGGGACTGTGCCAGCTCCCGAGGGGTCTGCGGGGCGCAGGCAGTTTTCCCAGAGAGAACCTCTGGGACCCATTCCTGGGCTGGAGCCTGGTGTGGGTGTCATCCAGCACCCCAGCACCCATCAAACACACCAAGGGTGGCAGAAAAGCAGCAGCATCCAGAGTCGGGGAGGAAGAGGAGGATGAAGAGGAGGATGAAGAGGAGACCCTGGTCTCTCCAGGAGGGTGAAGGCACCACTGCCAAGCACGTGCTGCTCTCCACAGCCCCCCCAGTGCCACACTGATGTTACAGACCTACAGATAACCTGGCAAACACAGTGGGGCTGTTTCTACCCTGTTCCACTTCCACCCCATAGTCTGAACCCACCAGCTGGAAACAGGAGCCAGTCCCCACATCTCAAGCCCAGGGCTGTCCCTTACCCCACCGAACACATTTCCAGCATCCTCCAGTAACCCTACCAGACCCAGTGCAACCCGTGTGTAATTTTGGGGTGAGAGAGGTGTCTGACACCTGCCAGGAGCCAGAGGGCAGTCGGATCTCTCGCTCTCCGGCACAGGAAAAGCCCGGCGTTTTGTTACCATTAGGAATTAGCAGAAATTACAAAAAAAGGGCCCCACCAGGGCTGCCTGCACGTTGCTTGGGAATTGTTTACAGCAAATAATGAACAAAGCGAAGCCCGTTGCCGGGGGCTGGCTGTGGAGACACCGGATCGCATTATTAATTAAAACACGAGTCAGCTCTCTGCGGCGCTCGTCGCCCGTGGGTATCCAATGTGCTCCACTTGATTGAATCAGGTAGTGGCAGCGCAGGCATTGCTGACTCTGTGCTGCGAGGGATAACAGAAATGTAAAGCTGGTTCCTGCTGCTTCGTTTGGAAAAATATTATGTTTTGGAAGGCGGGGGCAGCAGCCAGGCAGGAGCAGCGCGAGGGGCCAACGCCGACCCCTGCCCCGGCAGCCCCAGCAGCCTCTGGCACGCAGGTCCCTGGCTGGGCCAGCAGGCTCTGTTTTGGCAGAGGGGATTAATGTGAGCAAGAGAACCCTGCATCCTCACAAGGGGATTTTCTCCCCCTTTCCATAGTTAGAGAATCACAGACTCCCAGAATGATTGAGGCTGGAGAAGCCCTATAAGCTCAGCCAGCCCTGACCAGGACCTAACATCATTCCATCAACCAGACCAGCTGGCCTTCAACACCTCCAGGGATGGGGACTCTACCACTGCCCTGGGTAGTCCTTTCCAGGCTCTGATCACCCTTTCCCTGAGACAGGGCTTCCTAACATCCAATCCAACCCTTCCCTGGCAGCTTCAGGCCCTGGCCCTGGTTGCCTGAGAGAAGAGCCTGACCCCCATCTGACTCCAACCTCCCTTCAGGTAGCTGGGGAGATGGAGAAGGTGCCCCCCTGAGTCTCCTCTCCTCCAGGCTAAACACCTCCAGGTCCCTCAGCCTCTCCCCATCAGCCTTTCCCTCCAGTCCCTTCTCCATCCTTGTTGCTCCTCTGGACCTGCTCCAGCCCCTCCATCTCTTCTTGCAGTGAGGGGCCCAGCACTGCCCCCAGTACTGGCAGGGAGGCCTCCCCAGTGCCCAATCCAGGGGCAGAATGACATCCTGAATCCTGCTGGCCACAATATTGCTGGTCCAAGCCATGATGCCATTGGCCTTCTGGGCCACCTGAGCATCCTGCTGGTGGCCAGGAACAACGGTATTTCTGGCTCTGGTGGGTTATGAGAGCCTGAGAAAAGGTAAAAAGGTATCAAAGAGCATCAAGGGGACCCTCCCCATAACTGAATGGGGACAAGCTGCTGTAAACTTGAGATCTAGGTCTGTCTGAGACAAGGGCAAGTAAAGAACGGCCAGAGCTTGACCTGTTGCGTGGTGATGGCAACACCCTTCTGTGAGGCACCCAAGGTAGCTCCAAATCCAATGGTGCCATCAGCAGGTGCTGATGTGTGAGCTGCTGCCCTGCTCATGTGCCCTCAGCAGCCCCCCAAAGCACCTCTGTGTTTTGGGACCCTGCCTGTAACTTTGAAGTGACCTCCCATCAGTGGTGCTGTTGGAGCTGCTCCAGCTCTGGGTGCCCAGCTGGAGCTTGGGGGCTGCAGGAGCATCGCACAGAGCTGAGCCAGCGCAGAGGGGCTGAGCAGTCTCTCTCTGCAGGAGATAGTCCTCTCTTGGGTCAAAGGAGCCCGTTTCTGGCCCATTTCCAAAGGCTGGGTGTCCTCGTGCTCCTCTGTTTCCTAACACAAGAAGAAACACCTGCTTTTCTTCTGCTTCCACATCAGTGAAGGAAACAAACACTCTTCCCACTTGAAGCAAACAAACCAACCCAGAGCTCCTGTCTGTGGAGAAGCAGCAACAGCCCAGGGCTTCTCCCCCCCACAGAAAAGTTCTCCTTTTGTCCCAGTAACCAAAGGAAACAGAATCGTGGCACTGGAAATGCCCCCTGCAGCTGTGACCCCATGCAGGGGGTGACAGGGACCACTTGGCCCCGGGCAGGGCACCTCAGCTGCATGAAGGGCAGCAGCTCCCCAGCACCTTCTCGAAGCCTCTGGTTCTGAGCTGTTTTCCTGGGAGAATAAAGGCAGAATGACCCCAGAACAGGCACCTCTTGGCCCCTGAACACCCTGCTTTGGCAAAACCCCGCGTACCTGCGGGAAGGCTTTTTGTCTGGCTGCTACCTGGCCTGGGGAAGGTCCTCTCTCCCAGCAGACAGCGAGTGTGTGCTGCTGGACTGCCTGTATTTCAGCACAGCCGAGGAGCCAGCAGTGCTTCTGCATTTATTGAATTTCTTGTTTGAAATCTGCTGTGAAGGCTCACGAGAAGCACACAGGGTGGGCAGCGCACCAGCTCGGCGCCGCTGGAGCAGCCCCTGGTTTGTGGGATGTCCCGATGTTTAAATGCTTGATCCTGCAACATTAACACGGGGTGGGGTGGGGGGGGATGCATTTAATTCTGGAAAGGCCAGGGGGGAAATAAGCTATTTCCCTGCTGCCCATATTTGAAATCCATGCTCAAGTGCACACTGGGTCAGCCCCTAACCAGATGTAAGTACACAGCCAAGTTATTGGATTTCTCGGTGATGAATAGAGAGCGGGGACTGCACCTGTCTGGCTGCTCGGGGATTTGCATAAAAATGAAGGTTCCCTACACCTGAAGTGTGAAATGTGGGCAAACAGGAGTGGCTGTCGGGGTGCAAACCCCACGGCTCCAGCTCACGGTGCTAAAGCGCCGAGCCAGACCCACATCTCCTGTCCGTGGCAGAGCAGGACCAGGAGAAGCTGGCAGCCTGTCCCTCATTAGCGGCTTCGATTTCCTGGCACAGGAACCCTCTGCGAAGTCGCAGCAGCTCTCGTCTGCCAGTCGGCTGGAGCTTAGCACTAATTGCTGCTTGTCTCCCGTGCCATACCCAAAAGGCTGCAGTTACAGGCCTGCTCAGGATGCCCAGGGCAGGTGGCTGTAGTGGGAATTCCCAAAGATGCAGCACCCCAGTGTCCACACACAATGCCCTGCCTGCACCTACCAGTGCCTCCAGCCACCGGTCCTGGTTGTGACTGGGCACCAGCCTATGGCACCTGGCCCTGGTCTCCATGAAGAGAAGGAGGTCTGGGCTCCACAGACTCTTGGTCCATCCCTTCTGGGATGCTCTAATTACAGGTGCTGATCAGCAGGTGCCAGTCACAGACTCTGATGCCACTGGGCCGGTGTGCTGGGCAGCAGCAGCTCCTCGCTTGCCTTGGCCATGTCCCATGGCCCTGCATAGGCTGGTTTCCCACACTGAGGAGACTCCCAGCCACTGGCCAGGCTTTAGCCGGCTCCATCCACACCCATGTGGCAGTGTCATGTCCCCAGACACCTGTCCCATGTGGTAGGGCATGGAGGGACAACCACCATCCCACCACAGCTCCTCCCCAAGAGGATCCAGGGCAGAGCTTTAGCCTGGCAGCAGGTGCAGGGATGGGATTGTGCTGGAGAAACACCCAGCCCAGCCCTGACCTCTGCCCAGCACCAGCAGAGCCAGACAGAGCTCCCCAGGCTGCTCCTGTGCCAGGGCTGCTGTGACCCCTGTATGCCCATGAAGCCAGTGCCCACAAGGCACCCAGGGCTCTGGGAGCTGATCCCCATCGCCAGCAGTGACCAGAGGCATGAAGCTGCTCCTCAGTGGGGTCTCCTTTCCCTGCCAAGGCTGCTTGGCTGGAGAGTTTGTTGTATCCAGGAGGGGAATGTTTCCAAGTTGATTTCTCACCGGTTTTATATTCCCTTTAATGTGCAAAAACACACATAAATAGCAGAAGGTGCATCCCGCGTGTACACAGCCGCTCCTCCCGTGGCTTCATTATTGCATGAGAAGCTAGAGCGACATCGGGATGATCATTTTAGCTGGTTTTCTGGGGAGCAAAGGCAGGCACTGTGAGAGCTGCTCATCCTGAAGCTCTGCATGGGCACGGGGACGCGGGACGGTGCCTGGGGATGGGTTCCCCGCCTTTGCTGTGGAGGGAGGGATCATCCATCGCGGTGTGAACGGATCAGCATCTCCAGACCCTTGGTGTGACATGGGGAGGATGGAGACTGCACGGATCCGTGGCAGGCAGTGGCACAGGAGAGACAGTCGGTGTTGTAGGGGACCTTCCGAAGCAGTAGGCTGGGAAATATCAGTGATACCTATTTTAATTCATCTCCTCTGACATGAATAGGAACTTTCTCTTACAACTGAATATAAATAGAAGTTGGACATAGCATTGCTGTATGAATAAATGAATTAATCAATCAATGACAAAAACATACTATGTAATCAAAAGATTTTTCATGTTAAGATTAATTTAGTGTAATACACGCCTAAATATTACATAAGGCCCCTTGACATTGACTTATAGGACCCGGGGATGGGAATGGGGGAATGGGGCGGGCAGTGTGGTGCAGGAAGGTGGGATGGAGCCGGGGAAGCGGGTCGCTGCCTCAGCAGCCGATGGCACCGGGGGTGCTGGAACCTCGGGGTCTGCGGGCAGTGGTGATCCTGGTGGGCGCTGCTGCCCCATTCCTCGAGGGTGGGTGTTTGCTGTAGGTGTTCAGGTGGGCTGAAGGTGGGCTTACACTGACAGATGTCAGGTTTGTGCAACATCAGGACACCTTTTCCACCTTTTCCACATTTGTACAGATTTTGACACTTTGCATCCACATTCGCGCTGGTTGGATGGGGCGTTGAGCAACCTGTTCCAGGGGGTGAGAGGGGTCTCTGCCCACAGCAGGGGAGTCCGAACTAGACGATCTTCAAGGTCCCTTGCAGCCTAAAACTGTTCTATGATTCTATAATTTTTACCCACTTTATTCACATTTACACAGATTTTACACATTTTATTCACATTTATATGGATTTTACCCATTGTATTCACTTTTATACAGATTTTACACATTTATCCACATTTATATGGATTTTACCTGTTTTATTCACATTTATATAGACTTTTACCTCTTTTATTCACATTTATATAGATTTTACCCATTTTATTCACATTCATATGGATTTTCCCCATTGTATTCACATTTACACTATTTTTAACCCATTTTATTCACATTGTTATGGATTTTCCCCATTTTATTCACATTCATACAGATTCCCCCCCATTTTATTCACATTGGTATATATTTTAAATCATTTTATTCACGTTTCCACAGATTTTGGACCTTGCTCTTGCACGCCTGGGAGAAGCTGCCTGTTCCTGCGGCACCGGGTGCTCCTCCTCCCTGGGAGCGCTGGCAGCTGAGGGCTCTCTTTCCTTGCAGAGCTGGCGTGTAAGGCTTCTCCTGCACAAGTTAATTAATCTAATGAGGCAACTTCTCGTGCTACGGTACGTGTGCTGTGTGCTTTCTCCCCGCAAACGATCACACATCCTAAAAATATAATCTTCATTCTTCACTTAAAGTTGTGCTTGGAAGTTGAGGTTAAACAAGTTCCGCTTGGAAAGAGAATGTGACTGCTAGCAGGAGCGCGGTGAAACATACGGAGCGGTTACAGGGGGAGGGAGCACGTTACAGCCAGATCCAAACCCACCCAGCGGATCTCCCTGAACTCTGCTTGGAGGTGAATGCTGGTAACGGTCAGTGTGTGGTCCTGTGCCCTGCTGTCCCCCCAGCCTGAGCACCCTGGGATGCTCCATGTGGATGCTCCAGTGGGGCCGCTCAACCCTGCCCTGCCTGCAGAAGGGACAGCAGGTACAGCTTTGCTCTTCAGGCACCACACCATCACCCATCTGACAAGAGCAGAGATCAATGTCCTTCGGGCTGGGAAAGCCCCTTGTCCTCATACGAGCCCTGTGTGGCCGTGGGGGTGACCCTGCCAGCTCTAGTGGGGTCTGGCCCTGCCTGAGGCTGAGCCCACCCACCTACAGATGGCTGGTAGCTCATTGCAGTGAGCCGCCCGCTCTCTGTGCTGGTGTCTGATGTGCGTGTGTTGGGACATCCCGGGAGGGTAAGGGGCCCGTGAGAATTAAAAGATATCACGGTCCTTGCATATGTGGTGCTGGTGGGATGACACCATCAGGGGAAGAGCCTTTTGATTTTGGATTTCTGGTAGTTATTGATTCGCTTTGCTGAGGTGAAAAGCCTCTGCAGCATCCTCCTGGTGTGCATCTCAGCTTGTTCTTCCTTTATCTCCACTCGCAGCTGGGACAGATTTCAGCTGGAAAAAACGACGTGGTGGGATCAAAGGCTCCATCCCAAGAGGCTCTTTAGAGGCTTCTTGCTGAGGTCAGCAGTGCTCTGCAGGGTGCAGGGGACACACTGGTGCCCAGCAGGTTTGGCAGTGTCGCAGAGCAGCGGCTGAAGTCTCCTCTTTGCCTCACGGATACTCTTCCAACTTTTTCTGCAGGGAGACACTTTGGGAAGAGGCAGGCGGAGAGACGGCGGGGCGGGCAGGGAACTGAAGTGGAAAGGTTTGCTCTTGGGAGAGCAGGAGCCGGCGGTTAGTGCCACGGCAGGATGAAATCAGCCAGGAGGGGGAGGAAGCGTTCTTTACTTGGGGATGGAGATGGAGATGAGGCGGACTGGAAAGCTGAGCCCTGCCTGGCTGCACGAGCCTGCCGTGGGTGCAGGGGGAGCTACCCGGGCGGTCCAGGGCTGAGGGCTGGGAGGGAAGGGATGAGCTGCTGCTCCCTGCTCAGGACCCAGGCATGGAGCATCTCATCAGCTCCACTGACCGGCAGCATCTTTGATCACCTGCACAGCGACGAACCTCCCCTGGCCCCACATTTACCTGAGGTCCTGCTCCAGTCTTGTGGCTGCTGCTGCCCTTGGTTCTGAGCAAGGGAGACTGCCAGAGATTTTGGGGCTGTGTTGGGAGACAGTTCCCACCACAGTGATCCAAATGTTGGGATTTGGTCCTGCAGAGACCAGAGGGCTGAGCCACCCCAATCTCACACTACTGGGAGGATCTGGGCACCCGTGCGAGCTCTGTGCCACTCTGTGTGGGACCACTGGCTCTTCTGCGGGTGGGCAGAGCCCAGACTGTGCAGGCAGCAGCAGGCAGCATCGGTGCTGGGCAGGACGCAGAGGCAGAGCTGTGCTCCATGCACACACACGTCTCAAGAGCAAGTGCAGGAGTGGTGGTGCTGGGGTGCAGAGGGGCCAGACAGTGGGTGCCACCAGCAGCAGCAGAGCAAAGAGGGTGCTGCAGCCACTAGCACGCCAGCATCAGAAGAGTTTTGGGCAAAGCACCTCATTCTGAAATACCTGCAATGCAGTACCTTCTCCTTGGCCCGGGACAGGGAGGGTTTGGGTCTGAAAGAGAGCTTGGGGGTAGGTCCCCATCCCTGCCCTTGTATGGACCTGCTGTGGGGAAGCACAGAAACTCCTATCTGCCGCTAACCCCAGTATTTCCACCACAGTGTTCCCATGTGGCATCTTCTCCACCACCAGTAAACAATGGTGCTGCTCTGTGCTCCGGTGCCTTGGCCACTGCAGGTACCAGCAGCCATCTGAATCCCCATCCTTGTGCCTCCAAACAGGGGCTGCAGGTGCAGAGGAGGCAGCAGGGACCCCGTGGCTTTGCTTTGCACCTGCAGGAGGAACGAGCCTGATTCTTTTGCAAATTTACCCCATAATGAGAAGCATATGTTAGAGAACATGGCTTGCTCCAAAGCCAGCATTTGCCGCATAGTTTATGGTTAAGTCTGACTGTAGTCACAGCTGTCATGGGAATTATGGGTTCCTTGATTTTCATAATTAAAAAGAGAGAGAGGAAAAGAAGGGGGAAAGAAGCCGGAGCCTGGTGCGGTGGGCACTGCCCGCCACATGCAGCGGGAGGGAGAGATTCTCCTGCTGGAAATATTTCCCGGTTACGCAGGGAACCCCGACTGCCTGATTCGGTGGTTAATTAAATAATGGATATTCCGAATTAAAAACCAGACCCCGGTGTGGGGCTCCTGGGAAATCATTCCTGGCGAGTGACCTCTCTCAGCCTGGGTGAGGCGCACGCCGGGGATGTCAGGGCGTGCGGCACAGCAAACACCCGTGAGCATGTACGATCAGGGGTTTATTAAAGGGGAACAAGGACCAGGCAATAAAGGGAAAAGCCTGGTTTATGGACACGCTGAGCCAAGCCCGTGTCAGCAGTGGTTGTGCCCACGGAACTCCAGCCAAGCTGTTCAACCACGTGTGGCGCAGCCCTGATGCCACGTGTCCCTGCCAGTGTGGGAGATGTTCCACAGGGCACTGTGAGGAGGAAACGATGGGTGAGAAACGTGTTGCCCGGGTGGAACTGGCTCACGTGGACCAGCTTAACCCTGGCCAAGGCCTGGGCTTCTCCTTCTTCTATGGAACAGGCTGCCCAGTGAGGGCTGGCGGAGTTGCCATCCCTGAAGAGGTTCAACAAACAAGTAGATGTGGCCATGGGGAACAGGGTTTAGTGGGCAGGGTGGGGTTGGAGTGGATGAGCTTGGAGGTCTCTTTCAACTTCAGTGATTCTATGATTCTATGATCAAGGGTGTCACCCAGGACACCTCCCAAGGCTAGGGGATTGCACCAGAGGTTCCAACCAACATTCCTCTTCCATTTGTGCTGGGCATGCTCCTTCCCAGTGTATCCCCGACACAGGTCCCCAGTGATGAAGTGCTGGACCCCGGCTGAGGGACCCAGCGCCGCTTTGCACAGGTGCTTCTCCTGCAACGTTCCCCACGCTGTGTAGTTAATAATGTTTTCATGAAGGGCATTTCCCTTGCTTTGGGAAACAACGGCAGTCACCCGGACTGTATATCAGCCAAAATGCAAGTCACCGGGGGAATAAAGCAAAGATGTCATTGAGGAGCCGCTGTTCATCACTCTTCGCAGAATTCCCGAGCGCGCGGCACCCGCCCCGGTGATGCCTGCGCGGCTCCCGGGCACTCGGCTGTCACCCGGTGACTCCCCTTTTTACTTCCTAAAAGGAAATAAAACATCCAACTACTTTCAGAAGTCTCTTTGACTTTCAATCACGAGCGTGTTGCTTATTACTGAGAGTAATTTATGGGTAAAGGCACTAATCTTTTATAATCATCCTTTTACAGGCAGATGCCATCAGGTTTGCATAAGTAGTGACATTAACCGTTGCGGCTTGGAGCAGGAATCAGAGTGCAGAAATGTAAATAACGCCTGGCTGTTAATGTGTAATTAGCAATGCGAAACCCTGGTTACAATATTTAATTACCAAAACCCGAGTTGTTTCAGCACCCCGGCTCCCAGCCGGAGCGTGGCGGTGCCGGTGCCGCGTGCGGAGCCGCTGGCGCTCAGCCCTCACCCGGCATCTTGCGGCTCCGGCGTGGCTGGGGCTGCGCAGATTTGTGCAATTGGATAAGAACCCGAGAGTCAAATCCTAAATCCTATCTATTTGTGGGGATTAGCCCGTTCGCGTGATTCACAGAGGTGGGCTTGCTAGCTGTGTTGCTAGCTGTGCGCGTCGACTCCCAGGGTGCTTCCTGAGGGAAATCAGCAGCAGCTCCCCAGCAGCGGCAGCAGCATCCCAGGCGACCGCTGCACCGGCAGGTAACTGCTGCTCTGGCTGCAGCCAGGGCTGAGCTGCTCGGGCTAACCCTGGCCCTGCCCATCACACATGGAGAGAAGGGAGAGCTTTCACACTTTGATGCCCACAGCCCAGTTACGGGGACGTCAGTGAATTTATTTCTTCCCACCTTCCAGTGGCAGCCCAGCTGCCCTCCCCATGTCCCACAAAACCTCATAACACATTGTGGAACCGCTGGTGTCACTCCAAGAAGGCTGCTGGGAGGCACAGGGAGGACGGGATGAAAGGAGAAGTAGAGAAACACAGGACAAAGGGCAAAATGCTGCTGGGTTTCTGCAGAGCATCCCCAGGAGAAGCTGGCGTGGCTGCAGCAGCAGTGAGCAGCCAGTGCTGCAGGATGGGTTGCGGCTCTGCTCAAGGAGTTTCTCCTCACTCCTCACCTCGTTGCAGCCTTCAGGGAGCTCTTGCCATGGGAAGTCCCTGCCCAGGATGGAGGCAGCCCTTGGGGCTTGGTCTTTCCCCTGGGCCAGGATTCCTCTCACTGCCCTGACTGGGAGCGGGAAGCAGGAGCAGCAGCACCCTGGTAGGCACCCAGCCCTGCTGGCGTGGATTCACGGTGGGTGTCTGCAGCCCCCAGCCTGGGCTGTGAGCTGGGGACAGGCCTGGCTAGGGAATCTGGTTGGAGATGCATTTGCATCCTCTCCAATGGCAGCACCAGTGCCCCCAGCAGCTGCTCAGCAGGAGGCAATGGGAGGGTACCGCTGCTGTGCCTGACTGTTTTAGTGGCTGCATGGGATGAAAAGGGTATTATGAGCAGTGGGAGCGAGGAGTGTCGCGAGCATCACGTAATTCTGAACAGCGGGCCCCTTTCATGGGGCCGGCGCGGCCAAGCGAGGAGCAGCAGCTGGGCTGCAGGGCCGTAGATAACCCTGGAAGGAGGGGACATTCAGCAGCAAGAGGGAACCCCCACTCCATTTTGGGTGCAGCTTGGCAAGAGGATCAGCAGCATCACATCCCGCTGACAGCAACCAGGGTCTGGTCGCGTTCGCTGCGGGTCAACCCCCATTCCCCGAAGAGCGGAAGGAGCGGAGCGAGTTCCTTCGGCAGCCGACGGTGCCGTTCACAGCCGAGCAAAGGCAGACACGGCGCCTTCGCCTGAGGAACAGCCTCTGAAAGTTGCGGAGCTGCCCCGACCCAGCGGCTGGGAGGGGCTGGTGGTGCCGCCCGCATTAATTCAGTTGGCACATTGCAATGTTAAACTAAATGACATTATTACAAAGCTGTGCTAAGAAGTGTTGACAGGTCCATATGGTAATTTTACAGTGTATAATGAACACACAGGCTCCTTCCTTGCAGAAATTTATAGTTCAAATCTATACCCAGGATATCCAGTTTTATTTCCAGAAACTTAAATTGACTTATTACGATGTAGTGAATGTATAAATTAGTTCCAGTAGTTAAACTGAAGCATTTCCCTACAGACTCAATTAGATTCATTAATCTACTGTGTAGACCCGTAAACGGTCCATTGTTCTTTTCCCCCCAAAAATGTCAAAAACTATTTCTCTAACTATGAAATATTTCCTACAAAAACTGTTTTAAGTGGTAAGAATTATTTAATATTAGGAACCCAGATCCACAAATTATTCCGGCGCCCTTGTTCTTCTTCAAAAGAAGAATGGGCTTGAGCCCTCGCCGGTAATTTAGTGGGACAGAGGCTGGGTTTGCTCTCCTATGAAGCTCAGGTCCTCCCAGCGTAAACCAGATCGTGTTCCACCTTCCTCCAGGAGAACGAGCAGGCTGCACGGGGATCCTCATCGCTGTTGGGACCTACCACACTCCTGAGCACAACCCCATGCTGCCAGGAAGCCGGGAGAACAGCCGGCAATGCTCAAACCTCTCGTGTCCCAGGGTCCCAGCTGGGCAGGGTTCTGCAACCCCCTGGCTCTGTTTGCAGGTCAGGGAGATGGTCTGAAACATGAATTTCGAGAACAAAATCCCTTTTATTCATTTCCACCGGCACCACCCCACCCCGCAGCTTCTTCCCTTTTAGTTCTGCACAACGGGGCTGATTATCTGCTGCTTTGTGGGAGGGACAAGGAAACGAGATCCAGGCGGCCCAACAACGTGGCCTTTCAGCGATGGGGCCCCATGCAGCCGGTGACGCTCTGCGGTGACAACTGTGGGGCACCATTCCCCAAAGAGGGGTCAGAACCCACCGTCCTAAGTTCCACGGGCTGGAGCTGTGGGGAGTCCCGGCACCACCGCAGCTCTCACAGAGGAGGATCCTCCAGCAGAACCAACTGCAAACCAGATCCCAGCTGATCTGCTAAAAAAGCAGCTGTGGGGGTCCAGGGTTTGGAGGGAGGAGGGAAGGAAGCCGTCAGCTTTGTGCATCTTCTGCTGACCTGGCCTGGCAGTGCCCCTCTGTGCCTGAGAGACCCCTCGCTCTGGATGTTCCTCAGTTCTGTATCTCACTGGGAATTTCCAGAGCAAAAGGAGTAGGTTCAGAGCATCACTGACAGCAGAAAAACCCCAGCCATGGGATGAACACGAACTGATGAGCAAAACGCTGCATTTTGAAAGCAGAGCGTTCCCAGCTGGTCTCCACACTGGAAAATGGGATGGTTCCACAGCATCACGAGAACTTCATGCAGCATTTGCAGTAAATTGCAGCCCCTGCTGTAAACAGCCAGAGCAGAGCTGTCCCTGAGGGACTCTGCTGACTGTGACTCTGCTGAGAAATCCCTTGGCATGCAGACAGTCCTGCTTCCCCCACCAAAATAGGAGGGAGGGGAAAGCTTGCCCTGGGGTGCTGGGTGTAGCCAGGTGATGCTGCACCTTCCACCAGGGCAAATGTATAAGCAGAAAATGTTTTCACACCTGCTGGTCACTCACACTGTGAGAACTTTTCCTTCTTGTGTCGCAGGACCATGACCTGGCTCTGGGAAAACTCCTGCGGTGATTTTTCCAGAGGCCCCCATGGAGACCACTTTGGGATGTTCTGAACTTTGTCCTCCGTTGCCCTTAGGTCTCTGCTCCTCCATTGCCTTCCCCTGGCTGGGAGCAGGGACCTCATCCCTGAATCCACACTGTCCCTCTGCATGGGGTGGCAGAACTCCCCTTTGTGCCAACTTCAGCAGAGAAATGGGTTATCTGGACCCTCAAAAGCAAAACCTGGCTGTGAGGAAGGGCAGGAAATCGCGTTTCCTCCCCTGCCGGGAATTAATGAAGAAGTTGCCCAGTCCCAATCATCAAACTTTTACTGCTGTCCATGTACCAAGCAGAGGCATCGCCGTGTGATTCCCCAGGCACTGGGTCAGGTTTGCAGCCTTCACAGCCATAAAGCTTTTGCTCTGAGCAAATTTTATACGAGAGCCTCTGAGAGAGGGCAAAGACGAGGTGCTCAGCTGTCCTTTGCTACCCCTGCAGGCATGGCTCTGGCCCCACAGCCCTGCCATGCGCAGGGGTGGAAAACCAGGGGGTCTCAGTGCAGGTGATGCTGGTGTTCAGCTGCAGATGTTTACAAACCAAGTAACAGGCCCTGTTTTCACTGAGTTTCTAATGTCTTAGCAGCTCCCCACCAGACCCCAGGGCTCCAGGAGAAGTATCTCCCACAAGCAAAGAGAACAGGCTGCTGCAGACCGCGTGAGAGCACTGCAGGGCAGATAGATTCCCAGTGCATCCTAAAGCCGAGGAGCAGGAGGGAAGGGACACCAGCTCTGGCTGGGCACAAACCCCATGAGTCAGTATTTCCAGCACCAGCACTGTCAGCAGGGCCGTGGTGCCACATAAATACCCGCTTTGTCCAGCACGGGAGTCGCCTGGCTCATGCACAGGGATGGTGCCTCTCGCAGAGACGTGGTGGGAGGACCCAGCCCAGCTCCAGCCCATGTCTCCAGCAGCCCTGGCAGGGCTCCGGGGATGCTGCCTTGGGCCTGGCACAGCTTTGGCTCTTGCAAATGATCCTGTTTGCTGGGATCAGACTAGATTATTAATGAATCTGTGTTTCGTTATCATGGGCCTTGGTCAGCCATAGCTGAGCTCACCAGTATGTCTGGGTGTCATCAGCAGTACCCAGGCCCCTGCCCAGCTCATGGTGCTCAGCACTGCTCTGGTGATGCTGCAGTACTAGCACCTAAGGATCTATCCATGCTCAGGACCTCCGGGTGCTCCATGGCTCCTGCCTGCCCTGCCACCCCCAAAGAGGACAGGGACCACAGCAGCTTTTGGGGTGTCTTGTGCCCAGACCCCAGCACTCACCCAGCACTTGTCATGGCTGGTGGAGCTGTCCCAACCCATTGGCATCTGTTGCTCTGGAACCAAAGCTATTCCTGCAATGGGAGGAACTGGGGTGCAGGCGCAGCGGTGCTGGGTCACCCCCCACCTGCTGCCTGGAGAGAGTGAACATCAACCAAGTGGAGCCTGGCTGCTCAGGGATGGGCACCACGACGGGGTCGTTGTCGGGGAGGAACTCACAACAAATATTTGAGATGAGTGTGAACAGGGTGGTGGGGCCACTGTGGGATGATTTTTTTCCCTGGGAAAACCCAGAGGGGTGCAAGAGCAGCTATGAAACTGCTGGAGGGCCCTGTGCCTGTCCAGGGGCTGGGAGGTGGGGGAATCCCAGTAAGGCTCTGCCCTCAGTCTGGCTGGGCTGGAGGCAGAGGGGGAAATTTACCAGCTGTCTGACAGTGCTTGGGATACAAAGGTTTGTTTATAAACACAGAAAGATTTTTGTTTGTAAACATATAGATGTAGATAAACTATAGAAATATACAACCACACATCCCCCAAGCACAGAGCCACAGAGCTATGGGGTGTCTGTGTGTCCTGAGGAGTTCTGGCTCATCTGCAGATGCTCCTCTGCCCTGGTGGGATTTCACTGTGTTTAATCCTCCATCAGAGCAAGTGGCTGGAGAGCAACACCATGGCTGCCCCTGTGTCCCTCCTTGGGGTGACTGGGATGGCTGTGCTGGACCTCCATTCCTGCCCCTCAGACAGGTCCTGTAGGAACCTCAGAATCACAGAACATTACGGATTGGAAGGGACATCAAAAGATCATCCAGTCCAATCCCCCTGACACAGCAGGATCACCTAGACCAAGTCGCAGAGAAACACATCCAGGTGGGTTTTAAATGTCTCCAGAGAAGGAGACTCCACAACCCCCTAGGGCAGCCCCTTCCAGTTCTCTGTCACCCTCACTGGGAAGAAGTTCCTTCTGATATTTATATGGAACCTCCTCTGTTCCAGCTCACACCCGTTGCCCCTCGTCCTATCACTAGATGACATTGAGAAGAGCCATTGAGGAATGGTGCTGAAGCTCTCATGGCCCTGCAGCTCTGCCTGAGGGAGAGGCTGGGAGAGCTGGGTGGCTCCGCTGGAGAAGAGGAGCTCTAGAAGACCTCGATGTAGCATTTCAGGGCTGAAAGGGGCTGATCAGAAAGGTGGGGAGGAGCCTGGCGCAGAGTACCTAGAGACATGCAAGAAGCCTCATCCCTGGCACCATCCCAGGTTAGGTTGGCCCCTGGGGCTGTGAGCAATGTGGTCTGAGTGCGGATGTCCCTGCTCACTGCAGAGGTAACAGTGGAGGAGCACTGAAGGTCTCAACCCAACCCATTCCACGTGTCTAACGTCGCATGGCTGGTGTGGGCTCTGTTACACCTGCAGACATGGTCAGGGTGAAGAGTTTTGGGATCAGCTGTAAGGTGTGGGCATTGCTTGTGAAAACTCAGGGTATGGGAGCTGAAGTGAAGAGAGTCATAGAATCATTAGGGATTGGAAGGGACCTGGGAAGATCATCTAGTCCAATCCCCCTGACACAGCAGGATCACCTAGACCAAGTCATACATATCCAGGTGGGTCTTGAACATCTCCAGAGAAGGAGACTCCACAACCATCCCTGGCACCGTCCCATGTCATGTTGGCCCTTGGGACTGTGAGCAACCTGCTCTTGTTGGGGATGGCCCTGCTCACTGCAGGAGTGGTACTGGAGGAGCTTTAAAGTCTCTTCCGAACCCAACCACGTAGTCATTCTCTGATTCCATGATTGTCCTGAGACGGCTGCACCAGAACTTCCAGTTTAGCACGGACACTGGGAGCCAGCGTTCATCCTCAGGTGCATCCCGCCTCCCAGTGTGGTGACAGCTCCAGACCCACCCCTGTCCCAGGGTGAAGGAGCCCCAGCGAGCAGCGTCCGCTCCTGCTGGTGAAGTGCGGCTGCCCTGCTGGGTTTTAGGATCTGGTGGAGCTGGCCGGGCGCTGACGGCAGCACTGGGGCGTTATCCCCGTCACCTTTCCGTTAGCACACAGCTCAAACGCCCCCGATGTCTGCCGCGGGGGCACTCTGCGTGGCCGAGATCGCAGCCCGATAGCGCGCCGGGGACAGCTGTAAACCTCGCAGGGCTGCGGGCTGCCGAGGCGCACGGCTTCCCTCGCCCCGGCGCGCTCCGGCGGCGGGTGTAAATCACTTGTCAGGCGGTGGCAAACGCCGCGGCGTTATGATCGGCGGGGGGAGAAAGAAAAGGAAATAAAGTGCAGATAATCTTCTGTGCCGTTCGCTGGCAGCGCGGCGGCGGAGACTGACAGCCCTCCAGTTGAGTGGCAGGTGTCCTTTGAAGCGCCTGTGAATCACTATCAGCGCAGACTGTTGAAATGCATATTGCCATCCTTATCGTAAAGGAATGGATGGGCAAGATAGGTGCTGTTAACATTGCAAATAGCTCCGGAATTATTCATTGTCAGCTCCGGGCAAAGAATAGGGGGGAAAGTTTTATTATTCACGGCGCACAATAGCCGGGCGCTTAATGATTCCCCGGTACCTTGGCAGGATTGTCTGCCGACTTCAGGCGCCCGCGCTGGGTGACACAGGTCTGGCCAAGTGTTAGAGCAAGATCATACGTCCCGGGCCCATTTTAATTTCTAATACATTAATCTTTCCCTCGCAGATGCACAATGAATATTCCGCAGCCCCTTGTTTGTCAGGAGCTGTCTGCCTTTCATCTATTCAGGTGGTTTCATTGACTCTGAAAGCGCGTTCCAAAGGCCTGATCAGTCAATGACAACTGTGGCACAAAGCGAGGAGCCCCGCTCGCCCGCGCCCCCCGCCACCCCCATCTGATGGACACGCTGACACCCGCTCCCCGGGGACGCCGGGTCCGCTCCCAGGGGGGCGGCGGTGGCCGCTATCGCGCGGGGCGGCCGGCGCAGGGTGGGGGTATCGCTGCTCGCCAGCCGCCGGGCCCGGCCCGCAGCAAATTAAAATGGATGAAGTTGGCCGAGCGCTGCCGCACGCGTTCAGTTTTAATTTTAATCCTTTGTCTCGGCCCGCTAATTGCGATTGTTTTAAGTTCATTATCCCCGCGTGCACATTGTAGCCCGCTGGATCCGCGGCTTGTAAGCTGTGTCCTCACTTTTGCAGGTAGTGACCCTCGAATTGTTAAACGAGCCCGTGCCAGCACCCAACAGCGCTCGCTGCTGTTGGCCACTAGCTCCTCCACTTGCCAGGCGCTCCTCTCTAATGAATTAAGTAGCATCCCCCCAACAGCAGCGGGGACAAGCACCACTCCAGCTGGGACAGGGGCTGTACCTGCCCCAGCGTTGTCAGTGGTCTCCCTTGTGCTCCATCCCAGGGGTGGCTGTACCCGAGCTCTGGGCATTGCCGTGGGCCCTGGACCAGTGTGTGCTGGAACCTCCAGATGTGCTGGCCAAAACTTAACCCTCTGCGGCTGGAACACCCCATGCGTCCAGCTCCCTCCTTAGTGAAGGACAACAGACCTTTGGCCTCCTCTTAAAGCAAATCAGTGCGTGTTTAGGACAGGGATAACTCCTAGTGGGAAGGAAGGTTGAATCTGGAGTCAGTTTTTCCTGCTGAGGGGCTCTGTTGACAGCTGAGGGACTGACCATAGGGAGGGTGCCAGGCAGGATCACAGGATCGCTGTGGCTGAAGAGACCTTCCAGCCCAGCAAGTCCAGCCTTGGCCCCAGCACTGTCAGGTCAACCCCAGCTCCTGTCCCTCAGCACCAGCTTCAAGGCCTCCAGACACGGGGACTCCCCCCTGCCCTGGGCAGCCTGGGCCAAGCTCTGGTGTGTGGATCCGTGGTCCTCAGAGGATCCCACCCACTAGTGAAAGCACCCCGAGCTGTCCTGGAACCCCAGCCCAACGTGTAAGGACAGTGTCAGCGCTGTAGCACTGGCTGAGCTGGTTCACAAGTGGATTCACTCCTAATGCAGACCGAGGAGGGATGCTCAGTGCCAGGCAGGGCTGCATCTCTCAGCTGCTGCATGCTGGCCCCAGGGTTGGGAGGATGAGAAAAGCCCTGAGTTCTGTTTCCTCCCAGGTGCTCCCCTTTTTCTGGGTTTAAGAGGTTTTCCCCCTCCTGTAAGCCCAGCATGAAGCTATAAGCTGTGGGGGAGCTGCCGGTCTGTCCTGGCTGAGTCACCATGTGCACCCCTCAGACTAGAGGATCCCCACACGACCAACCCCAGATCTCCTGGGATGCCTCATGCAGAGGTGCATTCCAACACCCCTGTGATCAGGCTGGCGGAGGTGCAGGGGGTCTGAAAGCCCCTGTGCTGAGCGGCTGGGCCGCGCTCTCCACAGAAGCTCATTAAGGGGAGATGATGAACGCAGAACAACGCGTTCTAAGTGCGCGGCAATGATCCATAAAATTGGTGTGGCTAATTAGCAGATCAAATCTCCCCGAGAATGGGATCACCGTCATATCCTTGGGTAGTTTAATTCTGTGGATATTTTACTAGCCACACATGTTTGGGGAAACGAAATAACAGTATAAATGTTCGGCGGGATTAAAACGGCAGCAAAATGAAACCAAACAAAATGAGTTTATTTTGTTAATAGAATAACAGAGGATCCCGGTGTTGATATAACATTACACCAAATCTAGAGCAAACACCGGCTGAATCCCAGGCTCATTTCACATCTAATTAACCTTTCCCAATCAAGCTAAGCAGCCCTCATACCTCCTCCACAACGGCTGCACGCCCACGGCTCTGCCGGTGCTGCGCTGACTGGCAGGCGTCACTTCGCAGGGATGGATCTTCTCCTCAGTGCTGGTGCCGCTGCTGGGAGCGCTGGTCCCAGCCCAGAACCAGTCAGGGCAGCCGGTGTGACCCCACCGAGGGGTCCAGTCCCAAGCACCAGGTACCCCGTGCTGCTGGAATAGCTGGGAAAGCCTCTGGCAGAGAGATCAGGCAGGACACTGCTGGGAATGGCTGGGATGTGTGGGAAGCTCTGAAGGAGTTTAGGTTCCCCAGCAGTGTCCGGGCACTTTAGGTTTCCCCCCTCTTTCTTACCATCCTAAAAATGAGCCTCCGGACACAGGAGCTGCAGCAGGTGGGTTTGGCTCCGCACTCTGCGCATTTCATTACTGAAGTGCTCTGTGTGCAGCAAGATACTGGGAGGGACTGGGGACACTACTCTGTTTGATTAAATGAAAAGTAAAACCCCAGCCCTGCCTGAGCAAATATTTTGGAGTCGATCAACACCCCGGAACACACCTTGGTTTTGCTTCCACACAGAGCCCCCGCGCAGAGACCGACAGCTTCGCCTTCCTCTCGTAGGGGCTTCCGTCTCCACGGGCTTCAGTCGCTCCCTGGCAGCTCTAGGGCACCAGGAGCCCTGGAGCAGCCGCTTGTGTTGTTCCTAACGTGGAGAGCTGTTGCTTTAGTATCAATAGCTATTGCTTTAGTATCGATAGCTATTGCCTTCATATTGATAGCTTTAATTTTAGTGTTGATAGCCATTGTTTTAATATCAATACCTCTTCTAATATTGATAGTTATTGCTTCAATATCTGTAGTCATTGCTTTAATATCAACAGTTATTATTTTACTATTGACAACTGTTGTGGTAATATTGATAGCTATTGGTTTGATATTGATAGCTATTGTTTTAATATCCGTAGCTATTGCTTTAATATTGATAGCTATTGCCTCCATATTGATAGCTTTAATTTTAGTGTTGATAGCTACTGTTTTAGTATCAACAGCTATTGTTTCAATATTGATAGCTATTGCAATATTGATAGCTGTTGTAATAGCTATTGCTTTAATATTGATACCTATTGCTTTAATATTGATACTTATTGCTTTAATATCAATAGCTATTGTTTCAATATTGGTAGCTATTGCTTTAATATCAATAGCTATTGTCTCAATACTGGGAGCTATTGCTCTAGTATCAATAGCTATTGTTTCAATATTGATAGCTATTGCTTTCCTATTGATAGCTACTGCTTCAAAATTGGGAACTATTGCTTTCATATCAGTAGCTATTCTAATGTTAGTTATAGTTTTAATATTGATAGCTATCAGTGTGATAGTAATAGCTATTGTTGTAATATTGATAGCTCTTGTTTTAATATCAATAGCTATTGTTTCAATATGGATAACTATTGTTTGAGTATCAATAGCTATTGTTTTAATATCAGCAGCTGTTGTTGTAACATGAATAGTTATAGCTTCAATATCAATAGCCATTGTTTCAATATCGATAGCTGTTGCTTTAATATCAATAGCTATTGTTTCTGGATAACAACTCGGTATGTTAGAGCCCAGTTACACCCTCAGTGGTCAAAGAAAACAAGAGGGTTAGGTGCATGTGAGCTACAGGTTCCATCAAGAGCTGGGGCAGGAAAAAGGTGATGAATTGCTCAGTAACTTGGGACCAAGGGCCAAGCTGCTCCCTAAGTCCTCCCATCCTGCCTGTGCCTTGTCCTGCGCCTTTGGCCCGGGGTGCCCAGGGTGCTAAGGTGCACAGTTGTGCTAGGAAGCAGTTGGGTTTATTGAAAGGCTGTTTATTCCTCCCCACCACAGCCCTCAGTGCTGCTGTTTATCACCACAAAACACCACGGGGAAGTTAATAATAGCATCATCATGGTCCTGAGGGAGCTGGCGGATGGAATTGCTGAGCCACTATCCATCACATTGGAAAAGTCGGGGCAAGTGAAGCTCCCACTGCCTGGAAAAGGGGCAGAGCAACCAACAGAACCCCTGTTTTTATAAAGGGAAAGAGGAAAACCCAGGGAGCTCTAGGACGGTCCATCTGACCTCCGTGGGGCCTTCCTGCGGATCCTCCTGGGAACTGTGGGAAACGAGGAGGTGACAGCCCACATGGCTTCACTTAGGGCAAATCCTGATGGCAGATGTGGCAACCTTCTCAGAAGGGGTTACTGCAGAAGTGCATGAGGGAAGATGCTGTCTGCCTGGACTTGTGCACAGCATTCAGCACTGCCCCGCATGGCTCTACACTGGAGATACAGGGCTCTGGCCAATGGGCCACTTGATGGATGAGCAACTGGCTGGGTGGCTGCACTCAAAGTGCTCAGCGACTTGGTGTCAGTGACGGGTGGTGTTGGAACTAGATGCTCTTTAAGATCCCTTCCTACCCATTCCATTGCTCTGTGATAATCTAGAGTAATAATTACATTTTTATTCAATAGCTATGGGAAAACACTGAGTTGAATAATGAGATAAAAATGAGTGTCTCGGTCCTAACAGGACATTAATCAACATATTAACTGTGTAGGCAAACTGATTTGAGGCTGTTATGGCTTTAATATGTCTCAAAATCATTATTTTTTATGTATTGCATAATGTCCTCTAAAAGACGTGTCGGAGCGATTATGCGTAAGCAGGACGGTTGCACAGAGGAGACGCTGAGCTTTGTTCTGCCCTTTCCGTCGTGCCTGGCACGAGGTCCATGCTGCCGACACCCCGGTGCTTGGGAGCCAGGCTGGGGTCTTCTCCTTTACAAGTTATCCTCTGCAGAATGACTGTTTTTCCGAGGCATGCCTTTTTGTGAGGCCTCTGCATTAGCATCCTTCTCTTTCCCTGGGCAGCATCCCGTTGGCTGCGAGACTTTGTCCCCCCCTTTGGCTCTCCCGGTGAGCTCTCCTGGCACTGGTGGGGATGAGCGATGCGGTGGTACAAAGCGGGAGCTCGGCGCTTAGCAATGCTAATGTCAGATGCCAGACCAACTGGATGCCGGACAAAGAGCGATTCCAGCATTGTGTGGGGTGAAGAGTTGGCTCCGCGTCCACATTTCAGGAGACAATGATCCAGAAGGTGCTGAAGGGCTGCTGGGATGCAGGATGGGCAACGCAGGGCCCTGCCGGCTGAGTTTGTGGGGTTCTCACAAAGGAAATCGGGCTGAATTCAATGTGCTCCTGTTTTCTCTCTCGAGTGCTCAGAGTCTGATTCAAAGTGCTGCAAAACATCATCATTGTGCTTGGCTGGGAGGATGCTCCCCCTGAGTTTTAGTGTTTTATTGCCCATCCAGCCCGACAGTCTGGACTCAGAGGTGCGAGCCCTGTGTGGACAACACACCTCAGTGTCAGACTGTCTCGAGGGAGTTGTTTTCTCTGGTGCTTCTTGAGCTCTTGGTGCTTAATTTGAGGTTTGCACAATAATTTGGGTTGTTTTTTTTTTCCTGGAATTGCTGCCAGAAGCAGGCAGGCAGTGGGGTGGGCAGAGGCCCCTCACCCCCAGGCAAACCCCCCATGGTGGGTGGCCTCAGTGTGATGGGTGAGACCCTGCTGGATGGGAGCACCAGCAAACCAGTCTGAACTGCGAGGGCTGAGATGGTTCTCATGCTCAGGATGAATCTGAGAGCTGCTGTGAAATGGGACATGGTGGGTTTGACAGCCAGGCTTTTGAAATGTAAGAACTCAGATCTGGGGTTGCTGTGCGGTGGCCGTGCAGGGAAGATGCCCACCCTGGCACCAAATGCGGCCTCTTAGGGTTTGGCTGAAGAAAATATTTCAGGCTGATCCAAATGGTATTTATGGGCTGGGAGAGAGCTGGCCTCACCCCTGGCCTGCCAAAAACCCCCCTTATGTCACCTTTTCTGTCTCACTTGGACCAGAAGTAGCTATCCCAGTATCCAGCTGGCATCCAAGGACTCCAGCTGGAGTTGCCGGCAGAGTGATCAGAGCATGGTCTGTGGCTCCAGGGTCACAGCCTGAGATTATGACGTCCCAAGCTGGTCCCCAGCCCATTTTCACCTTTTCTTTCCTTTTTCTCCTTTTCCAGCTGGACAGGGTGCTGGGCCATCTCATCTAGACCGGGCTTTTGCCAAGACAGGTTGGACTGGATCATCCCTGGGATCCCTTCCAACCCAGTGTTCTATGATTCCACCAGTTCTGTTACCTTCCTCCTTTCCCTTTTCCTCTCTTTTCTAAAACACAGGGTGGTCTGAAGAGCAGAGGCCAACCTAAGTGAAGCAGAGCAGAGCCCACTGGGGCAAGGGGACAGGGACCCCTTGGGCTCTGAGGGGTCAGCATTGGTACGAGCATCCCTGCCACGCCCACTGCCAGCCCCACCCTGCCCAGCTCCTGGCACTGGGGCACTGCTCAGGCAAGGGCTGAGGGGACGGAGGGCTGAGCACAGCTTCGGGTCCCTCCTTCCCCGGCAGCCAAGCTGCTGTGGCCAGAGCGAAGCGAAGGCGCTCCCTTCCTTCCCCAGGCAGCATCTCGAGGCCGGGGCGGGAGGCCACCGGGGTGTGATGTGTGACAAACCCCGGCGCTGACAGAAACATGTAAATCCTGGGTGTTATCGGCCCCCATCGGAATGTCTGAACAAGGTACACAAGTTGAAGGATTAAGTGCTGGAAGAGGTCTGGGAGCCGGGAAGGTGCTGCGGGCTGGCGTGACGCTCTGATTAAGACGCTGACAGAGTGCACAAAACCCCATTTGTTGGCGTGACATGTCAGAGGGATGAAGAATCAGTCTTTGTCTGCGCCAGCCCCGTTTTCTTTCAGAAAGCCTTTTAGATCAGCTGCAGGAAAAACAAGGCGCTAAGCAGCCCGCTGATTTAGCGCAAGCAACGCGCGAAGTACACAGCGGTGAAAATCAACCCCCTTTCATCCCGGCAGCGAGGGCAGCGAACAAAGCGAATCAGCTCGAGCCGTGGAGCCCTCAACTTTTGCCTCCCAGAGTAGTTTGCATTATAGGCCTTAATTCTCCTTCCACCCATGACTACGTCGTGTAGCCAGCCCGACTTTTGTTTGACATCGAGAAGTAAATGATAGAAAATTGGACCCAACAATGTGTCCTGATTATTCCCGCATCACGGAGCGCTCTCTCGATGCAGCCGACGGTGTTTATCCCTCTGGGGAGAAGGAGGGAGGGTCCCCCCGGGATTTATCGGCATGTGCGGTGCCATTAAGTGAAGTAGCCTTGTTAGTTTTTGACTCTGCCAACAGCGTTTCTGTTTCTTGTTTCCGTGATTAGCGAGATTTCCATTTGTAAAGTCCTAACTACATGCAGTTCTGGTAGGGAGAAACGGAAGTTATTTGGGGAATGACAGCTTCAGCAGAGAAAGCTCCTCCATCTGCTGGGGCCTCCTCCTTCCTCTGAGTCGCTTGTTACCTCCTTGGGCTGTGATTTCTCCGCAGAAAAAGTTCCCAAAGTTTCCCCCTTTGACCACTCTGCATATTCAGGTCTAGGAATTGGTCTAGGAATCGGTCCCAACTTCTTCTGTATCCGGTTGACTCTCATCTGTGCAGGGCAGACACTGCCAGGGAGCCCCTGCCATCATTGCAGAGGACTTGCACTTATTCAGCTTTGGCTACTTGTCAGGATGCACAAGGGCACTAGAGTCCAGGCTCAGCTTGAGCCAGCCCTGGGTGCAGGGGTGCCAGGGCAAGGGTCTTCCTCTGCTGTTCCTGCGTGATGTGTTTCACAGCCGTGGAGATCTGGAGCTCAGGGACAGGGTTTAGCGGTGGGTTGGGACAGCTGGGTCCAGGGCTGTGTTCCGTGGGCTTTCCTGTCTGTGGCAAAACATTCCCTGATTCTGGCTGCCCAGGGAGGTTGTGGAGTCTCCTTCACTGGAGATGTTTAAAACCCTCCTGGATGTGCTCCTGTGTGACATCCTATCAATGATGGTTACTGCTAGTCTTCACTAATAGCACTGTGTGCCCAGGGTCCCACCTCAGGTCCAGCCCTGCCTTTGACCCAGGGCCTTGAAGGTCAGCAGGTAGGTGTTGTGCTGAGTCTGTGCCAGCATCCTCACCAGTTACACATGATGTGTGGGGCCTTCACTGCAAGAAAGAGATGGAGGGGCTGGAGTGGGTCCAGAGGAGCAACGAGGCTGGGAAAGGGACTGGAGGAAAGGGCTGATGAGGAGAGGCTGAGGGAGCTGGGGGTGTTCAGCCTGGAGAAGAGGAGACTCAGCGGAGACCTTCTCCCTCTGTCCAACTCCCTGAAGGGAGGTTGCAGTCAGGTTGGGGTCAGGGTCTTCTCAGGCAACCAGCGCCAGGATGGGAGGGCAGGGCCTGAAGCTGCCAGGAAAGGATTAAGTTGGATGTCAGGAAGCCCTTCCTGATGGAAAGGGTGATCAGAGCCTGGACTGGACTGCCCAGAGCAGTGGTGGAGTCCCCATCCCTGGAGATGTTGAAGGCCAGCCTGGCTGTGGCCCTTAGAGCCCTGGTCTGGCTGATGAGGTGATGTGAGGTCCTTGGGCTGAGCTGGATGAGCTCAGAAGGCTTTTTCAGCCTCAACAGTTCTGTGATTCTGTATTTTATTGCTTTTTGCTTTATCTCTTTGTTTAAGTCTTCTGGCCCGGGGCCTGGGGTGCACAACGAGAAGAGAGGAGCCTACTCTGTGTTGAGAGATTTTTCTGGGGACATTTTGCTGCTCCTCTTGAAGATTGGAGACCTGTATCACTCCCCATCTGCTGCCCTGGAGTAAGAGATGATCCACAGACACCTGGAAGAGCTGGTGGTGACTTACTGAATCAGAGCAGCCGCTGGGCAGTGCAAGGGCACAGGAGACCCTGTCCCAAGCACATGAGGTACATGAGAGCAGCTGTCAGCCCCTGTCGGGATGTGTTTAACCTCAGATAGCAGACCCAGTGAACATGTGGTTGTGTGATATCGCTTAACAAGTTTAATGAATCATCCTGGGGGGCTGGGGTTTGTGGCTGCCTTCACCTGCCTGTAAAGCACAAGAGAAAAGGGTAGAACTTGTAGGGTAGAGTTGATGGTTGGACTCAATGATCCCAGGGGTCTTTTCCAACCTGAATTATCCTGTAGAGAGAAGGGGGAACTGAGAAAGAGAGTCATGAAACGGTTTGGGTGGAAAAGGGACTTTAGACATCACAGGATCCCAGAATCTCTGTGGCTGGAAGAGACCTTTCAGATCATCAGGTCCAGCCTTAGCCCCAGCACTGCCAGGTCACCCCAACCCCTGTCCCCCAGCACCAGCCCCACACGCAGGGACCCCCTTTGTGCAGAGTGCTGTGACTCCTCCGTTAAGGGGTCTGTTCTGATTCCCTTTAAACTCAGTTTTCCTTGACCTTCTCAAAACTTCCACACGATTTCTTTGCCATTTCCTGGTTTAAAGCCTCCGGGTGGGAAAAGCCGCGTCTGACCCCACTCGCGGTGGTGACTGCAGGGACAACGTCCTGCGTCCCCGAGTCTTTGCCCCAACCCGCTCTCTCAGGACCCCGCGAGGATGCGGGCAGGGCGCGGGGGCGCGGATGCAGCATCTCCCGGCAGCCCCCCCCCGAGACCGAGCCGCAGTGCCGGGAGGGGGCAATGTTGCCGTGCACAAGGGGCCTGCAGCACCCCCTCAGCTCCCCCGCACCCCCAGCCCCGTGTCCCGCTCTGCTGCCGCCGGTTCCGCCTGTCTTGGGGCCGCTGCGGGGCTCGGAGCGAGACGTCCGTCCCTTCGGCGGCCGCTGCTGTGGGGCAGAAGTGGGAGCCCCCGAGAGCCCCCGGCCACACCCCGAGCAGCCCTGGCTTCGGGAAAGCAGAGGGTTTCGTGAGCCGATAAAGCAGGGGGGAGTTTGCCTCTTCGGGGCAGTGGGACTGGCTGTGGGGGTTCACCCCACGGGCACCTCTCGCAGTCTCTGCGTTTAACTGGTCACTAGAGGTTTGAGGTGAGCGCAGCAGCCCGGGGCATCAATAGAAGCCTCGGGGGAAGCTGTGACTGCTGTCGGGGCTCCGGGAAACCCTTCCTGACCGGGGACCTGTTCCCCTCCAGCGCTGCTTTGCATCTCCCGGTCCTAGCTCTGACACCAGCCGGCTCATTGCCGCTGCCTCGCCAGCAGCTGTGGGCAGCTGTACCCGGGACAGCCTGTTATTAAAAGAATAATAACGGTGTCGCGGGTTCCTGAGCCCAGGACTGTATTTTCTTCCTCAAATATTCATTAAAAACAAAGACTGCGTTTTATTGGAAGTGGCCTTTAATGAACAGCGGTCCTGTTTGCGGACAAGAAGGGGCTTCCAGTGCAATTCCCCGACAGTAATTATGGGCTGGATGGAGAGCGCACAATAACCGAGGGCGGTTCACGGCTGTCCTGGGGGCGCAGCGCGCCGCTGCAGGCACCATCGGGCTGCTTTTCGAAGTGCAGAAGTTAGCTAGGGCCAGTAAAGGGTTAATTACCTTCCCGTGACATTTCTCAAACCACTGTTAATTGTGAAGGATTCTTTGTCTTTAACGCAAGGCAGAGGTGTGACAGACCCAGTAGTCACCGGGAGCATCACTTAAAAGAAATAAAGAAAGAAAACCCAGCGTGAGGGGCTCCTCCTGGTAAGTAAACTCCTGCCTCCACAGCGAGCTGCAGTCACTTTGGAGGCAGACACTCGTTTCTGTGCTGCCGAAGGGGAACGCAGACACCTAGACCGACTCTTCCTGCCTCTGCTCCTTCTCTAGCCTCATTTTCTCTTGCTGTTTCCTGGCTGTGACGGGAAAGAAACCCCTTCCAGAGTTCTGGAACGGGATGCGGAGGCTGCGCTTGCCTCAGACCAGCGTGGATTGTGCCAGCTTCCAGTCTCCAGCCCAAATGAGTTGGTGCTTGGTGCTGAGGTCTGGGCAAGGCACCCACCTTGCCACCCTCGGAGCCGGCCAGCAGCCTGCAGGGGATGCTGAGGTGATGGAGGAGGTGTCATCTTTGAGCAGCCTGGCAGGGACCCAGTCCTCTCTCAGCCCTGTGGTTGTGATGCCAGGTACATCGAGGGGCACGGGGCAGGTGGAAACACCACAGGCCCTTGCTGAGAAGGGGATCCAGGAGAAAACCCCAAGACATTCTGTGTGGCTTGGCTTCCCACCAAGAGCAAACCAGGCCGTGCTGTCCCGTGCGCTGGCAGTACCACAGACCTGCGAGGACCTGCTGATTACTGGGCTGCGGAGGAGCAGAAATTACCAGCACAATCAGAGGCCCTCTAATTAACTGCAGGACATAAAAAATAAATTAAATATCACTTCTCTAATGAACAAACGCCACGCTGAGTGGGTGGGTTAATACGGCAGGTCACGTAGGTCTCTGCACAGGGAGTGCTGGCTGCTGCGTGGCTGCGCTGGGGGCGGCTGCCTGGCAGCCCATCGCCCAGTGTCCACACGGGCTCTGGGAGCACTGGGGTGTCAAGGCAGAGGTGACAACTCCTGCCACCACTGCTATGGGTCAGCAGGTCAGCCTGGGTTTTGGGGAGCTGGGCTGGCAACCTGCCTGCTGCCAACACTCTTTGGTTGGTGTTTGCCACCTGGGCCATCAGCTGGGACCAGAAAGGTCATGTCAGGGGGTTACCTTCATTTTAAAACACCCTGCTTGGTGGAACTGGGCCATGGAACACAAGGGTGGAGAGGGACTGGAACAGGCTGCACCAAGAGGCTGGGACTGCTCCATCCCTGGAAGCATTCAAGGCCAGGTTGAATGGACACCCTGGTCTGGTGAGAGGTGTTGCTGCCCACAGCAGGGGAGTTGGAGCTGGATGGGCTCTATTTTAAAATTAAACAAGATCTAATATAGAAAAAACAAGCCTTACAAAATAATTTGGCCCTAAAGGCAGCTTGAAAAAACCCCAGTGAAAGAAAAGAGGGATAGACAAGGGAGCGTTATGTTTCCCCCCTGGGGATGGGAAGTGCAGGGAATTCCCACTGTCACTGCTGTTCTCCATGAGAAGATAAAGCTCTGTTCCAGAGGAACGAGTCAGCCTTTGGGCTTCTTTGAAGGTAAATGTATGCAGTGCCGATTGATCTCTGACGTTATTGAACTTGACAGTGAGTCAAAGAGATGTCGTGAGAGTTCAGTGGGGATGGTTCCTGTGCGTTAAAACACGGAGGCATAAACATGCAGGGCTGGGTAGGACCTGAGGCTACCACTCCTCAGCCTCAGAGACGGCACCAGCAGAGCTCTCACTTTGCCAGCGTCTAGCCTGTGCCAGTGAGACAACAATAGGCACAACTAACTTTAAATGTTTAAGCCCCCAGACTCAGCTCAGCATCACAGAGGGCTTCACAGAGCCTTTTGCAGCATCATTCATCAAACAAATGGGCAGAGGCTCCTGGCACTGGATGGGCAGTGGCCACCATGTACTTCTCATACAGGTCATGCTAGCCAAAATCACAGCTCTGCTCATCACAGCTCTGAGTGGGGTAAAGGCTGTGAAGTTGTTATCTGAGTTCAGCTCTAACCATCGCTCTTTGCTAGAGGAGCCTCCTGTGGTCCCTTTCATCTCCATCAGATGCTGCTCTGGCTGGTGAATGAAAGAGAAGGGGGTCTCCTCACAAATTACTGTGGTAATTCTTCTCCAGAACTAATTAACTTAAAAGATACTGCAGTGATTGCAAGAAAGGTGGTAACAGGAGCCTAAGAAGTTGAAAAGCAAAATCAATCTGCATTTGAGAAAGGCTCTTCCTTTAATCTCAGGTCTGTGATGCACTAACTCCTCTAAATGGAGTGCACGGAGGCAGCTTATCAAGTTACCTTTCTTCTTCTGTTTGAGAAGCTGTGAGAAGCATGAGGAGGGACAGTGATGATTTTCCTTCCCCCTTCCACTTGTTGCTTGGCTCTGCTGTGATAGCTCCAGACCCAAGTCTCACATCTGCAGAGCAGGGGGCCAGCAGGCACAAAACCCTTCCAAAGGCAGGGGCTGGGGGAAGGAGCTCTTCACTTGGGCTGGATGATATGAAGAAGGTGTCAGCCTTTGTGCGGTCTCTTCACGTAAGTTCCTCACAGACCATAAAATGCAGCATTTCAACCCCATTCCTCTGCACTGGGTGCCACCCCGTATTTCAGGCCATTTTAGACACCGCAGATGGTTATTTCCCTGTCACCCATTTTTCCTGCTCTGTCCCTGTTCTCCTTTTCCATCCATCCTGCTTCACCCTCTGGCTGCAGCGATGCCTCTACAGCTTTTCACTTACCCTCCTGTAGATCCAGTGTCTGATTTACACTCATGGTGGGAAGGAACCGAGGCCTTGGGGTCGTGTGCTGCCAGGAGCCACAGCCATGTCCTGGGCTTTGGTGTCCAGAGGTGGGCAGGAGAGGCTAGGAAAGGTCTCCTCAGTCTGGAGGGGACTGATCCAGGATTCCTTGTCCCTTCCTACCAGCCACAGCTTGTAAGGAGCTCTCTCGATGGAGGAGGCTGGGTTATATTTTCATATCATTACATTAATTAATGACATTTATTTCATATTTTAAATTATATTTGCATTTCCAAGACCAAGATCAGTTTATGTTTTAGCAAGCTGGTGCTTCTCAGCACTTGATTTACCCTCCCAGCTGTGAAACCCGTGAGCTCACAGTTCCCCTCGTGCTGGCCAGGCTCTCACAGCGGGGCAACCTGCCGCTCGGCAGCCAGAGCCAACACCCCGTGCTCAGCTCCATCCTCGCAAGCTCCCTCGTCTGCCCTCTGTCACTGCAGTAAAGAGTGAGTCTCCTCCGGTAGATGTGGAATTAGCTGCACGACGGATGGATTTTGGAAAAGGACCCGCTGAGCCCTGTGTGGGGTGTGGGGTTTGGATAGGAATGTGGTGGGAAGAGGGGAGTGGTGGGCGCAGAGCCCATCCTTCACCCCTGCCCTGGCACCTCCGGGCACGTCAGGGCTCGGCCAGCTCCTAATGAGCCGTTAATAGCCGAGTTTGCTTGAATATCGCGAACCTCGCACTTACGGGAACCGTCTGCTAATAAATCAAAAGTAAATGACTGTTTTCTGCCGGCGTCGGGTAACCTCTGCCAAAAAATTACCCCGTGAGGAGTCTGACACCGCGGGGTAACGATCAAAATGCTGCCGGCATGCGCAGCCCGCACCCTGCTGCCGCAACAAATCAATTAGGCGACCAATTCTGTTCATTAGAATTCATTTAAATCTCAATTAAAAAGTTAATTAAAAGTAAGAGTGAGAGGGAAATCATGTCTAACATTCTTATTAAACTCAAATCACCAAATTAATTTCAAATCCGAATCAGCAATCAGGAGTGGAGATAGGAAGGGGAAGGGGGAAAGGCAAAGGCAGCCCCGTCGCTGCGGGCTGGTTTCCTGGGGGAAGCGGGGTGGGAGGGGAGGTCGCGATTTAGTGCCCCCAAAGAGCGGGGTTTGTGGACCGTGATGCTGAGCAGAGCGTGGTGCCGCCCCGCTTTATTTGGAAACAGCGTGTCTGGTCGCCCAGGTAAATCTGTCTTTGTCAGACGGAGCCTTCAGCAGCCCCGTAACTTCAAGCCACCCCTGTTCCCACCTGCTCCAAACTTCACCGGGGTTGGTTTATCCCTCACTCCTGCGTTTTGCTGGGAAAAGGCCATGAGGCACCTGCTCTGGGGTTAAATGACCACCCCAGGGGGCCACCGGGCCAGCAGCCTCTCAGGGGAAAAGGATGCTCGGATGCTCCCCACATCCCCCCTGCTCCTCAGGGGCAGAGATCGATCCAAAACACACTCCGCTCTAACCGAGACCCGCCGATGACCCACAGCTTTCAGGAGATGGTTTTTAACTGGGGTAGCCAGCGCTCCTGCTCGCCTGGAAGCGACGGAGTGATTCCTTTTGTTTTCTTAATGTCCAAAAATAGAGCCCCTCCGGCTGCGAGCATCCTCCTGACAAGCCACAGGAGCCTCAGACTAATCTCATATGCGGTTCTTGGCACCGGGGTCTGGGTGGAGGTGGGCAGGGTCCACCCAGCCTTTCAGTCTCATTAATCATTTGGCTTTCCCTGGCTGCTCGCAGCATCTTCTGGAGGAACCCTTCTCTTTATTCATTCAGACAACCCTTTGGATTAAACAGAGCCAGCTAAATGTCAAACCAAATCTGAGTCTTGATGCAGATAATCATTTCAATAATATTTCTCCATTTGTGCCCAAACACCAGGGGAATAAAGCTTTTCTGCTGTCAGGTAGTGTAAGACTGCAGTTGGTGTAAATGCTTGACATTGAGCCAGATGGCTTAGCGGTGCCGCAAACATATGTTCAACAAGCAGGCTTGCACACACTGGAATTTTATTATTGGGAGCCGCCGAGGCATGCATATTTATTTACTTGACCCCCCTTCGGTGTCACTTTGGTATTAAAACAATCCGTTATGGAGCAGCGGGGCAGCCCTGCTTTGTCGGCCCCTCGTCAGGCTCCCGGCAGTGCCTGTGCTGGGGGGAGGCTCCGGGACCAGCCCACGGCGCGAGGAGCATCTCTTCCATGGACTGGTGTTCGCTTGGCAACGCAATGGCCCCACTGCTCCAAAGCAGGGTGATCCACTGCACCCTGTCCAGTGCATCCTGAACATCCCTGTGGCAAAGAATGAGCAAGGTGAAACAGGGACATCCTGGGCTGTGTCCAGAAGGACACAGAGCTGCTGGAAGGAGTCCAGTGCAGAGCCACGAGGATGATGAAGGAATTGGAGCACCTCCGTTATGAGGAGAGGCTGAGGGAGCTGGGGCTCTTGAGCTTGGAGAAGAGGAGACTGAGGGGTGACCTCATCAATGTCTATAAATAAGTGAAGGGTGGGTGTCAGGAGGATGGAGCCAGGCTCTTCTCAGTGTCATCTAGTGATAGGACAAGGGGCAGTGGGTGTCAGCTGGAACATAGGAGGTTCCACATCAATATGAGAAAGAACTTCTTCCCAGTGAGGGTGACAGAGCCCTGGAACTGGCTGCCCAGGGTGGTTGTGGATTCTCCTTCTCTGGAGATGTTTAGAACCCACCTGGATGTGTTCCTGTGTGACTTGGTCTAGGTGATCCTGCTGTGTCAGGGGTATTGGACTAGATGATCTCCCGAGGTCCCTTCCAATCTCTAACGATTCTATGATTCTATGGCCCAGCCCAGAACTCAAAAGCTGTAGGAAGTTTTCTCCTGCCTTACACGAGCACTGCATAGGGCTTGTGTCAGGTTTTGGGTCCCGAGCCCAGATCTGCATGGAGCAGCGTCACTTGATGTCTCTCAGCTAATAGAGATGTACCAGTAAGCAAACGAGGTAGCCTTGGGTGGCAGTAAATCTGGTTTATTGTAGGATATTTATGGCAGGATGTTGCCTTTGGTTGATGGGGTTGGGATTGGTGACCCCTGTGCAGCCAGTAATGGTGTCAATGCACCTCGTTGCTGCACTGGGGTGGCCTGTGAGGGCTCAGCAAAGGCTGATCCAAGGGCCTACATGTCCTGCCTTGGCAGACGTGAGCCCCGCAGGCAGTGGTGCCTGGTTTGGCTCCAGCAGACTATGCGTAAAAACTCACCATCACTGGCACCCAAGAGCATTTTGGCAGCCTAAGTATTAAACCACAGTGAAAATACACTGAGGTCTGGTGAGACGGGTCCCTGCCCACGTCAGGGAGTTGGAACTAGGTGGTGTTTAAGGTCCCTTCCAACCCAAACCCATTTGTGTTCCTGTGTGACTTGGTCTAGGTGATCCTGCTGTGGCAGGGGGATTGGACTGGATGATCTTTGGAGGTCCCTTCCAATCCCTAACCATTCCATGATTCTATGATTGATTCTATAACTCTACAATGGATTCTGTAATTCTACAGTTGATTCTCTAATTCTATGATTGATTCTGGCTCTATGACAGTAATTCTAGTCCCCACGAAGACAACATTCATCTACTGAGCAGACAGACACAGCCAGCAAAGCCCTGGCTGGAGCTGTGAAGGACATCCCCACACAAGAGGGATCCCAAAACACTCTGGGAATGCATCAGGGTTCCCACAGAGAGCTGCAAAACTTGCCAGCTGCTCCAGTATCAGAGCCCTCAGGTGGGTGCCTGGGGCAGGGATGGCCAACTGTGTGGATTGTGGGGTGCACCAGCACCCTTACCTCACCCTGCCACAGCCCCACACGCCCACCTCTGCCTGGGGAGACTGTGCAAGTCCAGCAATGGTGATGACTCCTGCCTGGGCATCACCTCCAGTTCTAGACAGAGTGAGATAAAATAACCTGAACTAAAAACCAATAAACCTAAACAATAATCCAAACCTAGCAGTGCCCTGCCCTCGCTGCTGCTGCCAGCCAGAGAGAACAACCTGCTGCAGCTGCGATCGCCGAGGGTCGAGGGTAGGAGCAGCCGGATAGTGGGTGCAGCCTGCGCCCTTTGGTGGCTGGGGCTGGGGCTGTGCTTTTCCAGCTTCGCTGGGGCATGGACCATCAATTGCTTTTGTCGGGGTGCTCTTTAAATGATGATAATGATACTGCTGGAGCTCCTGACAAAGCTTTCGCCCGTGTCCTCAGCCCTCCAGCACACGGCAGCAAATTGCTAAGCAACACTGCCCGCCTTCCCCACTTGTTGGCAGCTGTGTGGAGCGTTACTGGGTGCCCCCTGTGCCGAGCAGCACCCGCTGCTCCCCGGGGCTGGGCTCACGCCGAGCACACTCGCCTCGATGCACTGGGATCCAGTGGCTGCTGCAGAACACCAGGTGATGGGGTAAGAGCCACCGAGAGCCCAGCTGTCCAAACCCTGGGGTCTGGGTGGCACCTCCACGGTGCTCACTGAAAAGCCAGGCTGCTTCTAAAGCGATTCTCTCTCTGTTCCTGCTCTGTGCCTGCCAGGGTTTGAGCTTTCCTCTCTTTCACACAACTAATTAATTGATGTGCTCTTAGGAAGGAGGGAGGAGGATGCTGCAGCTCTTGCAGCGGAGATGCCCCCTCACCCAGGGTGCCTGGGGCAGCGGGATGATGCATCGCCTGCGTCTGCAGTGACGATGCTGAGCTGCTGTGGTTGCTGCACGTGAAATAGGATTCCCCTCCACACCAGCCAAAATTCTTGTCTCCCCAGTTTCCAGATCTGTGGAGGTGGCAAAGGGCCCACGCAGGTGTGTGCCACGGCGTGACAGCGGGACAGGTGTGCCTGTTCGGGTGCCTCTGTGCTCCCAGCTAACCAGCGCTGCGGAGCAGTCGTTTTGATTTATCTCTGTTGATAAATCACTTCTTCCTCAGCACTGGCTGGCTGGGATTCAGACGGGGGGACAAGGATCCTCCTTGAGGCACAGGGCAAGCCGGGAGGATGCTCCGGTAGCCTCAGCCAAGACCACATCCAAGGAGCCTCACCAGCATCTCAGCCTGGCTGCCACCACCAGAGGTTTGGCTGTTTTGTCCCCCTGGGTTCGGTGCTTTCTGGGTGCAAAGCCACGGGGCTCAGGGGTGCTCAGGGGTGCTGGGTCTAGCCTGGGGGAAGGGGCTGCTAACTAGTGTTTGATGAAGCACTGAGGAAGCTTCCCCCAGCTCGTGGTCAGACCTTCTTCTGGCTAGGCTGAGCCAAGCAGCGCCTCTGTGAGGAACTGTTTAAGAGAGGGAAGCTGCTGAGGAACTTTCTCTTGTTCCTGTCCCCTTGGCTTGGAAGACCTCAAAGACCTCTTTTGAGGGTCTCAGTGTGAGGAGGGGATGGATCATTACGGAGGCTTTAGCTCTGAGGAGGGCACCTGGGCTGGAGCAGCCAGGCGCTGGGATGGCCCATAGCCTGCAGAAGACCCCTCTGCTGGCTGGAAGAACCTCATGGAGGACCTGTCTCCTGATGGTCACGTTGCCACAGGACAAAGGACTGCAAAGGGTTTTCCCCTGATGGAGAGGAGGTAGCAGAGCTGGGTTCAGGAAGATGTTTGTCAGAGCTGGGTGACTCTCTTGCTTCCTGGTGGTGGGCTTTTCCTGTCGTTCGGGTTCTGGATTTCCCCAAACTGAGCCTGTGCCTTTCTGCCTCAGACTCATAAGGGACAAGGGGGCCCTCCCTGTCCTTCCTTTCTGCTCATCAGCACTTTGCTGTCACAGAATCCCAGACTGGGTTGGGTTTGGGAGCTCAGAGCTCACCCAATGCCAACCCTCTGCCATGGGCAGTGACACCTCTCACCAGAATAGGGTGCCCACAGCCCCATCCAGCCTGGCCTTTGGACATGGCCAGGTATGGGCCAGCCACAACCTCCCTGGGCAAACAGTCCCAGAGCCTCAGCACCCTCCCGGGGAGGGATTTCTTCCTCAAATCTCATCTCAATCTCCCCTCTTTTAGCTTGAAATTAAGGGGAGCTTGTCCAGTGTGGCCAACCAGTAGCGAAGGGCATTCCAAGCTGTGGCCCCAAGCTGCCAGTGGGGTAGGTGGTCGTGGTCCCTTCATTTACCTCAGGAGCAACTGCATGAAAAGCAGAAGGAAAGATGTGAGGAGGGAAGAGATTGCTGGCGAATTCTCCTGTTTATTTTGCTGAATTACTTCTCTGCACTGAGCAAACCCTCTCATCCTCATTTGCATCGTGCAAGCTGCTGCGCTGCTGCATATTTGAAACGGGAGGCCCAGCAGCCCCGCTGCAGCCCCAGTGGGGCTTGAGGTCTGTGTTCACTGTCCCTGCAAAGTGGCTGAGCTAGGCTTTGGGAAGGGAGCTCTGCTGCGGGAATCTCACCTGCAGTTAGAGATGCAGCCCCTGGGGAGTGTCTCTGAACTCCTCACATAAGAGGTGTGAGGTGAAAGTGTAGGACCATGGAACGGTTTGGGTTGGAAGGGACCTCAAAGCTCACCCAGTTCTAGATCGCTCCAAGCCCCATCCAGCCTGGCCTTGAACACTTCCAGGGATGATGGAGCAGCCACAACCTGCCTGGGCAACCTGGGCCAGAGCCTCATCCCCTTCACTGGGGAATTTAGAATCATAGAATCATTAGGGATTGGAAGAGACCCCGAAAGATCATCTATTCCAACCCCCCTGCCATGGCAGGATCACTTCACTGGAGAAGTTACGGATTCAGAATCACTCAGGGTTGGAAGGGACCACCTGATCATCCAGTTCCAACCCCCAGTCTAAATCTCCCCTCTTTCAGTCTAAACCCATCCCTGGTGGTGGCCTCTCCTCCCAGTCCCTTCCCTCCCACCAGCTAGGAGAAGTGGAGCACCAAGGGCACCTGCTGGATGACTTTTGGGGGGTAGACGAGCAGCTCCCCTCTCCCAGTGAGATGCTGCTAGAAAATACAGAGTAAATCCCAGCTGCCAGCGCTCTCCTTGCACGAGAAGATAATGGAAAGGAGCCGGCGTTGACTCAGGATATAGAGCTCTATCCTCCCAGTCAGCTGTGTGCTCTGTTTTCATAAACTCGGCTGCTTCTCGTTTGCCCTCTAATAATTCTCCGAAGGCTCATTTCCCCTGTATAACTCTGTGTAAACACCGAGCTGAGGGAAGGGTCTTTCGACTCATCTCGCGGCACTGCTGGGGTGCAGAAGCTGCTTGTTTACCCACGTCAGTGATTTTCAAGAAGATAATGTGCGTTTGAAGACCAGGGACAACAGCTCCAGCATTCCCACCGGGTCCAAGCTCCGCAGAGATGCCTTCTCCCCGCCGCTCCGTGCCCGTGCGCCCGATGTCCTTGGAACGATGGGATCTGCCAGCTCCCACCAGCAGAGGATTCACACCCGACACCTCCGACGGCTACGGTGTCGGGTGCTGGATGACATTATTCTTCACGAGTGAGGAGGGACCTGATAATTCATGTTATTAGGTCTTCCCTCATGAGCACAGATAAATGTCATCGGTGCTAGGAGCCATCCTCTGCTCCACGCTGGCCGGGCTACCTCGCTACCGTCTCTTGTAGGCGCCGCGTTCTAACTGCTCCGTGGATGCAAGGAAGGAAATGTCTGTGGAAGCTCAAAAACGACTTCCAGTGCTTTTGTTTTAGGACCTCGACAGAATGAGTCATGGATGACTTTATCTCCTGTCCTGGTCCTTGATTTGCTGTGTTGGGCAACCTTGAGGAGAAGGAAATCTCAGTTCTGGTTCTGCAGCACCGGGAATGCATTGAGCCCATGAGGCAGCAGGAGACAGACCCAAGCCCATGGCCAGCAGCTGGGATGTGCTGGGTGTCCCACTGTACCACCCCACCACCCTCTGAGGGAGTCAGTTCCACCCAGTACCCAGATCCTGAGTCTGCAGGAGCCCACCCCAATCACCTCGTCAACAAGATGCCGGTGAAAGCTGTGGCTACAGGAATGCTGTTGGTTGGGAACTGGTCACAGAATCACAGAACACTAGGGATTGGAAGGGATCTCAGAAGATCATCCAGTCCAATCCCTCTACCACAGCAGGATCCCCTAGATCCAGTGGCACAGGAACCCCATCAAAAAACCCAACAGCAACATCAGAACACCCTTTAAAAATTCAGTGAAGAGATTAAAAACCTGGCTGGTGCAGAGTCAAACCCCTGCAAAGCCCCAGAAAGTCTCCTCGTGCTGAATCCCAGGGATTGTGAAGGGCTGGTTCGTACAAACTGGTACCAAATGACCAGAGAGCCCTGATCTCTGGGTTTGATGGGACCACTCGTGTTCCTCTGTGGGTTTGGTTGTGTAAAACAACTGATTCCATGGTGTGACACCGGGGAAGCTGTTGGGGTGTGATGAGGATGGGTGATGTGGGCACAGCAGGGCACCTGCCAGCTGTTCCTGTGCTGTGATTTTTCCACGTTGGGTTTTTCCAGGCTCAGGTCTGCACCCCAAGTCTGTCCTGATGCTGTGGTCAAGCTCTGGGGTTTCTGTAAAGCACCAGTACAGGTCTGTGCTGCTCTCGAGGTGTTGAGGCAGAACCCTGGGAGAATCACCTCCAAGATTTAGGCTGACCCCTTTGTGCTGGTGGGATGACCCTTAAATCCTGGAGGTAATTCATCGGGCAGGATGTGCTCTGTGTCCACTCCTTCCCATGGGCTGTGGGCTTGGAGTGTCCATGTCTCCTGCACCCAGCTCAGGCAGAGGACAAATCCTCTGCAGACACCGCTGGCACCAACCAGCAGTTCTCTGCCACCGTAATGATACCCAGATGGCTCTGCAGAAACCAGTTTGTCCCCAAAGCCACCGTGTGGTGACCAAGAGGTGATGAGGAGATTGCCCATGGGATCAGTGGTGATGCTTGTGTGCTGGCACTCGCCCACCAGGGTGCTCTGCTCCCCTGGGACACATCCTGCAGCCAGGAGAAGACACAATGTGTGGTCCTCTCCCTTTTCTGCATGGCCCCATGGACCATCCCACACCCATGGACCATCCCCAGTTCTTATAGCTGATTGCCCCCCAGCACATTCCCTCAAGGCCATGCCAAGCTGACCGTGTGGGTGTGGGTGCAGTGTGGGTGCTCCACCCCATGCCAAGCTGACCTTGTCCCTGTGGAGGTCACCTGTGGACACCACAGACTTTGGGCTCCCTGCGCCCCACCAGCTCACTGACACAGGCATTGGAGTTGGAGAGGATGATGCCCTCCCAGGAGCCCAGTTCAAGGTGACTGGAGGCCCCAGTGAGAGGGCTGGAGAGAGACCAGGTCCAGGCCAGCAGTGCCCAGCACCAGGGAGGAAAGTTTGTGAAGAAAGTAGTGAGCACAGACTTGCCGGGGCATCAGAAGGAAAATTTATGCATCGCCTTTGAGTTCAACTTCTCCATTAAAGCTTTTTCCCTATAATCTGGGGAGTTCTTATCTTGGTGACTTATGATGTTATGGAGGGGCTCATGCATGGAAAATGTCAATAGAAATAGTAACTCTAGAAGGGAAGGGCCTCCTAATTAGTCCCCATTTAGATTTTATGATGGCTTTGAGATCTGCTCATCCTGACAGTGCGCACTCTGGTTACATATTGTTCTAGCCTGGGGGAACCATAGGAGAATCCAGATTTATTGTACCTATCATACCAGCATATTTCATTTGCCATTATGAGCAGCCATCTCGCAATGATGCAGGAGTATTTATTACAGATTAAATTGTAGGACCTGGATGGTTTAGTGAGGTTCTTGAGGTATCATTTATGTCATTAACTGGCTCATTATCAGATCTGCAAATCTCAGTTCCCGGGTTTTTTTGTGCCTTCTGTTGAAGGGATGGGGGACCGGGGCTGGGGGCTCAGGCGGGGTGTCCGTGCCTGCCCCACACTGCATCCCTGGTCTCCCCTGCTGGAGATCCTCCTGCCTCGGGGAGGATGGTGCAGCGTGTGAGTGGGAGATGGACCTTGAGCGAGGGTGGGATTCCACCCCGACACCCACCTCGTCGCTCCGCACCCCCTGCTCCCCATAAAACTCCAACTCCGAAAGGGAAAGCCAGGGAGGTCATTTAACCAGCTGATGGCAGCCACTAGCTCAGCAACAGCGGCCGGGGAACATTTTATTCCCCCCCCACCCTTTGGTTCTTTATCTCTACTTGGAGAATCACCTGAAGAGGGTTAATCCAGCCGTGATTGTTGTTGTTCACGGGGAAGAAGAAAAGGTCCCTCTCACGTGTGCCGGGCTCTCCAGAAGAGCCGCGCAGAGGGAGGCAGGAGCTCTGCTCCTCGATTTGGTGATATTATTTGAATTTATTGTTCGATCGGCAGCGCATCCCCCCTTGTTGGTATTTGCCCTATTTACTCTCCTATATTGCTTTTTCATCAGACCAGGGGATGGCATTTAAGTTGTTGTGTTCCTTGGTATTAAAAGGCACTCGGTACAAGCCCGGGAGCGCATCACGGGCTGTGGGGTCCGGGCCAGGAGGTGCCCCACTGTTTGGGGGCTGGGATTCATTAATTCGTGCAGTGTGGGTGGGGAGGGCGATGCTGAGGAAGTGGCAGGGTACCATCTCCCCTCCTGCTTTGCAGACCAGAGGCAGAAGAAAGGCTCCTGGAGGGGTTCACCCTGGCTGGCTGCACCCAGAGGGATTTTTGGTGAGAGGAATAATGTGGGGGCTCTGAACTTGGAGCACTAAGAGGGTCAATGTAGGCAATGACCTCCCCAGGACCACTCCTGGGGCAGCTCACCAGGGCATCTTGGGTGGCTGCAGAATCACAGGATGGTTTGTGTTGGAAGGGAGGATTAAAGGTCACCTAGTCCAACCCCAGAGCCTCAGAGCTCCATGAGTGCCCATATGGCCCCTTCACACAGCAACTTCTTCAGGGTGATGCTCAGGCACTGCCGGGACCACTCAGGGAAAGGGGAGCAATGTTCAAGCCTAATAAAATCCCATCTGTGGTGTCTTCAACGTGGTTGTAATCTGGAACATAGGAGATTCCACATCAATATGAGAAGGAACTTCTTCACAATGAGGGTGATGGAGCACTGGAACAGGCTGTCCAAGGAGGTTGTGGAGTCTCCTTCACTGGAGGTGTTTAAAACCCACCTGGATGTGTTCCTGTGTGACTTGGTCTAGGTGATCCTGCTGTGTCAGGGGGATTGGGCTAGATGATCAGTGCTCCCCAAAGCACTGAGAGAGGATAAAGCAAGATGCTGCTTCTCTGCGACTCCTCGTCACTGAGTTTTGCACTTTCTTTCACAGTCTGAGAAAAGAGGGGTTTATGAACCAAAGGAGAATTGCAGGGTATTTGCCTCAGGTCAGTCCGGGATGGTTTGGTGTCGGCACCGGGTGAGGGAATCCCACCTGGGAGAGTAAATAAACCTGTCAGCGTGAGCATCTCCTGCTGCAGAGCATCTCCTGCTGCACAGCCCTTGGGGTGCCCGAGCAAGTGAAGGGTCGGTAGGTGGAAGTGGTTTGGATATTCTTTACCCTACATCCTACACTTGTCTGGGACGTTGGGATATTGTCTGTTCCCTGGGTGGGGACTGAAACAAGGAAATGGATCCTGATTATGTTGAAAGAAGAGGAAAAACCAGTTGCATCCCCTTCCCCGTGACCAGGAGCTCTGAGCCCCGTGAGTCGCCTCTGCCAGCCCCTGGGTGCTGGGTGCCCGTCAGTCAGCTGGGCTCTGTGAGGCTATAAATAGGCTCCTTGCAGCAGCTCTGGCCAGGCCCAGCCTTTGTGTTTTAATCTTAGTACCGAGCTTGCTCGTTAATCCCTGCTCCTGGTTTAGGGCAGCCCAGACCACTCGGGCAGCGGGGAGCTGCCTGGGTTGCCGTAGGAACGAGGAACCCAAGGAAAGGCGCTGGCGGAGGAGAAATGCCTGGTAATTACCTGTGAGCAGCATCCCTAAGGGGCCAGGGCTGGGAACACTGGAGCAGCCCTCCCTGCAACTCGTTAGGGGCCAGATAATCATGTGCAATATACATGGGAGGTCCCCAGGAGTTGTACTGGAAACTTCTGCCCCTGTGCAGGAAGGGTGAGGCAGGATGGAGACGGCAGTGATGCTTTTGTGGAGAAGTGATGCTTCCTACAGGTTCGTGCCTTTTGAGGCTATAAATTCCCTGATCCTATGGGGCATCCTGTTGGTGCATCTGCAGGGCAGGTGAGGATGCTGGGTTTGCAGCTGGGAACCCTTGTTATTGAAGACATGGCCAGAACATGAGGGACAGCTTTGGGACTGGAGTGCTGCCTCCTTGATACCCTGCAGGGTTCAGCTGACACCAGCCCAGCCCAGAGCTTCCAGCTTTGCTCTGTGATCCCTGGACTAGTGATTTTTGTTATTAGTCTGAGTTTCAGCTCTGCCTCTCTCCACAGGAATTGGTGCCTCAGTTTACCCTGGGTGCCAATGGGAGGATAACCTCCTGATCTATCAGCTCCCCTTTCTTGCTGTTCAGCTCATTCCCTTTCTCCAAGGCAGGGACTATTTAACTCTGTCCATGTCAGTCAAGCTCAGCCCTGGTGGGACCAAGGCTGCCAGATGTTTCTGGCTGAGCAGGGACCCCACCAGCACCCAGCATCTTCCAGCTGAGTAGTTCTGACCACATGTGAGCAGCAAACCTTGATAAATCCCACAGCATCACAGGGGGAGGGAAACTGAGGCACTGAAGGACAACAGAGATTTTATTTCAAAGCCTCTAACATTGGGAATTTGAATCCATCAGCTCCCCCCTCCCAGAACCCCGGGGACCAGCAGAGCACATTGGTCATGTGCAAAGGGGGAAAATGGGGTTTGCTGCTCACCCAGCTCTGGGTGCAGCACAGAACATCCCCAGATGCTCTCGGTTGTCTCCACAAGGACCTAGGGCAGAGATGCTGAAGCAGCACGTGGGGGCTTTGCTGTTCCCTGAGAGAGATCTGTGCGGGGTTTTCCCAAGGGACAGGGTTTTACAGGGGTTTCCTGGGCTTTATAGGGGTTTTCTGAGCTTCTCTGGTCATGCAAAGGATGTTTTAGGCACCAGGCAGCAGTTCTTGGTGGAGCAGAAGGGGTGTTTGTTCTTCCTCTGCAAAAATACGCAGGTTCCATCAGCAAACTGACCTCATCCTCCTCTTTAACTGCAGCCCAAGGACTTGGTTCTTCTCAGTGATGCCCAACCTGAGGTGGGATAAACCCACAGATTTGCAGTGGTGGTACCTGATGCCACCCCAGACTTGTTGGGGCTTCTATTCTTAGTCTTGGCTGTTCTTTCAGTCGCCCTTCACTTCCCCTGGCTTTTACACCACCTACAACCCCATGGAGGGGACAGGGGTCTGGGCTCAGCTGGTCCCACTTTGCCATCCTCAGCGGTTCTGGGTTGTCTGCTGGTGCTGCTTAATGCTGCGACCTTCTGCTCATCTCCTGCCATCATCACTTCCATCCGTCTCTTCCCCTCTGTGCCTGGGGATGCCCTGCTCCAAGAACCAGTGGTGTTGGGGTGGTGATGCTGAGACCCCCAGGCTGTCCATGACCTGCCCACACTCCAGAAGAAGGACCAGTGGGATGAGGAGTAATGATGGTGGGAGCTTCCAGTCTGCAAGAGCTGGTAGCCTGGAGATCCAGAGTCCTGAGGGATCAACCACCATCCGTCCCACCCTAATCCAGGGGTTACCTCTCACCCCTTGGCTCAGGTCCACATTGATCTGTTGACTGTTCACACCAAGTCAGGGGCCACCAGCTTTCCAGTTTCTCACAGCCATGGCC